>CM031242.1:219053644-219446722 GCA_018340775.1 Taxus wallichiana var. yunnanensis | reverse complement strand
TATGGTATTCATAAAGAATCTTCTTGGATTCTTCTATGTTGACACATCTTAAAAGCATGTCATCGAAGGCTTTACGATAGAGTACTTGTTCTAAAATAACATATTTAGCAGCGATAATGCATAACCACCTTCTTTGTTGTGATGTGGCACCTTCTAGGTATGTATGGTCCATGATAAAATTGATGATGTCAGTGTACCAGGGACATGTAGAGATGGGGGCCTAGTTTCGATAAAGTATATACACTCATTGGGAAATTCTAGATTTACCAGATCACCTCCATCTAACGGATTATCAGCTAACCAGTCTGTAATGATTTGTCCCTTAATGATTTCTAGTTTACAAATTTTAATTCAAATTCACCCATTAAGGTTATGAAACGTCCATCCTTTTTAGATAAATACCCTTGCATGAGGAATGTTCGTAAATGATCTATCTTTACAATGACCCTTGTTTCTTGATTTAACATGTAATGACTTAAACGTTTGGTTACAAAGACTATGACAAGGTGTCTCTTAGCCTGTGTATAACGTGTTTCATAATCAAGAAACATTTGGATAATGAAATAGACTACACGTTCTCATTTATCATTGTCTTCTTGAGCTAGCAGCAGGTAAAAAGCGAGACATAAATAGCCCATGAATATAGGATAAAAGGATGATCTAGTCTAGGAGGCATTAGCATGGGCAGATACAACAAGAAGTGTTTAACCGCTTTGAATGCCTTGTTTCATTCTTCTGTCTAATCTATACTATAATATTTCTTTAATAGATTTTTGATTGGATGAATAGTAAAACTTAAATCTAGAATGAACCTTCGGATTGCACCAAGTTTCCCAAGAAATGATCTGATACTAGACTCGTCCAATGGTGGAATATTTTCAAGAACAACCTGGATTTTGGCTAGATCAACATCAATCCCTCATGAGGATATAATATAACATAGAAGCTTGCCTCCTGTCACACCAAATATGCATTTCTATGGGTTCAATGTGACACCATATTCAATCAATCATGAGAGGATGATTCAGAGTACTTCTGGGTGATCACAACATTTCTTGGCCTTGGCCAACAAGTCATCTACGTAGGATTCCACAATTTTATGGATAAGGTCGTGGAATATGTATTTCATTTCCGCTTTGGTATGTAGTGCCGGCGTTCTTAATACCAAATGACATGACAATGTAATAATAAGTTCCCAGGGAATTATAATTGTGGTCCCTGGCTTGATCTGTTCGAGATATTTTAATTTGATTATACCACGAGAACCCATCCATGAGGGACAATAGTTCAAATCTAGTTGTTGCATCAACAATAACATCAATGGATGGTAACAGGAAGTCATCTTTGCGACAAGATTTGTTAATATCCTGAAATTCTATGTAAATGTGTTTCTTCCCATTCTTTTTAAGAATAGGATTGATATTAGATACGCATTGTGAATAGTCAAATGGTTTGATGAATCCCACTTGGAGAAGTTTCATTACTTCTTCTTTCACCATGATGACCACTTTTGGCTTCATTGGTGCGGACTTTTGTTTAATTACCTTTGCATCTGGTTTGGTGACAAGATTATGTACTGTGATATGTGGTGCAATTCTTGTAATTTATTTGTGGTGCTTTTTGATGTTCTTTGAGGATTTGGGTGTGTATTTTTATCTCCTCGGGAATTAACGAGAATCCCGATTTCAAAAATTTTTGTTCTTCCTATGTTCCAATGTTTATGTTGATTGTTTCTTCAATTAAGGAAGTGTTTCCTTCTTCAAATTCGGGCGGGGCAGAGGTAGTTCAAAAATTTCTCCATGCTTTACCTCGTAGATATTGAGATCCTTTTGGGGAGGAGACTCTATCATGGGATTTCCAAAATAGGAAGAGGAATGTGATATTAGGGAAAGATCCACTATGTGGTGAGCAAGATGTAGCTCCGCATAGGCATTTAGATATTCACTTTGTCAAATTGATCGAGGATAGAAAAATCATTCTCATCTTTTGTATGAGTCGGGAATGGGTTTGTTGGTATTTTACACACCAATGGTTCAAGATGAAGTGCTACCGTGAAACTTGTGTTTTCCAACTCACTATTTGGAGTGAAGTGGGAAGTTGAGGTTGCTATTGAATCTGCGAGAAGGTTCTACTCTCGTGGGATCATTTCAATTGATATGAAGTTGAATCCTTTTCTTAGATTTAATACCGCCATTTTGTAGAGTTGTAAATGTTTAGCTTTAGTCTCATATACCTCATAGACTTGATTTGCAACTAGTTGCGAGTCTCCTAGCACTCTAATGTTATCGACACCCATTCTTTTGGCTATGATGAGGCCAAGGAGGAGGGCTTCATACTCATCCCTGTTGTTTGTACATTCAAATTTTAATTTAAAGGAAAAAGGTAGGATCTTTCCCTTAGGAGAAGTAAAGATCACACTTGCCCCAGACTCCAAAGTGACATCTAGCTCCATCGAAGTGGAGAGTCTAATATTTTCTTGGAAAATGGATGTTGGGCTATTCGTCATGTTTGTTTCTTCTTCCTCGTTACTTCTACCATACAAACTTCGTTTGATGGAAGGGAACCAATTCCTAGGGTGCATCACATACCCATAGAATAAAATGGTAGGAGAATAGGTAGATCTTTCTCTAGTAATTCAAAAAAATTTGTGGTAGTCCCTAATGATACGGATTTACGTGATGTTAGCCTCATTTTTAGTGCTAGAATTTCCTCAACTAGTTTTTTAATTTCTAATTCTGTGATAGGTATCAACTTCTCTTCTAGTTTTGAATTAATTGTTTTGCTAAGTTGATTCGTTGGGAGTTCAAACTTGGAGTGAGAACGCTTAGTCTTTTCTTCAAGTCACCTAGGTGTATATCGAAGGGTTTTGGGTCACCTTGTGCCACAAATATTTTCCCTAAGTGCAAAAATCTTATTTCTATGAATAACATGGACGGGATTGCCTTCATGTGGTGTATCCATGGTCGAATGAGGATCATTTTATAGTTGGTTTCACGATCTATAATATAAAATCCAGTGAGGACCGTCTTGGTTCCTAACGTGGTGGTAGAACTATGGTTCCAATTGAAGTGGCTTTGAGGCTATCATAGCCTCTTAGAGCATTTCGTGTTGTGGAATAATTTATTTCTCCATATCCTAGATTTTGAAGAAAAGTGAAGGGGACTATGTTAATTCTTGCCCCATCATCAATCATTACACATTTAACATAATTATTGTAGACCCATACTTGTAAATGTAAAGTTGGGTCAGCTCTACATGTAATTTCGGTGTCTGTTGGCATTTTTCTTATATCAAACATAAACTCAAAGTATCCCTATCTTGCTATCTTGGAGGGTAGACATCAAACTCTACATGGTTTACTTATGTTTCTAGAGGAGGAGTGATGTTAATCAAATGACCAAGGCCTAATGATTCTAAGAGAGAAGCCCTATGGGTAGGAGAGTTCTTTAACAAATCTAAGAAGGAAATATGAGACAAGGTCTTTGTTAAGTCATTAATTAAATCATAAGCGCCTATGGGTTTTACCGATGTTTGATGAATGTTATGCGGTTCTAATGAATAACTTGGGCTGGTTGAGAAGAATAATCCCATGTTCTTGTTATGGTTTCTACGGGTAGCTCGGTGTCAGCTCTATCAAGCCAACTATCTTGGTTTGCGTTTGAGTTCCTAATTAGGGTGCGACTGGTGGATTTAATGAAGTTGAGGCTTCATGATCATTATTTCCTGTCATAACACCCTTGTTCATTCCACTTGGATCTAACCAATTATTTTTAGAATGATTTGGGAGCAGATCATTAAAGATCTTGAGTGGTGCATTTTGAGGGGAGACTACTGTACGTACCCAAAATTGTAAGGTCTTATCTTGCCGAACAACATGACACGTGCCCCAATGATGATACTGAGATCTCCTCGCAAGGTGTTCGGGATCCAGAAAAGCTCTCCAAGTATGTGTTAACATCCCGCATGCCTCACTTAGCCCCCGCGTGCTTTTTTTTTCTCTTTTCCTCTCTTTTCTTGTCCTTTTTCTCTTCAGTAATGAAACCGCCGCTTGCACAGGCGGCGGTCTAATGACCGCTGCCACGAAGCAGGCGGTGGTTCTGTAACCGCCACCCTACTCGGGCGGCGGTCCTTACCCGTTTTCAAAAATCTCTTTTAACATGACTTACATAATTTAAACATTTTACCGCCTTTCTTTCACCACCATAAGCTTACATTTATGATTCGGTTCCCTGGAATAGTGTTTTGCCATTGTTTATAGTTTAAGAGTTCCATTTGGTTTTTACCTTGGGTAAATGCAAATGCTATAAATAGTTGGCTTGTGCTCAAGCAAATGGCCCCTTAAAATTTGTCTCTCGATTTCTCCTTGCAATAGATTTATTTTCATTTAGCTTAGAATGCTTAGTTTCTTTCATTGCATGCTTAGTTAGCATTGTTTTCTTGTTAATAAGCCACATATCCATCTTGTGCAAGAAATCTTGCTATTATTTTATCCAATCCATTGGAATAAAAAGTCATTTACCAATAGGAAGCCATTAAAGTTGCAGGTTTTGCTCCTCAAGCAGGATAGTTTCAAGTTACGGATGCTTTATGTTGCATGACTCGCATGATAGATCCCGCTTAGGAATTACATAAGCCAAGCTCGTACTTCTCGCGCTATCCCTCTCCTACTCGCATTGTATTGATCAGTATTCGAGTTGACTTTATCCCAATATCTACTTGCATTGATGCTAGCATTACATGCTTTTACGGATCCATGTGAACATGAAGGAATGAGGAGATCACACCTTTGGGGACAAGATCACACACACCATCGGATTTGCCTTTGTTTCTACGAATCCAGTTCTAGCTTTCAAAGTTCTAGTTAGAATCATATCAAATAGAGTAGTTAATTGCTTTATTTCAGTTAATTCTACTCTCGATATTGCCAGGGAAGCTGTGGGGATTGATAGTTTTTGAGAAACTATGATTCACTCCTCACTTCTGAGGTAGGATCGAGAGCCTTGCAAATAGATTAGATGAGCTATTTCATTGTTTAGAATAGATCTACAAATTGCACAGACAAATAGCTACACTCGGTTATTTTGTTTGTTTTAAGTTATTATATTAGCTGTCAATTCTAGATATTTTAGATAGCTGCTTTCTTAAATTCATAAAGCTCATCAGAAAACAAAAAAATAGAGAAATCATATATGTTATAGATACACTTCACATAGTTAAATTTCATTTTACTATAGTTCGTTTTACATTGTTGCTTTTGTATGACAATCACGGGACCTAGAGAGCCCAGGGAATACATATTCAAGCCAATCGTGCCTCAGCCCAATCTCATCATAGCGATAACTGATATAGACCAAAATCTTAGGATCCAAGTCTTCCGAACAATGGTAAGCTTGCAACAAATCAATTCCCAGTTGAGTGGGTTAAACGTAGAAGACGACCAAGCACACACATTTTGGTCAAATCAACCAAACTACAGATTACCCTAGGCAACATTCATATGACTGTAGAAGGGCTTGAAAGAGAACAAACATTTGGTTGTGATCCTTTGGTCCCATAGCCAGGCACAGGAGACACTCTTACAGATATAGATACTAGCCTAAGAATTCAGGTTGCGCGAACACTGTAAGATATTATGAGAAAATCACACAGTTATTGATCCTAAATATAGAAGCTGAGAAAGCATACGATTACTAGATACTAGGGATTAGGACTTGATTTCACGCATGACCATAATAGGTCCACAACAACTAAGAGTCTACGGTTGTGACCCACAAATCCCGCAGCCCAACGAATCCATAGGAGAATTAGACATAGACACTGGCCTACGCACACTAGTATTCCAGTCTACTCCACTTCCACCTATCATCATCAAACAATTATCCTTGTTAGACACAACAGCTAACAAAGCTAGAGAGTTCTGGACTAGGCCAGAGAATCATCCATAGAGTCGACTATATTTACCATCCACCATATGACCCTGTCCGGAGAAATACACGAAACTATCCCGGGTCACTTTCCACGTATTCCACAACCTATAGATCGAATCATGCCAGAGCTCGATATTGATTGGAGCCTTCGAGAAGTCATCCTTGTTGACCGATCTATCACACCAATTCAAGTTAGGAGGGCCTTCTTTTCCTTAGACTTGCAAATTCCGCTAGTGCGTATTGAAGACATTATATTTCCTAACTAGTTTATCTGCATTCGATACATATTCCATCCCCACTAGCTATCTCGGCATGACCTCGGGAGGACGGGTGCGAGGAAGAGTCACTTGTAGATTCCCATGCTTGCATGTCACTTTTCCATCATACAAAATTGGTGAACCCAACGTGAAACTTCCTACTTTCTAGTTCGGAGTCATATTATTACATGTTCTTCCAAGTTAGTATACTTTTCATCTTTTCCACCTCATTGGCTTTCACCATCACCTTCGCTCCTTCCCATTATTCTGTGGGTATTCATATACCCCCCGAATATGTCAGGATTCAATGCATATGGCAGACCCCTCTTGGGTCTTGAGGCATACTACGCCCAGCAAAATAGACAATCATCACCCTCACTCTCAGTATGGGGTGACAACTACTCAACTAACCAGTTGTCAACACAAACTCGAGAATCAGATATAACTCATCATTTCAAACTGAGGAGTTAGATCAGCTCACTCAAACGCAACAAACAGAGCCTTCAGGCTCGAATAACATGACGTTCACCAGAGAATCTGGTTCATCTCCTCAGATGCTGCTTAGACCACAAATTAGTAGACAATTAGACTCATACCAAGGTTTAGATGATGAATATTTGGTACGTTATGCCAGGAACAACCAACGTTCTCGAAGTATGTATCCACCTATAGGAGGTTTACAAACACAACCCGAGGTCTCTTTTCAAGAAAATACCTCTATGCCACTGCATATAGGAAATACCCTCGGAGAAACTTGGCAAGATAGCGATCAGTTCATAGCAGGATATCACATGCCTATACAACACCATTGTATACAAAAATTCCACTATGGAAAACCATCGTGACTTCACCAAATGAAGTCATTTCAATTCTAATAGAAAAGGTTAGAGGGTTAGAACTTGCCCAAGCAAGTCAAAATTCACAATTCAAGCAAGCAGGAAGTTCCAATCCTCCACACCATCCTATCTAAGTAGATCTCCTCACAGGATTAGGCACGTTAGGCATGACTCCTCAGTATTCACAACAAATGCCAACTAGACCCACCATCTCTAACATTGTTCCTCCTGGTCTAGTACAAAACAATCCATTCCTGGACAGTACCCCATCATACTTAAACATATACTCCAAATCACCACAAGGGGATATGTTCTCCTCTCCCGGCATGTTTTCTCAAACACAGGTGTTCCCTTATGCCCCTACCAATGCATACGCAACATCATATCAACAACCCATTCCACCACCGCTCCCTCAACAGGCACCATCAATGGTCGAAAAATATGCGATAGGGACTTACTCAGAATATTTGAAAGAGCCCTTGGATTTCACCATACGAAGCATCATGCTTCCAAGACCTCTCCCTATTTTCCCAAATACAAAGGTGAGGGAGATCCAAACGCACATATCAAAGCTTACGCTACGGCCATTCGAGAACTACTCCCATGGGATGGGGTTGTTGCTAAAATATTCCCAAAAACCTTGGAAGGCATCACTCTCGATTGGTATTATAGAATACCTGAGGCTTCCATACATTCATTCAAACAACTCATGTTAGAGTTCATCAAGGCCTTTGACATGAATAAATTATTAAGAACAGGAATCAGAGAGTTCTTACACATCAAACAAGAACACAACGAATCTATCGCCCATTTCATCCAAAGGTGGCGTACAGTTCTTTATTCTTCGGCAAGTGCTCCAAACATGGATCAAATGGAACTATGTGATTTATTCCTTCATTCTCTTAGCAGAGAAGTGAAGGAAGAAGTCTAGAAGTTCCCATTAAGAAATTACGATGAAGTACTGGAGAGTGCTCTTCGAATAGATCAAACAGCAATTGATAGTGGTCGCAAAACATATGGAGCAAACGGGAGGTTAATCACCCCCAACTAGAACACTACAACTTATCCTACTACCACGAACATCAATCAAGGACCTAAAATCCTTAACAAAAATCGGGGTGTAACAACAGATGGAGTAACCAACTAGCCTAAAAAGGTAAATGTTGTCAATACTCCATCACAAATAAATAACCAACAAAATAACAACTTTACCCCATCAATCAATACAGTGGATTTTAACCATCCACAACAACAACAACAATGGCAAAATCCCATACGAGGTCTAAGACAAAATTCAACTAGGTACCAAAACCGAGAATTCAAACCAAAAACAACAAACGCAAAATTTTAATAGACAACGGTTTGATCAAAATTCTGAGCCACAATACACATCAAACCAACAAACTATGAATTACAATCCTAATTTGTAATTTGGTTTCCAAAAAATTCAGGGCCATGACACTAGAATGTGCTGTGACTATAATAAATTCATGCAACACTTGCCAGATGAACAAAGACAACTTTTCATGGATATGTTCTTGGCAGATCCTACGTCACCAATGTCAAATACCTTTTGGGCGTTTCCCTCAAAAATGCACCCTCGAAGATCTTTAATGATCCACTCCCAAATCACGATAACAACAGGCTAAATCTAACTGGGATGAACAAGGGTGTAATGACAGGAAACAATGATCATGAAGCCTCGACCTCACTAAATCCATTAGTTGTGCCACAACTAGGAAGTCAGCCATGACCTAAGGTAGTCGGTTTAGTGGAGTTAGACGTTGAACTACCCATCAAAGCTATAACAAGGATGCGAGAGTATTTCTCTCAGCCAAGTCCAAGCCACCTGCCAGAGGTAGATGACATCCAACAAATCGTAGTAAAACCTGTGGGTGCCTATGATTTGATTAACGACCTAACAAAAACCTTCTCGCACATTTCATTCTTAGACTTACTAAAGAACTCTCCTACTCACAGGGCTGCTCTTTTAGAAGCATTAGGTTTAGGTCATTTAATTAACATCACTCCACCTCCTGAAACACAGGTAAATCATGTGGACTTTGATGTTCATCCTCCAGGGCAGGCAGATAGGGACGTCAAATTCATATTCGAGATAAACAAAATGCCGACAGATGCTGAGATCGCACGCCAAGGTGATCCAACCTTACATTTACAAGTATGGGTTTATAACAACTATGTGAAGTGTGCAATGATAGACGATGGGGCAGCGGTTAACATAGTCCCCTTCTCTTTCCTTCAAAAGCTAGGGTATGGAGAAACCAATTGTTCCACAACTCAAAATACACTAAGGGGCTATGATAGCCTTAAAGCCACCTCGGTTGGAACTATAATATTACCGGTCACCTTAGGACCCAAAACCATCTTGTGAGTTTTATATTATAGATCAGGAAACTAACTATAATATGATCATCGCTGACCATGGATACACCGCATGAAGGAAATCCCTTCTACACTATTTCAAGAAGTAAGGTTTTTACATTTAGGAAAGATATTTGTGGCCAAAAGTGATCCAAAACCATTTGATGTACACCTAGCTAACTTAAAGAAAAGACCAGGCGTACACTCATAGTTTGAACTCCCAAAAAAACTGTTGGTTGGATATTTTGTCAAACCAAAATATGAGGTTCAACCACAGTACATGGGATTAAATCCCTCCTCAAAGACAGGTGAGGCTGCCTGTTTATTGCTAATCTAAAACACAGTAAATAATATATACAATATTCACACTAATCTAACCATTGGGGGTTGGGATGAAATCCCGAAATCCACATTCACACGATTCAAGGATATTGCTTTCGTAAGTGAAATAGGTTAGAAACTGTTACAGTGAAAGAAGCACGGTAGAAAAGAAATGGGAGAAACGTATTTTCTTCCGAGTAAACACAGAGCACGAAATAATCATATGAGTTTTAGATCACAGATATAGTGTCCGAGATAATTAGAAACACTGAGATTCTATGCAAAGAATAGCTTTAAGATCATGAACATAAGAACACTGTCTTAAATAAGATATATTTCACAACACAAAGTCTGCAAAACAATATCAACTTCTATTCTTCAAAATGATTGAAAGAAAACACAAAGTTTTTCTCCTTTCCAATAGCCTCTTAATGCTTCAAAAATTCTCGACCCTTTTGAATGCACAGGCATCCCTTATTTATAACAAAAGAAGCTAGAGATAAAACAGGACAGATCCTAAAGAGTAGCATGTTAACTGGAGTTTCAGTTTTGCATGACTCTCACGCAGGAGATCAAGTCAAAACATGAATTAAAAATATGATAAAACGGAAATAACAAAGACATGTCAATCTAAAAATAGAAATGACATGGGACGTTGGGAATTAATCCGAATCATCATCTTTTGCTTCTTCTTCTTTCTCCTCCTCCAGCTGAGACTGTTTGTTACGAAACTCCTGGAACTTCCGAATAATGCCTTGCATTTCATTCTCATCAGGCGCAGTGGAGTGATCATTCCACATTTCGCAGGTTTCATGAACATCACTGGCAGTGCCGGGAAGTTTCTTCAATCCTTTGCTGAGCTTTCTTAAGGCCCCTAAAGTGTGCTCAATCCTTACAAACTGACCAATGACTTCAAGGTCAAATCCGTGTACAGGTTCATGCTGAATAGATTCCTGAACTTGTTTGAAGAGATCATCTGCTGATAGGATACCTGCGTTCCCAACTGACACCTTTGGACAAATCTTTAGCAATTCTTCTTCCAGATCACTTTTCCCATCGATCAATTTATCCCTTGATTCTCTCAACTTGCTGCAGGCTTCGTTGAGAATCTTTACTCTGAACTTGATGGCCTTGATCAGCTGAAAGTGTTTATCTGTATGTGGAAGAACGCCTTCTTCTACCAAGAGATGTGCTGGTATTTGCTTTAGCACTTGGAGAGCTTCACAAGTCAAATCAAGCTGTCCAATTTCTTCAGTGAATTCCTCATCCATCTTCTCTCCTTCCTTCTGAATCTCCCCCAAAGACTGATGAACTTTCACCACGTCTTGAATTACTTCCTTCCCTTGTTGGAGCAACTTTTGGATCCATTCATCAACCACCCTTCCTTTTTTAGCAATCTTCTCAATCGTAGGCACCGATGAGAAATCAAATCCGGCAGAATACGAAGAAGATGGTATGGATTCCAGGGGTGTTGAGAGTTTAATCAAAACCTCTGTCAACTGCTCCACTTTTTCCTTAAGCTCATTTCTGCTGTCCTTTGTTTCTTTCAACTTTTGGCACAGGACGTCTATGGAATCCTTTGCATCTTGCTGCGCCCCTTTTGCTGTCACTTTCCCTAGAGCCACCCTGGTTACCTGGTAATCAGCAGCTGTTACATCATCTCTAGTTTTGTCAGCTGAGGGAGTGGCAATCTCTGTGAACTTATCTCCTGAAGCATCCACCAAAACCCTTGAAACTGTTTTGGGTTTCTTGGCTGATCTCGCAGTAGAAGCCTTGAGTGAGCTGAAATCAAAGGCTGGTAGGGGTACAATCACTTTCCTCTTCCTCGGAGTTTGCTCGAGTAGCCATTGTGGTGTATCAGAGGAAACTGCCAATGTTGTAGTAACTGGTATTCTACTCTCAAGGGGAGAAGATTCTACTATTGGAGGGGGAACAACAGCCAACGTGGTAGTAGGTGCAATGAATAGAGGAACAGGTTGTGGGGGAATGTTGGTGATCACTTGGGTTCCAGCAGAGAGGGGTGAGAGCCCAGAGAAAATATTGGCCATGCTTGAAGAAGTGGATGGGGAATGAGGAGGCTGAAGTGGTTGTTGAGGGGGAGGCACAGATTCAGTTTCCAAAGCCTTGAATGCAAGAGATAAGGTCTCTCCAGTTGAGCAATCAGCAAATGGTGAAGTCAAGAGCTGGCTTCCTCCTTCTTCTAAATTAATCTCCCCTATTTCTGGTGGTGTTGGTGATTCTGGCACAACCACCGTTTGAGCTGGAGAGACAATTGAAGAGATTTGTCTTTCTTTCTTCTTCTTGGGAATCCTGATTTTTATAGACCCCCAGAAGATTCTTTGTCCTTTTTCTTTTGGGAGGGCCCCACCTCCGTTTCAGCCAACTTTGGAAACTTGTCATCTTTAAAATTCATGCCCCAAGAAGAGAGCCATTTTTTGGTGCGAGCAAGAATGAGAGCCGACCTATCTGTGATAGAGGCTTTTTCGCTGGCCGACCAATCAATAGGTGGGAAAACGTATCGATCTTCATTAAGCCCATCATAGGACATATCCAACACACTTTCATTATCAGTTGTGCCATCTGGCAAATCAGAAAGCTCTAGCGTCTGAATCTCATTAATAGTTAACCTACTATTATCTTTTCTGTGAACTCGCAACTTCGTTACGCAGATCCACCCAGATATCCTCAATGTCGGGCCTGTGCAGATGTAGGGCTCCATAGGTTCTAAGTACTCCTCGGATGTCAAAACCATCCCGAGACTTCATATGCTTCTTTAATTTCTCCTGGAGTTCACATTCAACATTTTTGGCCTTTGCCACTGTTGAGCAAGTATATCTCCCAATAGAAATTGGGAAGGATACTGCTGCCTTATGCTTGCTTTGTTGGAATTTGTGAAAATCCAATAGCTGTCTGACCAATTCTATTAGTATCAATCTATCCCCTGGATAGCGAGGCAGATGGAAAGGCTCTCCCGAGTACATGACCGTTCGAAGGTAGGTAAACTTCTTGAACTGTAAGAAGATACATCCCCATTTAGATACCTCAGTCCAAGCTTCGTCTGATACCCTTGTCTTTCTTAGCCCTGGGTTCAGCTGGCAAATGTTCTCGTAGAAAAAGGCATCATTTACCCTTCTAAAATGATCTTTGGACCCCTTCTTTGTTATTTGAGGGAAATATTTATAAACTGGGTTTGTCGTTCTGCTTCCCTTAGTATCCAGCCCGGGATAGTTCCTCATCCCGGCTGCTGCATAAGCCACATATGAAAACATATAAAACTTTCCAGTCGATAAGACCGTCGTCATCTGAGAATCAATTTCATTGCTGATAAGGGTCCCCCAGTCAATCCCTTGCTGATTCTTCTTGATGGTGACCATAAACTGATACATCCATCCATGAAATACATTTGATTCAGGCAAGCCAAAAACCCGGCTCAGCAGGGTGATAATATCATTGATTTCTTGTATGAAATCACATCTGGGGATAGTCCTTGGAAATCTAGATACTGCTGGTTTAGCCTTGACCAGGAACTTCTTGTTGACATCCTTAATGCAGTCTTCCTGATTACTATCCCAGGCCTTCTGAGCCGACTTGATGTTCAGGTCCCCATACTCTTCGAAATTAGGTAGTTTTAGAAGATCATCAAAATACGCTCCATCTAGCCTGATCACTACCTCACCAGCCTGGCTCTTCACGGAACGAGAAGCCGAGTCATAACTAGACGCACAAGCCAAAACAAATTCTGGACATTGGGCGGACATGGGAAAGCCTGCTGCAAGGGGCAAGCCACTGTTAGCTAAAGCTGTCATCCATGGGGTTTGAGAGGAACTCTTCACCCTATTCCAGAAGTCATCCATATCTATATTGCCAAGTTCAGTGTCCCTGATATCATAATTGCAATCAATATATGATGGAGATTCTGGCTTCTTGAATTTGTACTTCATCCTGCTAGACTTCTCGGCCTTCTCCTGAGATGGACCAGGGTCCGACATGAAGAATGTTGGAGGGAGAAAGGCTTGAAACTCAGGAGATGTTGTCCACACTGAAAATCCCGATTGACTGAATACGCTGGAAGAATAGAAGAATCCGACACGCCGAGGAGGATGTCGGAAAACCCTGAGAACCCGACAAGTTTGATATGTCGGAACTTTGGCAAAGCCCGACACTTGCTTTTCAATGACGGAAACTGGCGGAAACCCAGCACTCACTGTCAATCGCAGAAATGGGAGGAAATCCGGCGCCCACTTTTAATGACGGAACTTCGGAGATTCCCGACATTTACTGTTGAGGTCGTAATGTTGTGAAACCCCGATACTTCAAGCTTCCTTTATACTCTGGGCCTTTGAATCTGCAAAACAGTCTTCAAAATCCGGGAAACAAAAACAGAGTCTTTCTCGAATTTTCACATATACAACTTCCTTTCTTTTTTGTTATTCATATTCCATACATCATGCATATAATTAAGATTTGGGAGGAACAACACCAATTAATAATCCCAAAAAGAGAATAAACCCTAAAAACCCAAAACCCTTTCCAAAATAACACAGAAAGAAGAAGGGAAGAAAACCTTCAACAACCGGCAAGAAATTGGGAATAAAATATGCTCAATCAATCCATAAAAATCAAGAATAAAGAAGGAAAGAAGAATACCTTCGATTCGAGACAGGTAAGATCAAAAACAAACGATCCAATCGGGTAATGCGAGTTTGCGGGTTTTGAAAGCGGAAGAGCATGCGAAAAATCCACGAATTAAAAATATGAATGGTAAGAATGACGTGGAAATCCACGTATTTATAAGAAAATTAGTAATAAATACACTTCAGCTCGGCACGTGCCAACTCACCAACCATTCGGCATGAATGCCATGTCAGCATGTTGGAGGGGTCCGAAAACCCGACACGAAGAGATTTAGTGCATTCCGGGTTTCGGGTTTCGGAAAACATAGAGCACAAAACATGAAGTGCTTAGGTGCTACATAGCCCCGAAAACCCGAATACAAAGGATTGAGCGGACTTCGGGAATCGGAGAACATGGTGCATAAAACATGTTTTGGATCATGGATGTTCCGATGCTTTGGGGTTCCGAAAACCCGAATACAAAGGGTTTTCTCAATACAAGGCGGGTCTCGGGTTTCGGAAGTCACGCGACACAAAGCATGTTTTAACTCAAGTATGTTCCGATGCGTTGAATTTCCGAAAACCCGATTACAAAGGATTTTCTTAATACAAGGCGGGTTTCGGGTTTCGGAGGACATAAGACATAAAGCATGTTAAAACTTATGTCAAGCTGTTAGTAACACCCGAAAACCCGATTTTTCTCTAAAAGAGGCCAAAATGCAAAATCACTTCGAAAATTTTGTAGGGGTTATCCGATCGCTTTTCGGCTCCACGGGTTGGGGACTTTCTTTGCAATACCAAAGGAAGAGAACTCAGAATCTCTGGTCTTATTCATTAGGCTACGGGGTCAAGGAGAAAACCAAAACAAAACAAAACGAAGAAAGAAAGAAAGAAAACCAAAAGCAAACACACAACAAAAAGCAAAATATGTACAATGCAAGAGAGCATCTTGCATTAATGGTAGAACAACTTTAGATGTTGTCCACTGAAAGGCAAAGGGAGTAACCCTCCATCCAG
The DNA here is from genome assembly GCA_018340775.1 of Taxus wallichiana var. yunnanensis. Classification (NCBI taxonomy): domain Eukaryota; kingdom Viridiplantae; phylum Streptophyta; class Pinopsida; order Cupressales; family Taxaceae; genus Taxus; species Taxus wallichiana. Next base: position 219,431,369 of record CM031242.1, on the reverse strand, counting down.
ATATGATAGAAGGAAACTATTTTCACCATTCAACTCGTGGATCTTGAAAGGTCCTTTCCATAAAGAATCAAATTTTCCATGCATTCCTTTCTGTTCTCTCCTTTTATCCCAAAGCAACACCAGGTCTCCAATCTGGAAGTTGCGCTGCTTTGACTTTTTATCGAAAATCTTCTTCACCCTGCTCTGATGATCTGCTATACGATCAACCACCTTAATTCGCTCTTCTTCTAGCCTGGTTAGGTACATAACCCTCTTTTCGATAGAATTCTGAAAAGCTACATCTTCAACCGCTTTCGCCAACTGCAAGGCCGGCAATTCTACTGAGATAGGAATTTCAGCATCAATCCCGTATAGCAACTGAAAAGGGGACATCCCTATGGCTCACTTTGGAGTGATCCGATCAGCCCACAATGCATCATACAATGCTTTGTGCCATGTCCTCTGATTTTCATCTACTAGTTTCCTGATTATAGTAACCAGATTCTTATTGCTGGACTCAGCTTGCCCATTGCCCTGGGGATAATAGTCAGATGAATGAGCCAGAGTAATGCCGAATCCATAGCAGAATTCTGTTAATTCATGTGACGAGAAGTTAGAGGCATTATCCGCTACGATCTTATGAGGCACACCAAATCTGACGATTATGTTTTCTTTCAGGAACTTGCAAACAGCTTCAGAAGTCGCTTGCTTGATTGGTACAGCCTCTACCCACTTGGTAAAATAATCTGTAGCAGTCAGCACATAGTTGTGTCCAGCACTGGAAGCAGGATTCAATGTTCCGATAAAATCAATCCCCCATTGGCGAAAAGGTTCTTCAATCACCACAGGCTTCAAAGGAAGAGCTGCTAGCTTGGGACGACCAACGAAATGTTGACAAGCTTCACATTTAGACACCCATTCTGCTGAATCCCGGAAAAGAGTAGGCCAATAATACCTAGCCCGTAAGATCTTATATGCTGTTACAGAGGATGAAAAATGTCCTCCGCATGCTAGGCTATGAAAGGATTCTAATAACTTTTCCTGTTGTGATTTATCGACACAACGCAAGAAGACACCATCAATACCTTTCTTGTATATTGCATTATTCCACAAAAGGTATTTTGCAGATCTTAACTTGACGGTCCTCTTCTCTTTTTGATTTAAATGTGGAGGGCATTCACCATAAGTTAAGAAGAAAGCAATGTCCGTGTACCATTCATCGGTCGTACTCACAAAAAGCACCATAGGCAGCTCGGAAGAAGTATCTTGATTCTTATCACACTCGCTTCAAAGATGATTCTCTCGCAATCAATCGACACAGCCTCTTCCTCGTACTCAACTTGGTAGGTTTGATGTCCAAGTCATACTCCTGAACCTTAGCAATCCAAGTACCTCTTTGGCTTCCCAGCTCTTGTTGAGTTAGAATGGATTTAACAGCAGTATCAGGAACGAGAACACGAGTATGAGAATTCAGCACATAGTACCTGAAATGCTTCACCGCTCGCACCACCGCATAAGCATGTTTTTCAATCTGCGACATCTTCAATTCATGCTCTTTCAACGGACAGCTCATGAATGCGATAGGAGCTTCAATGCCTTCTCCATTTTCCTGCATCAGGATCGCTGACACTGTGTGTGGGGTAAGCATAGCTATACATGATGAAATCTTTTTGAAGTCTCTGGACATACTAAGACAGGAGCACAAGCAACTGCCTTTTTGATTTCTTCAAATGCCAGCTTCCCTTCTGTACTCCATCGAAATGGAATTTTACCTTTCATCATTCCAAGGATATCCTTGGTTTTGTCAGCGAAATCGGGTACAAATCTTCTCAAGAAATTAACCTTTCCGAAGAAAGAATGAACTCCTGTTTTACTTGTGGGCAAGGTAAGGCTCTGAATAGCCTTTACCCTTTCTGGGTCAATTTTAGTTCCTTCTCTGGTCACAATATGACCCAGCAGCTTTCCTTCTGTAACCCCGAACATGGACTTCTTAGGATTCAACGAAATCCCGTGACGTCTGCATCTTAAAAGTACCTGTTCTAAATGACCATAATGATCACTCCGCTTTTTAGAAAAAACGGTCAAGTCATCCAAATACACGACTATGACCTTGCCCATCAGATCTCTGAATGCTAGATCCATAGCCCTCTGAAAAGTAGCTCCGGTGTTGATCAGCCGAATGGCATCCTCCTCAGAAGCAAAGGTACCCCATGGGGTCGTGAAAGCTGTCTTGTGTTGATCTTCTGTGGTTACTTCGACTTGATTATATCCTGAAAACCCGTCGAGCATGGATAACATTTCCGATCCAGTTACAGTTTGTAATACCTGATCCATGATAGGCAAGGGATAGTTATCCTTCAGTGAGGACTGATTTAAGTTACGGAAGTCAACACAAATCCGGATCTCACCATTCTTCTTCCTGACAGGAACAATGTTTGCAATCCAAGTGGAGTGATGGATTGGGAAAATAATTCTAGCATCTAACATCTTCTGAATTTCTGCCAGGATTGTCCCTGAAATCTTCGGATTATAATGTCTTTGCTTCTGTCTATACGGCTTGACATCAGGCTTCAAAGGGATACTGTGCTGTACATCTTTAGGCTTGAAGGATTTCAAATCTGCATAAGACCAGGCCAACACATCGATGTATTTCTTCAAAAGCGAAATGAATCTTACCTTCTCTTCAGGAGAACAACATTTACCGATATTCACCATCCGAGGTTGATCAGATGAACCTAGATTGATTTGATCTACTTCAGAGGAAGAAGCTCCTTCAACTTGCCTTTTGTTTTGGATAAAGCGATCATGTTTGTCAAACAGACCCTCCAGGGAAACCAGACCTTTTGGTATCTTGTTGCCTTTCAGCTGGATAAATTCACCATCAACCTCTTGATATGGCTCTGAAATAGTTTCACGAAAGGCTGATTCCGAACCTTCAAAATATAGCTCACTGAAATTGTCAGCCTTTTCTAGAAAAGCCAACACCTGTTGATCATCATTGAATACCTGCCAGTGAGTTGCATTATCTGGGACGCTAGGGCGGTACACAATCTCGATAGAGTATGTGTCTTGCTTGAACTGAGGATGAGGAAGAAGAAGAGATGCAGATACGGCCAAAGAATCAGCCTTGTCATTATAATCTCTTAAAACTGCCTTAATAGAAAATGCATCAAAGCATTCTATACTATCCCAAACTTTGTTCCTGTAATGCCTCAACCGATCATTTTTCACCTGATATATACCCCTGACCTGATTAACAATCAGCTCCGCATCCCCCTGAACCTTGAGATTCATGATTCCCTTTTGTCTGGCCAATTCTAATCCTAATAACAGGGCTTCATATTCGGCCGTGTTATTAGTATTATCAAATTGCAACTTATAAGCTGATGGGAAAATCTCGGAGCTAGGAGATATGAGAACAACACCAGCGCCTGATCCAGAGGCGAGCAGCTACCATCAAATTCGAGCATCCAAATTGCATTGGGATCTTCCTCTTCCACATCTACAATGGGTATCTCTGATGCCATGAAATAATTCCCGAAGCTAGCATCTTCGAAAAGAATCTGAGCCTTAGGATCATCTGATTTAGTCACCAAATACTTTGCCTGCGGTTCAGGATGAAGAACCTGTTGAACCCCTTTGACTGGGATCTTGGCTTTGGTCCAATCCATACTAATCTCTCCTCCGACATCTTTACAAAATCCTCTACCCAAGAGGATACCATAAGCCGCAGGATATCAGCAACCAGAATAGTCATTTTTACTCTCTTCTCAGGGAAGGCAACAAATGCAAACTGTGCGTCCTTAATTTGACCAATCAGAGGGACTTGTTTAGTTTCCATGGAATAGCACCGTCCATACGACTTAGTCAAAGTAAGCCCAAGGGCTTGGGCCACTTTTGCGGGCATAACATTATCAGAGGCCCCTGAATCAATGATGCAATTGCTGAGTTTAAACCCATTTATAAGTAGAGACAAATAAAATGGTTCAATCTTTCCTGAGGAAGAAGCAGAGGTCAGATTATTCTGAGGTGTGGGTTGAGTAGGATTTGAAAGGAGACCTTTAGAAGGTGACGGAATGGCCACTTTACTTCTGATGAACTTGGCCAGCTTTTCAAATTGTTCGGGATTCGACTGAAGGTATTCTGCTTCTGACATTTGAATTTTGGTTCTCTTTGCATGATCAATAATATCGAAAGCAGTGTAAGAAGGAATGATAGTAGGCTCAGTTCTAATTATATGAGCTTGTGCTGGGGCACTGACCTTAGGAGAAGGAGAATAAGGAGCAGCTATCTTTTTAGTAACCTCTCTTTCAGTTTGCGCCGAAATAGGGGTACCCCTTTTGACTATGGATACAGGAGGTTCCTTATTCTTCTCCTTAGTATTTTCCAGAGGCTTTCTGGGAACCTGAGATTGGGACCGAGTGAACACAGCAAATGATTGACCATCTGGCTCACATTCATCTTCATCATATTCCAAATAACCAATGCTGGAGTCGCCAGCTGACTCATCATAAGACTCATCAGCATATCCTGAAGCTTCGAAATCCTCACGGGAATCTTGTTCTTCTGGTTCATCATCTTCTTCAATTATTTCCACTGCTGCATTAACAGGCGGAGCTTCAATTGCTAGTCTCGGCTGAGCAGGAGTTAACCGTGGCCTATCTCTGACAGGTGCACCATTGTTATTATTGAAATTCCGCCTAGGCATATCCCGATATGGAACATTGTTCACCTGCTGAGACATTTGCTTCTTTAAAGCAATCAAATCATTAGCCATTTTTTGAAACATAGGATCTGTGTTACCTTGAGAAGAACCTTGATTTTTGAGTTTGGGTATGTCTTTCTTGATCCTTCCGGCTAAGATGAGATCATCCTCTATTTCAGTAGCCGTTGACTGAGCAGTAGCCAAATCTGGGATAACCGACCTTCGTAATAAAAAGCTTATATCAGGGGGTTGAGCATTGATGAAAAAGCATTTTTGGTTTTCCAGAGTTGGTACAGCTATTACTGGAATTTTCCGGATCAGCTTATTGAACTTAGCCATGAATTCCCGCATAGGTTCATGCGATTCCTTCTTCATATGCGTGAGCTGAGCTAACAAAGCATGAGAATCTTCAGCTGGTTTGAAACGTGCCTCAAACTTGGTCCGCATGGTAGCCCAATCTGGAATGCATGCATTCGGGAGGTGGTAAAACCATTCAGCTGCTACTCCCTGCAATGTTTCAACGAAGAGCCGAACGGAGACATCTTCATGGGCTACTCCGAGGACACCGCATGCAACAAAGAAAGATGCAATATGCTCATCAGGATGCTGCTTCCCATCCCCATTGAACTTGGGAATGTTTTTACGAGATCCACGTGGTAACTCATTCAATGGAGGAGTCAAGGAAAGAGGACCAATAACTACACCCCAAGGCACAGGTTGAACCGCCATCCTTCTGAAAAGAGTGCGTACAGGGATCCGAGTATCAGACAAGAGTAGTGCACGACAAGTTGCAGATGCTTCCCATTCTTCAGGGATCCGGTTTCTCCAAACAGGCGAAGAACTTCTGGCTCGGTTAGAGACAACGCTGTTGGGAGAAAGGCTGAAATTATGCCGCTTTGTTGCAAAGAATCAAGAGTGGATCAATTTCACCTTGAGCTCGGCGGGACCGAGTGAAGATCCTCCTCGCCAGCTTGAACTGAAAGGATTTCTTATTAAAAATAAGGCAAATATGGAGTCGCTAGACACCGAGAGGATAAGCTTTATACTATTGATCCGTATTTCCCAGCGGAGTCGCCAAAAACTGTTGGTTGGATATTTTGTCAAACCAAAATATGAGGTTCAACCACAGTACATGGGATTAAATCCCTCCTCAAAGACGGGTGAGGCTGCCTGTTTATTGCTAATCTAAAACACAGTAAATAATATATACAATATTCACACTAATCTAACCATTGGGGGTTGGGATGAAATCCGAAATCCACATTCACACGAGTCAAGGATATTGCTTTCGTAAGTGAAATAGGTTAGAAATCACATAATGAAAGAAGCACGGTAGAAAAGAAATGGGAGAAACGTATTTTCTTTCGAGTAAACACAGAGCACGAAATAATCATATGAGTTTTAGATCACAGATGTAATGTCCGAGATAATTAGAAACACTGAGATTCTATGCAAAGAATAGCTTAAGATCATGAACATAAGAACACTATCTTAAATAAGATATATTTCACAACACAAAGTCTGCAAAACAATATCAACTTCTATTCTTCAAAATGATTGAAAGAAAACACAAAGTTTTTCTCCTTTCCAATAGCCTCTTAATGCTTCAAAAATTCTCGACCCTTTTGAATGCACAGGCATCCCTTATTTATAACAAAAGAAGCTAGAGATAAAACAGGACAGATCCTAAAGAGTAGCATGTTAACTGGAGTTCAGTTTTGCATGACTCTCACGTAGGAGATCAAGTCAAAACATGAATTAAAAATATGATAAAACGGAAATAACAAAGACATGTCAATCTAAAAATAGAAATGACATGGGACGTTGGGAATTAATCCGAATCATCATCTTTTGCTTCTTCTTCTTTCTCCTCCTCCAGCTGAGACTGTTTGTTACGAAACTCCTGGAACTTCCGAATAATGCCTTGCATTTCATTCTCATCAGGCGCAGTGGAGTGATCATTCCACATTTCGCAGGTTTCATGAACATCGCTGGCAGTGCCGGGAAGTTTCTTCAATCCTTTGCTGAGCTTTCTTAAGGCCCCTAAAGTGTGCTCAATCCTTACAAACTGACCAATGACTTCAAGGTCAAATCCATGTACAGGTTCATGCTGAATAGATTCCTGAACTTGTTTGAAGAGATCATCTGCTGATAGGATACCTGCGTTCCCAACTGACACCTTTGGACAAATCTTTAGCAATTCTTCTTCCAGATCACTTTTCCCATCGATAAATTTATCCTTGATTCTCTCAACTTGCTGCAGGCTTCGTTGAGAATCTTTACTCGAACTTGATGGCCTTGATCACCTGAAAGTGTTTATCTCGTATGTGGAAGAACGCCTTCTTCTACCAAGAGATGTGCTGGTATTTGCTTTAGCACTTGGAGAGCTTCACAAGTCAAATCAAGCTGTCCAATTTCTTCAGTGAATTCCTCATCCATCTTCTCTCCTTCCTTCTGAATCTCCCCCAAAGACTGATGAACTTTCACCACGTCTTGAATTACTTCCTTCCCCTGTTGGAGCAACTTTTGGATCCATTCATCAACCACCCTTCCTTTTTAGCAATCTTCTCAATCGTAGGCACCGATGAGAAATCGAATCCGGCAGATACAGAAGAAGATGGTATGGATTCCAGGGGTGTTGAGAGTTTAATCAAAACCTCTGTCAACTGCTCCACTTTTTCCTTAAGCTCATTTCTGCTGTCCTTTGTTTCTTTCAACTTTTGGCACAGGACGTCTATGGAATCCTTTGCATCTTGTTGCGCCCCTTTTGCTGTCACTTTCCCTAGAGCCACCCTGGTTACCTGGTAATCAGCAGCTGTTACATCATCTCTAGTTTTGTCAGCTGAGGGAGTGGCAATCTCTGCGAACTTATCTCTCGAAGCATCCACCAAAACCCTTGAAACTGTTTTGGGTTTCTTGGCTGATCTCGCAATAGAAGCCTTGAGTGAGCTGAAATCAAAGGGTGGTAGGGGTACAATCACTTTCCTCTTCCTCGGAGTTTGCTCGAGTAGCCATTGTGGTGTATCAGAGGAAACTGCCAATGTTGTAGTAACTGGTATTCTACTCTCAAGGGGAGAAGATTCTACTATTGGAGGGGGAACAACAGCCAACGTGGTAGTAGGTGCAATGAATAGAGGCACAGTTGTGGGGGAGTGTTGGTGATCACTTGGGTTCCAGCAGAGAGGGGTGAGAGCCCGGAGAAAATATTGGCCATGCTTGAAGAAGTGGATGGGGAATGAGGAGGCTGAAGTGGTTGTTGAGGGGGAGGCACAGATTCAGTTTCCAAAGCCTTGAATGCAAGAGATAAGGTCTCTCCAGTTGAGCAATCAGAAAATGGTGAAGTCAAGAGCTGGCTTCCTCCTTCTTCTAAATTAATCTCCCCTATTTCTGGTGGTGTTGGTGATTCTGGCACAACCACCGTTTGAGCTGGAGAGACAATTGAAGAGATTTGTCTTTCTTTCTTCTTCTTGGGAATCCTGATTTTTATAGACCCCCCAGAAGATTCTTTGTCCTTTTTCTTTTGGGAGGGCCCCACCTCCGTTTCAGCCAACTTTGGAAACTTGTCATCTTTAAAATTCATGCCCCAAGAAGAGAGCCATTTTTTGGTGCGAGCAAGAATGAGAGCCGACCTATCTGTGATAGAGGCTTTTTCGCTGGCCGACCAATCAATAGGCGGGAAAACGTATCGATCTTCATTAAGCCCATCATAGGACATATCCAACACACTTTCATTGTCAGTTGTGCCATCTGGAAAATCAGAAAGCTCTAGCGTCTGAATCTCATTAATAGTTAACCTACTATTATCTTTTCTGCGAACTGCAACTTCGTTACGCAGATCCACCCAGATATCCTCAATGTCGGGCCTGTGCAGATGTAGGGCTCCATAGGTTCTAAGTACTCCTCGGATGTCAAAACCATCCCGAGACTTCATATGCTTCTTTAATTTCTCCTGGAGTTCACATTCAACATTTTTGGCCTTTTTGCAAGTATATCTTATGCTTATGCTCTATTGGAATTTGTGAAAATCCAATAGTTGTCTGACCAATTCTATTAGTATCAATCTATCCCCTGGATAGCGAGGCAGACGGAAAGGCTCTCCTGAGTACATGACCATTCGAAGGTAGGTAAACTTCTTGAACTGTAAGAAGATACATCCCCATTTAGATACCTCAGTCCAAGCTTCGTCTGATACCCTTGTCTTTCTTAGCCCTGGGTTCAGCTGGCAGATGTTCTCGTAGAAAAAGGCGTCATTTACCCTCCTAAAATGATCCTGGACCCCTTCTTTGTTATTTGAGGATAATACTTATAGACCGGGTTTTCGCTCGCTCCCTTTAGTATCCAAATCGGGATAGCTCCTCATTCCATTGGCCGCATAGGCCACATATGAGAACATATAAAACTTTCCGGCCGATAAGACCGTCATCATCGAGAGTCAATCTCATTATCGATAAGGGTTCCCACCAATCCCTTGTTGGTTCTTCTTGATGGTGACCATAAACCGATACATCCATCCATGAAATAAATTTGATTCCTAAGAAGCCAAAACCCGGCTCAAACAGGTGATAATGTCATTGATTTCTTGTATGAAATCACATCTAGGAATAGTTCTTGGAAATCTAGATATTACTGGTTTTGCCTTGACCAAGAACTTCTTATTGACATCCTTAATGCAATTTTCCTGGTTACCGTCCCTGTGCCTTCGAGCCGACTTGATGTCTAGGTCCCCATACTCCTCGAAATTAGGTAGTTTCAGGAGATCATCAAAATAAGCTCCATCTAGTTTGATAACTACCTCACCAGCCTGATTCCTTACTGAACGAGAAGCCGAGTCGTAACTGGACGCACAAGCCAAAACAAACTCTAGACATTGGGCAGACATGGGAAAGCCTGCTGCAAGGGGCAAGCCACTGTTAGCCAAAGCCATCATCCATGGGGTTTGAGAAGAACTCTTCACCCTATTCCAAAAGTCGTCCATATCTATGTTGCCAAGTTCAGTATCCCTGATATCATAATTACAATCAATATATGATGGGGATTCTGGTTTCTTAAATTTGTACTTCATCCTGCTAGACTTCTCGGCCTTCTCCTGAGATGGACCAGGGTCCGACATGAAGAATGTGGAGGGAGAAAGACTCGGAACTCAGGTGATGCTGTTCAAACTGGAAATCCCGATTGACTGAATGCGCTGGAAGAAGAGAAGAACCCGACACGCTGAAGAGGATGTCGGAAAACCCTGAGAACCCGACAAGTTTGATCTGTCGGAACTTTGGCAAAGCCCGACACTTGCTTTTCAATGACGGAAACTGGCGGAAACCCAGCACTCACTGTCAATGGCGGAAATGGGAGGAAATCCGGCGCCCACTTTTGATGACGGAACTTCGGAGATTCCCGACATTTACTGTTGAGGTCGTAATGTTGTGAAACCCCGATACTTCAAGCTTCCTTTATACTCTGGGCCTTTGAATCTGCAAAACAGTCTTCAAAATCCGGGAAACAAAAACAGAGTCTTTCTCGAATTTTCACATATACAACTTCCTTTCTTTTTTGTTATTCATATTCCATACATCATGCATATAATTAAGATTTGGAAGGAACAGCACCAATTGATAATCCCAAAAAGAGAATAAACCCTAAAAACCCAAAACCCTTTCCAAAACAACACAGAAAGAAGAAGGGAAGAAAACCTTCAACAACTGGCAAGAAATTGGGAAGAAAATGCGCGCAATCGATCCATAAAAATCAAGAATAAAGAAGGAAAGAAGAATACCTTCGATTCGAGACAGGTAAGATCAAAAACAAACGATCCAATCGGGCAATGCGAGTTTGCGGGTTTTGAAAGCGGAAGAGCATGCGAAAAATCCACGAATTAAAAATATGAATGGTAAGAATGACGTGGAAATCCACGTATTTATAAGAAAATTAGTAATAAATACACTTCAGCTCGGCACGTGCCAACTCACCAACCATTCGGCATGAATGCCATGTCAGCATGTTGGAGGGGTCCGAAAACCCGACACGAGGAGATTTAGTGCAATTCGGGTTTCGGGTTTCGGAAAACATAGAGCACAAAACATGAGGTGCTTAGATGCTACATAGCCCCGAAAACCCGAATACAAAGGATTGAGCGGACTTTGGGAATCGGAGAACATGGCGCATAAAACATGTTTTGGATCATGGATGTTCCGATGCTTTGGGGTTCCGAAAACCCGAATACAAAGGGTCTTCTCAATACAAGGCGGGTCTCGGGTTTCGGAAGTCACACGACACAAAGCATGTTTTAACTCAAGTATGTTCCGATGCGTTGAATTTCCGAAAACCCGATTACAAAGGATTTTCTTAATACAAGGCGGGTTTCGGGTTTCGGAGGACATAAGACATAAAGCATGTTAAAACTTATGTCAAGCTGTTAGTAACACCCGAAAACCCGATTTTTCTCTAAAAGAGGCCAAAATGCAAAATCACTTCGAAAATTTTGTAGGGGTTATCCGATCGTTTTGTCGTGAACTCAAAACGGGGATAACACAAACCAACTTAATAAACCTACCGACGTAAAAACAAAAGAAAGGTTGGTACCTACGACAGATCTTGAAACTATGAGCCTAGCCAAGGCAACCCCAACCCCCAAAGATGAGGCTAACACTGTAGAAATAGTATCATTAGGAACTACTGCAAAAATCATTGAATTACTAGAAAAGGATCTACCAATATTCTTACCATTCGATTCAGTAGGCATAGGATATTCCCTAGGTGTTGGTTCTCTTCCAGCAGAGGATCTTTGCATGGTGGAAGTAGAATGCGCAAACACAGCAAATGTCCCAACATCTATACTCCTAGCTAAATATTGGACACTCCATTTTGATGGAGCTAGATGCCGTTACATGAGCGGGGCAGGTGTCATCTTTACTTCCCCTGAAGGAAAAGTCTTACCTTTTTCCTTTAAACTAAATTTCAAGTGCACAAACAACGGCGCTGAGTACGAAGCCCTCCTCCTTGGCCTCATCTTAGCTAAGAGAATTGGTGTTGATAACATCAGAGTCTTAGGAGACTCACAATTAGTAGAAAACCAAGTCTCTGAGATATATGAAACCAAAGCCGAGAACTTACAGCTTTACAGAAAAGCTGTATTATATTTAAGCAAGGAGTTTGACTTCATATCAATTGAAGTAATCCCGCGAGAGAAAAATCTTCTCGCCGATTCAATAGCAACTTCAGCATCACGTTTTACTCCAAGCAATGAGTTAGAGGATACCCGTTTCATGGTATCCCTTTTTGATGAACCATTGATAAAAACAATGATGAATTCTCTTTTAAACGGAAATGAATCTACTATCCTAGACCATGTTGATAGTGATATGGCCACTCTAGATTACTTAAATGCCTATGCAGCACTACATCTCTCCTATCATATGATAGATTTGTCCTTAATCCCACATTCATCTTCCTACTTCGGAAATCCCATGATGGATCTTCCCTCGGAAATGGAACCTAGCATATACACAGTAGAAAATGGGGATGATTTGGATTTACCTCCAGCACCACCTGAGTTTGAAGAAGGTAACACCTCTCTAATCGAAGAAATGATTGATATTAACATCGGAATGGAAGATGAACCAAGGATATTGAAACTAGGATCCTCGTTAACCCCAGAGGAAATAGAAATACACACTCGAATTCTCAGAGAACATCAGAAGGCTTTCACATTTAATTATAAGGAAATGACAGGAGTTGCACCCCACATTGCGGTGCACAACCTCGTCACTAAATCTGATGCAAAGCCAGTTAAACAAAAATTGAGACCCATGAAACCCAAGGTAGCTCTCATGGTAAAAGAGGAGGTAATAAAACTCCTCCAAGTAGGATTCATCAAGCCAGTCGATTACTCCCAATGGGTATCTAATATCATTCCCGTTCTCAAAAGAATGGGAAGATACACATCTACATAGATTTCCAAGACATCAACAAAGCATGTCCTAAAGATGACTTCCGTTGCCATCCATTGATGTCATTATAGATGCAAAAAATTGGGTTTGAACTTTTGTCTCTCATGGATGGATTCTCGGGGTACAATCAAATTAAAATATTTGAACAAGATCAAGCTAAAACCACGTTTATAACTCCTTGGGGAACTTATTGCTATGTTGTTATGCCATTTGGTCTCAAGAATGCTAGTGCTACATACGAGTGAGCTATGACATATATATTCCATGATCTAATTCATAAAATCATGGAATCCTATATAGATGACTTGTTGGCTAAAGCCAAAAAGCATTGTGACCATCCGGAAGTACTCCGCGTCATTCTCTCACGTCTGATAGAATACGGAGTCACGCTAAATCCTGAAAAATGCGTCTTTGGTGTAACAGGAGGGAGGCTCCTAGGTTACATCATATCATCACGAGGGATAGATGTTGACCCAACCAAAATTCAGGCTGTCCTCAAAATGGTCCCACCTTCGGATGAATCTGGAATCAGGTCATTTATCAGAAAGCTGGGTGCAATTCGAAGATTCATCCCGGACTTAAGTTTCGCCATTCATCCAATCAACAATTTACTCAAGAAAGACTATAGCATTGATTGGACTGAAGATTGCAATGAAGCTTTCAACGCAGTTAAGCATTTCTTGTTGTCACCACCTACGCTAATGCCACCTAAACTAGACCACCCGTTAATTTTATATTCACGAGTTATAAAGGTGTCGCTATTGCTTTGTATGCTAGCTCAAGAAGATAATGGAAAGAGAGAACGTGTGATTTATTTCATCAGCCAAATTTTTCTCGACTATGAAACACGTTATACACAAGCAAAACGAGAATGCCTTGCCATAGTATTTGCAACCAAATGCTTAAGACACTATATGCTAAATCAAGAAACAAGGGTCATGGTAAAAATGGACCATTTACGAACCTTTCTCATGCAAGGTTCCTTATCTAAGAAGGATGGACGTTTTATAACCTTAATGGGAGAATTTGAATTAACATTTGTAAATCAAAAATCAGTTAATGGAAAAATCATCGCAGATTGGTTAGCTGATAACCCATTAGATGGAGGTAATCTAGTAGATCTATATTTTCCAGATGAGTGCGTATACTACATCCAAACCCAACCTTCTATCTCTGAGTGTCCCTGGTACACTGATATCATTAATTATATCATGGACCATATGTATCTAGAAGGGGCTACACCACAACAAAGAAAGTGGTTACGTATTATCGTAGCTAAATACATCATTATAGAGCAAGTGCTCTATCGGAAAGCGTTCGATGGAATACTTCTAAGATGTGTCGACACAGAAGAATCCAAGAAGATTCTCCATGAATCTCACAGTGGAATGTGTGGAGGCCACTTCGGTGGCCATGCCACTACTTGTAAAATACATCGAATGGGCTATTTCTGGCCTACTCTAGAACATGACGCAGTAGAGTTTGTACGCAGGTGTCATAAGTGCCAAGAATTCTCCCATGAGATCCACATGCCGGCACAAGCTCTGCAACCAATCACTACTCCATGGCCCTTTTCTACATGGGGCCTAGATTTAATAGGGAAATTCTCTCCCTCGTCCACAGACGGCCATAATTTTATAATCACGGCCATCGAATATTTTACCAAATGGGTAGAGGCTATGCCTCTACTACTACCTGCACTGCCCCGTAATCGCCAAGTTCATTTTGAACCAAATCATTTGTAGGTACGGTATCCCGCAAATCATTATCTCTGATAATGGAACTTCTTTTAAGAATGAAGAGGTTTGCAAACTATGCAATAAATTTAAGATAAGCCATCATACGGCTTCCTTGTATTACCCTCAAGCCAACGGATAGGCTGAAGTGACGAATAAAACACTAAAAGCCATTCTCCTTAAAATGGTGAAAGAAAACAAATGAGATTGGCACTTGAAGTTATATCCGGCCTTATGGGCCCACCGAACCTCAATAAGAACACCAATGGGAGCAACTCCTTTCTCACTAGTATTCGGGGTAGAGGTAGTTCTCCCGCTTGAGGTTGAAATACCCAGTCTCCACATTTCATTACAAGGGATTCTAGATGAAGACGCTTACAGAGAAGCACGTCTTTCCCAACTAGAAAGCCTAGATGAAGCTAGGTTAGATGTTGAACAATGGCATAGAGTCTATGCTGACCGGATGTGCCAGCAATATAACAAGAAAGTCTATGAACGTGACATATATGAAGGTGATCTAGTTCTAAGGCTAGACAGCCGGATCGACAAGAAGACCGGCGAAGGAAGGAAATTCCGGCCTAAATGGTTGGGCCCATACCGAGTCATGAAGGACTATGGAAATGGTGCATACCTCTTATGTACGCTAGAAGGTGAGGAATTTGGCGAAACAGTCAATTCCCTGCACCTCAAGCGGTTCTACGCATGAGCAGCTAGCACTACTTATATATATATATATATATATATCTACATTGCATCTTCATATAGATTAGGATCATATTGTCCACTTGTTTCATACACAAATTGTGATCAAGGAATCTATTCTCAAAGAAATTCATTACAAACTCATGATATTGTTGGCATAAACTCTTTAATCATGCTTCTCCGTTTTCATGATATCATCAAATTATCTCGGAATCATTTTATCAAATAAAGCTAGACATGACAAAGTCTTAACGGTAACCATACCAAGATCTGCAAGTTTATTCTCACTTTTGGTGTCACATCTATCCCATATGTATATCTCTTTGGAAATAAACACATACTGACATTTTACTCAAATAAACAAGTCAAACATTGATCAAACAGAAAATTTTAATTTTACACATTTCCTTGCCCCACCAACCTTTGGTGATGAGCTTGCATCTCTTACTAGTGACGTAGGGTTGGGAAAGGATGGAAATGCCCTTACTTGCCTATGCTTTGCCCACGGTGATAAACCCACGCTTCTTACTAGTAGCATGGGGCAAAGTGTAGGGGGTCCTCTTGACAAATAAATGTAAAAGGTCATACACAAACAATTCAAACCTTGAAGCTTTGAGTCAAAAACAAATGAATCAGATGTTCAAGATCCCAAGAGAGTTAAAATCCTAAAAACCTAGATTTTGTCTACCATGTGGCCATCTAAGGATCTAAGTCTGGATAAACCGCAAAGCAAGTTACATCCAAAACTATGAAGTCACTCACGTGGAGTGGACTTGTGGTATCCTAATTTGGTTCCACCAAAGCTTTGTCTGTCTTCCATCACTATCATTTCACTACATCTCATAACTTGCACCCTTCCCAACTCTTGGTGATAAGCCCTCGCATCTTACTAGTTGCGTGGAGTTGGGGGTAGGGGCAGGTTTATCTATTCATCGTACCAGTTTATTTTCATCACTTTGCCAAAACAAATATGAAGTATCCAAAATTGCTTACAGAAACTAAGATTCAAAATCACATTATATCTACATCATCATATATCAGCATCATGAAATACAAAAAAGGAAAGTAAAACACTTGCATCATTTGTTCACCATTGCATACATTCTAAAAACATATAAACATACATCATAGTATACATAAGGAAACTAGAAATAGAAAGTGAGCCATGAATGCCAAGAGTTTGATCCAGAACAAATATACATATATATAAATGATCAACATTTATGTACAATGCCATCATGCACTAGGCATGGTCAAAACGCTCAAAGAGCCCGGGATATACAAAAGAATGTATCATACAAAAACTACGAGAGCCAAGTGGCTTCTCAATCCCTATGAGACCCCTCTGAAGGTGCACGCCCACACTTAGGACTCCAGCTACGTCAAGCACTGAGTGCACACAGGGCTCAGGATCCCGAGGGGCAGCCACAGTCTCACCATGAGAATGGCTCCTCATCAGGCGCTCAGCCGTCCTATACCCCACTAACTCTGTATGGAGAGTCGATACCATCCTGGCCACATGCCAGACTGGGGTGAAGACATCAATATGTCTACATGGATAACTCTGCGTGGGTCCTCTCCATGGGGATCATCAGGGTATCAGTGCATACCCTAGTGAATCAAATCTCGCCACTCATCGGTGGTCTCTACAAACAAAGGAGAAAACAAATTAGAAACCAAACAAGAAATTAAAAATACAAGATAGCAACTAAGGAGATCCTAACAAAGAAATGAACATTAAAAGGGAGAGAGGGTAACTTACTCGGATCACCAGGCCTCCAAGATGGATCTATGGGATCAGCGCCCGCCACGGATGCCACTACCGACTGAGGGGCTACTCCTGTGGCTGGAGCAACGTAGTGCCCCACAATAGACTCATCCTCCCCATGGCCCTGGGAGAGTGGCTCCTCTGAAACCAGAGTCACCCTCTCTGCACTCTGCTCGGCCCTCTCCACCTGCATGATATCCTAGGTGTCGTGCCACTCAGGATCACTGTCCTCAATCTCCTCCTCTGTCTCTCCCCCTGTAAACTCCTCAGACTCGGAGTCTACCTCAATGGGTTCATCGCTGCTATGGGCAGGACCCGCAGCGATCTAAAGTAAAGGTGCCTGAGGCGCACCGGCTCTCCCTCTAGCACGTACTATCCTCCTGGCTGTAATAGGAATGCCAGGAGTAACCATTGTCCAACCCCGGCCTCTAGGCCCCCCTCTGGCCTCTCGGACTGATCTGTATACTGGTACCACTGGGGGAAGCATACCCATGTATGGTAAGCCAAACTGCTGAGGAACTTGGCCAAAGGGGTGCATCTCCACTCACCCCACTCTATCAATAAGCTGCCCTGTGGTGGAGCAGGAGATCAAGGTAAGAGCCTCCTCGCCCCATATACCTGCCATAGTCTGGTATGGTGTGGCCTCCATGTTGGCAGTAGTCAAGGAGGCAACTGGCTGATGAGGTTCTCTAAGCACCGACATGTCTTTCCATCTGGCTGCCCTCACAGCTCCGGGGTCTGTCACCTCTACACCTCTGTCGTAGGGGATGAAGTGCTCATAGACCCAACTCATAACTGTGGTCGGGTGGCTCAAGGATCGCCTCGTAAACGGACCACCCACCCCGTATAAGTCATGGTAGGTGGTCCCAAGAATGTCTTCTCCCCAGGCATATATCCAACTGTGTCCCTCTATCTATGCAATAATAGGGGACCAGCAGTATAACAAAGTATCTCCTCCCTTGTCCCCAATCAGTCTCGAGGCAAGGATCCCCATGATAGCCTGGCAAAGTAAGGGGATGGGTAAAGTAGGAATGGATCAAACTCTAACCCCCTTCTTCGATCCCATGGAGATGACTGCATCTCCCATATATGTAGCCCACTTTGCAATCTGTGCCCATGAACCTTCTGTCTCTAAGGTCTGTCATCTCCCAATAATCGGGACCCCCAGAATGTGATAGACATCCTCCAATGTAATAGTCCACTCACCGCGGACTCTCCCGGCAATCAGAAGGTGTTCGATCTGCATCCCAGTATGAGAACAAGTCACAAAGGATGTGACTAGATGGTGTAACATGGGGCACGCGTGAAATGCGTAGTATCCCAGCCTGCTGAAGAGTGTCCTCCTCATCCTGTGAGAGGGCATCTAGTACCCCTGGGAGCCAATCACACTCCCTCTCTCTACTCCAGCCGGATATACTCCTCTCTGCCTGCATACACCCAAAAACACACAAAACAGAGTAAGTTAGCATCCGAGTAACACTTGAAAAGTCACGAAAACACGTAGAAATGCTAGAAAAGAAAAAACAATTTCTGAAAGATGGTCCTTTTGCATTCTGTGTGAAACTGCGCCCGAGCAGAGAGAGCCGGTTTTGTAACCGCCACCCCGAACAGGGCGGAGGTCATGTAACTGCCACCCTGAATAGGGCGGCGGTCATGTAACCGCCGCCCTGGGTAGGGTGGTGGTCGTGGTCCGAAAACCCACGCAGGTTTTTAAACTTAAAAAGCCTAAAAAGTGCAAAAAATGACCATTTTACCTAAAAACAAAGCCTACCCAGTAGGCGCCCCCCCTAGGTGGACCTTTTAACACTAACATTTTCAAAAATTACCCCCCCATGACAAAATATTTAGCATTTCAAATTTAAGGGGGTAAAAAGGATAAACTGAAGAAAACTAACCTGTGATCTCACGGGTCGATGTTCCGCACGTGGAGGCATGATCGCTATCTCGTCACGGATGTTTCAACTCTACTCACGCAAGAAACCGTCCACATGTGGGTCCAGAGCTCAAAATCAATCAAATCAACTCACACAAATGAATAGGAAAATGGGCCCACTTTCATATATATAGCACCCTGATTCGTTTTAAATGAATTTTTCACAGGTTTGGAGCACCGACGAAGGTAAGTTCCTATCCCCACACAAATGGTACGTTCTCATTCCCTATTATTTTAGCATTTATTTTTCAAACTATTGTGTCTATCTGCACTTGAGTTCTCTTTTCATTTTACAGGTAGTGGGAATTTTGGACGGCGTCATTTCAACACACGGATGTATCAGGTATAACTTCTAACTTCCCATTCCGAGACCGCCATACTCATACCCACCGTTTTACACCTCTTCATAGCTAAAACGCTTCTTCGAGGGGGCAATATGTACGTACCCAAAATTGTAAGGTACTGTACTACCAGAACAATGTGACACGTGCCCCAATGATGATACAGGTCTCCTCGCAAGGTGTTCGGGATCCAGAAAAGCTCTCCAAGTATGTGTTAACATCCCGCATGCCCCGCTTAGCCCCCGCATGCTTTGTTTTTCTCTTTTCCTCTCTTTTCTTGGCCTTTTTCTCTTCAGTAACGAAACCGCCGCCGCCCGAATAGGGCAGTGGTCCTGTAACCGCCGCCCTGCTCAGGGTGGCGGTCCTTTACGCATTTTCCAGAAAGCTCTTTTAACATGACTCACGTAATTTCAACATTTTACCAGCTTTCTTTCACCGCCATAAGCTTGCATTTATGATTCTGGTTCCCTAGAATAGTGTTTTTCCATTGTTTATAGTTTAAGAGTTCCATTTGGTTTTTACCTTGGGTAAATGCAAATGCTATAAATAGTTGGCTTGTGCTCAAGAAAATGGCCCCTCAAAATTTGCCTCTGATTTCTCTTTGCAATAGATTTAGTTTTCATTTTGCTTAGAATGCTTAGTTTCTTTCATTGCATGCTTAGTTAGCATTGTTTTACTGTTAGTAAGCCACATATCCATCTTGTGCAAAGTATTGTTGTTATTTTATCCAATCCATTGGAATAAAATAGTTTGTTTACCAATAGGAAGCCATTAAAGTTGCAGGTTTTGCTCCTCAAACAGGATAGTTTCAAGTTCTGGATGCTTTATGTTGCATGACTCGTAATAGATCCCACTAGGAATTACATAAGCCAAGCTCGTACTCTTGTGCTATCACTCTCCTACATCCATCAGATTGATCGTGATTCTGAGCTACCTTTATCCCAATATCTACTGCTGATGCTAGCACTACACACTTTTCTAGATCCATGTGAACATGAAGGAACGAGGAGATCACACTGAGGGGACAAGATCACACACACCATTGGATTTGCCACATTGCTCGCAGAATCCAGGTTCTAGCTTTCAAAGTTCTAGTTAGAATCATATTAAATAAAGTAGTTAATTTATTTATTTTAGTTAATTCTACTCTCAATATTGCCAGGGAAGCTGTGGGGATTGATAGTTTCTGAGAAACTATGATTTACTCCTCACTTCTGAGGTAGGATCAAGAGCCTTGCAAATAGATTAGATGAGCTATTTCATTGTTTAGAATATATCTATAAATTACACAGACAAATAGCTACACTCGGTTATTTTGTTTGTTTTAAGTTATTATATTAGTTGTCAATTCTAGATATTTTAGATAGGTGCTTTCTTAAATTCATAAAGCTCGTCAGAAAACACAAAAAAATAGAGAAATCATATATGCTATAGATACACTTCACATAGTTAAATTTCATTTTACTGTAGTTCGTTTTACATTGTTTCTTTTACGGGTAGCCCAAGGAATACGTATTTGAGCCAATCGTGCCTCATCCCAATCTCGTCACAGCGATAACTGATATAGACCAAAATCTTAGGATCCAAGTCTTCTCGAACAACGGTAAGCTTGCAACAAATCAATTCCCAGTTGAGTGGGTTAAACATAGAAGACAACCAAGCACATGAGTTTTGGTCAAATCAACTAAACTGCAGATTACCCTAGGCAACATTCATATGACTCGTAGAAGGGCTTGAAAGAGAATAAACATTTTTTTGTGATCCTTTGGTCCCACACCGAGACGCAGAGACCCTCTTATAGATATAGATACTAGCCTAAGAACTCAAAGTTACGCGAACACCTATAAGATATTATGATAAAATCACATAGTTATTGATCCTAAATATAGAAAGTCGAGAAAGCATACTATTACCGGATACTAGGGATTAGGACTTATTTCATGCATGACCATAACAGGTCCACAACAACTAAGAGTCTACGGTTGTGACCCACAAATCCCGTAGCCCAACAAATCCATAGGAGAATTAGACATAGACACTGGCCTACGCACACTAGTATTCCGGTCTACTCCACTTCCACCTATCATCATCGAACAATTATCCTTGTTAGACACAGCAGACTAACAAAGCTAGAGAGTTCTGGACTAGGCCAGAGAATCGTCCATAGATTCGACTATATTTACCATCCACCATATGACCCTGTCCAGAGAAATATAGGAAACTATCCCGGGTCACTCTCCACGTATTCCATAACCTATAGATCGAATCACGCCGAGCTTGATATTGATTAGAGCCTTTGAGTAGTCATCCTCACGCTGACCGATCTATCACACCAGTTCAAGTTAGGAGGGCCTTCTTTGCCTTAGACTCACAAATTCCGCTAGTGCGTATTGAAGACATTAGATTTCCTAACTAGTTTGTCTACATCCCATACATATTCCATCCCCACCGGCTGTCTCGACATGACCTCGGGAGGTCGGGTGCGAGGAAGAGTCACTTGTAGATTCCCATGCTTGCATGTCACTTTTCCATGGTACAACTACCCCTGTGTAAGTGTTAAGCGTGGGTATTATAGAATTTTCTAAGAACATATCTATAAAGATTTGTTTTTTGTCTTCTAGAAAATTTTGCATGAATTTATTGTAGTCACGAAAAGTCCTAGTATCATGGCCTTGAATCTTGTGGAAACCACAATACAAATTGGGATTATAGTTTCGAGGTTGTTGATTTGAAACTTGTTGTGGTCCGAAGTTCGATAAGGTCGCTAGTTGTTAGAGTTAAAATTTTGAGGTTGTTGCCTTTGGTTTTGACTCTGATATCTAGTTGGGTTTCGATTTAGACCTTGTGTTTGGATTTTCCATTGTTGTTGTTGTTGTTGTTGTGGATGATTAAAATCCACCATGTTGATTGTTGGAGTAAAGTTGTTATTTCACTGATTGTTAATGGGTGGTGAAATGTTTACAACGTTTTCTCTTTTAACTTGGTCTGTTACTCCATCTGTTGTAACCCCATAATTTTTGTTAAGGATTTTGGGTCCTTGATTAGTATTCCCAGCATTAAGATAGGCCGTAGTGTTTTGATTGGGAGTGATTAATTTCCCGTTTGTTCCATATGACTTATGACCACTATCTATTGCCGCTTAATCTTTCCGGAGAGCACTCTCAAGTACTTCATCATAAGTTCTTAGTGGGAACTTATAGACTTCTTCCTTTATCTCTCTATTGAGGGAATGAAGGAATAAATCGCATAGTTCCATTTAATCCATGTTTGGAGAACTTGCTGATGAGTAGAGAACCGTATGCCATCTTTGAATAAAATGAGCAGCGGATTCATTATGCTCTTGTTTAATATGCAAGAATTCCCTGATTCTTGTTCTTAATAATTTGTTCATATCAAAATCTTTGATAAAATCTGATACAAGTTGTTTAAATGAGTGTATCGAGGCTTTAGGTATTCTGTAGTACTAATCAAGGGCAATACCCTCTAAGGTTTTAGGGAATATCTTAGCAACAACCCCATCCCAAGGGAGTAATTCTCATATGGCCATGGCATAGGCCTTGATATGCGCATTTGGATCTCCCTCCCCTTTGTATTTGGGTAAATCGGGAAGAGGTCTTGGAAGCATGACACTTCGTATGGTGAAGTCTAGGGGCTCTTTCAAATATTCTAAGTAAGTTCCTACCGCATAGGCTTCGACCATTGATGGTGCCTGCTGAGGGGGTGGGGATGGCATGGTTTATTGATATGGCATAGCGTAAGTATTTGCAGGGACATAAGGAAATCCTTGTGGTTGAGTAAAAATCCTGGGAGAAGAGAACATGTCTCCTTGTGGTGATTTTGAATAAATATTCAATTAGGGAGGAACATTGCTCTGGTATAGGTTGTTTGGTGCTAAGCCGGGAGGTATCATAATTTTAACTAGAGTGGCATTTGAAAACATAGTTCTAGTTGGTGTTTGTTATGGATATTTATACGAATATTGAGGAGGCATGTCTAACATGCATGTTCCTGTGAGGAGGTCAACTTAGCTGGGATGATGTGGAGGGTTGAGAATTCCTGCTTGCTTGAAATGTGAATTTTGATTTGCTTGAGCAAGTTCTAATCCTATAACCTTTTCAACTAAGGCTGAGATGACCTTAATTGGTGAAGACACAAGTGTTTTTCTTTAATGGTGGTTGTTGTAAACCTTGAGGTTATAAAGGGGTATGATACCCTACTATGAATTGATCATTACCCTGCCAAGATTCACTGAGAGTATTTCCCATAGGTGGAGGAATGGGGGTGTTTTCTTGGAGTAGGGTATCGGGTTGTATTTGTAAAATTCCTATAGGTGGGTACATGTTTTGGAAGCATTGTTCACTTCTAGCATAGCACGCTAAATACTCCTCATCCAAAAATTGGAGTGGATCTGACTGTCTACTAATTTTTTGTTTAAACAAAACCCGAGGAGATGAAGTGGACTCTCCAGTAAACATCATATTTTTAGAACCTGAGGGCTCTAGTTATTGCGTTTGTGTAAGCTGGTCCAACTCCTTAATTCGGAATGAATAACTAGAGATGGTTCTTTGAGGAGGAATTTGTGATGACAAGTAATTACTTGAATAACTATCATCCCATGCCAAAAGCAAGGGTGACAGTTTATTTATTTTTTTGATGTCGGGTTCACCAATTTTGTACAAGAGAAAAGTGACATGCAAGCATGAGAATCTACAAGTAGCTCTACTTCTTACCCGACCTCCCGAGGTCATCGAGACAATGGTGAGAATGGAATATATGTAGATACGAGACAAACTAGTTGGGTAGTCTTATATTATCAACACACAATAATGGAATCTATAAATCTAAGGCAAAGAAGACCCTCCTAACTTGAATCTGTGTAATGGATCGTTCAGATATAATAGCTTCCCGGAGGCTCTAATTAATGTTGAGCTCTACCAAGATCCTATTTATTGGTTGTTGGATATGTGGAAAATAACCTGTAGGTACTTCGTGTATATTTCTAGACAAGGTCATGAGAATGGTGATGAGAGGTGTAGTGGGTCCTCTAGAGTTTTATGGATGATTCTCTGGTCTAGTCCAGAAATCCCTAGCCTGATTGGCTATTATGTTTAATACAGAGAACTATGTAATGATGTCTAGCGGAAGTGGTGAGGATCTGAATATTAGTGTGCATAAACCAAAGTGTCAATGTCTGATTGATCAGTAGGCCCATTGGGTTGTGGGACCTATGGATCACAATCGTAAATTTTTGGTTATGGCGGACCTCCTATGGTCATATGAGGAGTCAATCTCTTCTTCCGACTATCCAATAGTTGTAAGATTTTTTAGCTTCTATGTTTAGAACTAGAAGTTGTATGATTTTCTCATAATACCTTACGGGTGTTCTGGTAACTTGAATACGTAAGACAATATCTATGTTAATGAGGAAGTCTCCTGCGTTGGGTTGTGGAACTAAAGTATTGCAGCCAAATATTTGTTCTCTTTCGAGTTCTTATATAGTCATGCAGATATCCTATTAAGGTAATCTGTAGTTGGGTCGATTTGACTAGAATGTGTATGCCTTGTCATCTTCAATATTCAACTCTCTCAATTGTTCACTAATTTCTTGTAGGTTTATTGTTGTTCGAAAAACCTGAATCCTAAGGTATTTATCTATATCAGCTAGTGTTATGGGGAGATTTGGTTAAGGTAATATCGGGTTAAACATGTATTCTCTGGGCTCTCTAGGTCTCATGATTGTCATACAAAGATGATTCAATTTTAACTGAAATGAATAAACTAATTATGAAATATGTATCTACACTATGCATATATTCTTTTATTTTTGTATTTTTGATGAAGTATTTTAACGAAATTAAAAGAGCAGTTATTCTAATATATTCAGAAGATGGACAATTAATCTAGTAACAGAATCAAAATAAGCAAGGTAGCCTGGTATAGCTATTTTCCTGTGCAGTTGTGATTTTATCCTAAATATTTAAATAACCAACTAGTTTGATCGAAAAGACTTCTGATCCTACCTCAGAAGTGAAGAATGAGTCATAGTTTCTTAGAAACTATCATTCCCCCCATGACTTTCTGGAAATATTGAAAGTGAGCTTTAACTGAAATGAAATAATTTACTACTCTATTTGATATATTAAATACAAATTTGATATCTCAAACCGGAGTTTACAGAATAGTGGTAAATCAAGTTATGTGTGACTTTTTCCCCTTAGTGTGATCTCTGTCTTCCTTCGTGTTCTCATAAATCTAGACAAGTGTGTATATGATAGTGTCAATAGAAGAAGACACTCAAACAATGACATCTTTGGATATAAACCGAATATAATGCAAGTAAGAGAGGGATAGTGCAAGTGAATAGAGCTTGACTATGTAATTCCTAGCAGGATTTATTGCGGGAATACAACGCAAATACACCAAGAATTCTAGAAACTACCTCTTGTGACAAACAAAACCTGTAACTCTAAATGGATTCTAATCTAAAAATGAAACTATCTTATGCTAAACTGATTGTATGGGACAGCAATGAAGTAAGATGAAAGAAAGAAGATCAAATGATCACTAATATAGAAATGAGAGACTGATAACTCATGCAAAATATGAAACTATTGAAACTTATGCAAGAATTTCAAGCAAAACTGAATAATCAAACACAGAAGGAGAGGGGCCATTTGTTTGAAAACAAGCTAGCTATTTATAGCATTTGCATTTACCAAAGGGTAACTCCAAATTGATCTCTTTTACTATAAACAAAGGGAAAACACTATTTACCGGGTAGCCAAAACATAAATGCAAGCTAAAGTGGTTGAAGAATGTAGGTGAAATTTGAAATTTTACGTTTGACACAATCGTCCGAATTTTCTAGAAAATGCGCACAGACCGCCACCCTACACAAGGCAGTGGTTATAGGAGTGTCACCGGTCAAGGTGGTGGTCCTGTCACTTAAGACCAAAATGCAAAGAAAAGGGGGTAGAGGATAGAATAAAGCACACAGATCTTGGATAAAGTATTTGGGATGCAAACATACACTTGGCGAGCTTTTCTAGATTCCAAACACCTCACGAAGAGACCTGAATCATCATTGGGGTTCCCATAACCTCTTTTCTGGTAGTAAGACAAGACCTACATTTTTGGGTACATATAGATACCTTTTTTAACAAATCTAAGATAATAATCTACTAACCCAAAATAACCATGAAGTTTTTATCACTTTCCATTCTAACATAGTGTTTATCTTATGAGGATATACTTTAACCCCTTTATGAAATAGAACATGGTGGCCTGTATTCCACTTCTTGTACTCCAAAAGAACACTTGGAAGAATTTACATTAATTTGATGTTTCTCTAGAGTTAGCATTACTTGGTTCACATGTTATTAATGTTCTTCCCAAGTCTTATAATAGACTACGATGTTGTCAAAAGTACAAATACAAATTTTTGGAAGAAAGGGATAAACACATTATTCATAGAACTTTTAAATGTAGTCGGTGTATTCGTGAGACCACAAGACATTACCAAAAACTCATAATTTCCTTCATGATTTTTAAAACATGTCTTATGGAAATCCTCATCTTTGATTCAAATTTGATGGTATCTTAAATGGAGGTGTAGGTTTATAAAGTAGATGATACCATGCAACCCATATAACAAGTCATCAATTATTGGTATAGAGAACTTATCTTTGATGGTATACTTGTTTAATTATTGATAATATGGACACATCCTTCAAGTCTCATATTTTTTATGCACCAACATTTTAAGGTAATATTTTGTGTATTAGATTAGTCTCCCTCTTATTGAGGTGGTGAAATTGTTTAAGAATATGAAGGATAATTGAATTTGAAATAATGTAGTAAGATCATTGTTAGTATTATAACATTATTAGTTTAGAGGAAAAGGAATGAGGGAATGAAGTACTAACCAGTTAAGAAAAACTATGACATGATCGTGAAGAAAGGAAACTTAGTGGTATTTGGAGGAATAATTCATTAGGGAATAGTTAAAAAATAATAGGCAAAAATTTACAGAATGAGAGGAATTCTTAAATAATATTGCAATGATTTTAACAACCAAGTCAAAGGAACCATAGTCTGAATTGTATTGTTAAAGGTGCTTGAAGAAGTGTTAAGAAGGAAAAATGAGAGGAAGGTGTAACGATTTTTAGCTAAGAATGAAAGCATAAGGTGGAATTTTTTAGTGACAGGACTATAATATAATGTAAGTTAAATGTTAAATTCATTGAGAGATGACAGAGGTGATGAGAAAAGAGTATGAAGACTAATTTGGTGATCAAGAACCTAACTACCATGTGACAGTCCATCAAGGATATGGGAGAGAATACTAAAATATGGAGTGAGAGACTTGGGAAAGTTAATGAAAGATTGAAAAGGGATGATGATATTGATATGAGATAGTGAACCTCAAAACCAAACAAATAAGAAGGAAAAATTAAGTATTAATGTTATTGGGAGCCTAGAAAAGTGAAGGGCCTAACTAGCAAAAATAAAAAAGTGGCATATTGAGATTAAGAAGGGTGTTGGGATATTGAAATGAGAATGAACATGGTGTTTTGAGGTGTATTAAGGTGCCTAAGGTGTTGAAATAATTTGTTAAATACAAAACCCTAGATATTGCTACTAAACCTTAGCTAGGTCTATTTAAGATAATTAAAAAGTGAAATTTTGTGTTGGGGAAGTAGAAAGAGAGTTTAAGGATAAAAATTTGTAAAAAAGCAAAAAATAAATAATGGGTATCTAAAAACTTACCCTCTTAGATTGGTTGTTTGTAGTTAGTTCCGGCATATTACGAGCTTTGTGATCTCGGAGGGCTAATTAGAAGACTAGAAAAACACTAAAAAGAGCATAAAATATGATTGGTGAGGAGTTGAGCTTTGACATTTGGTATACACCTAAAAGAGCTTAAATGGTATTTATAAAGTTTAGCAATCATGATTGAAATTGAAAATTTTGAAATATTTTTCTAGAAAAACCTAGTTTGCGTATGGCTATTATAGACACCTAAAATTCGTCTACGCAGTTTTGATATTAAAATTGTACTAATTACCCTCTTTCCCATCATTTCTGTTATAATTAGTGATTTCCCACTAATTAACTAATGTTTCCCTCCATTTTGATCAATTAACGACACTTCGTTAATTAACTAGTCTTTACCCCACTCTGGATGCCAATTAACGACACTTCGTTAGTTATAATCCTCTTTCAATTAATTAACTATTATTAGTTAATTAAGCCTTTATAACCTTGTATTTAATCAATAAACCCTCTTATTGGTTAAATCCCCCTCTCAAATCCTCCAAATCATACCTATTTCCCTCTAAATCACCTCTAAATAGCTTTCTAAGCTTATTCTAGCCTATTAATTAATCCTAGTTGATTAATTAAATCATCTCCAACTCCCATGAGTTGCTAATCACTTGTTAATTCCTTTATTCAAGATTATTTCTCCTAAATATCATTTAAACACTTATTTCACTAAATCGAGACATATTCGAGTGAATTGGGACTTTGATATTAAAAGTATTGGATGAAATCCATCTCCATTTTTGTGTATATTGGATTCCATTTTTGGCTATACAGATTATATTAGTAGCAATATTGGATTCCAATATTTTCATTATTAGACTTATTTGTGTTCCCATTTCTCTATTATTAGATTCCAATTTGGCTATTATTGGATTCCAATTTCCCTATTATGGACTCATTTCGCTTATTATGAATTCCAATAATGTTATTATTGGATTCAAATTTCACCAAATAAGCATGAGGGCCATCCACTTACATAAGAATAATAGTTTTTATCTTACATAACCTAAGCGATTGCTAGCTTACATAAGTCAAGCGGTTACTAACTTACATAACATAAGCAATTGCAAACTTACATAAGAAAAATAACCACTAACTTACATAAGTCAAGTGGTCGCTAACTTCAAGATGGTAAGTGATTGTTTTCATTTATGCCACATATCAATCTTAATGTCATCATCCATATACAAATATTCATGCATACCTTATTCAAATCAATAAACGTTGACATTGAAAATCCCTTCCCTGAACTTCCTTGAATGGTGTTAAATTTGACGGCTGTTTAGATGTTTTTGTGATTTTAGACATAACATAATTTCAAATATTTTATAGAACTAGCATGTGTGACTCACATGTTTAAAAGGTGACCATAAATATTTATATACATTTATATAAAAAAATTATTCGTATATATTAAGCATAGTTAAAAAAATATGGAATTGTCATTTATAAATTTTGTTAGTGTATAATTGTGAGTGATCGCACTTACAAGTGTGATTGGTTGCACGTCTAAGTACGAGCCTTGAGTTGCACATCTCTCGACTCACACTTTAAGTGCAAGTATTAACTGACACTGCTAAGTACGAGTATCGACTCACACTTCTAAGTGCCATTCTTGACTCGCACTTCTAGGTGTGAGAACCGCTAAGTGTAAGTCTTGATTCACACCGCTAAGTGTGAATCTTGATTCACACAACTAAGTATCATAATTCACTGTCAAACAATTTCTAGGTAATGATGTAATTTTTCAACACTGCCCTTCAAAAATACAAAACAATGTTTATTTATACCAATTATTCGTATAAATTTCATTATTTTTAATATATATTGATGTAAATTTTTATAATTTTTATATAAATCTATATTAATAATTGACGGTTAAATATTAAATATGAAATTTGCGTGTGATGTTTATTATAAATATTTGCAAGTATTTTATGGCTATAATCAACAAAAACATCCAAATCAAGCGTCAAGAAGTAGACGTTGAAATGCAAGCACAAGAATTAAGGGATTTGTTTTTACCCAAATTATATAAGGGATTTTATTTATAGACAAAAATTAGAATATTGAATTCTTACATTAATTATTTATAATACAAAATCCAGTATTAATGATAACCATTTTGTAAGGCAAAATGCTAATTAATGTTGTTTTTTCCTCAACATTAATTATCCATTAATTCGACCTATGTAAAATTTTCCATTTAAAATTACATATGTCATTTGAAATATGTGTGCCTTTTAGAGCATGTAATCTGTTGTTAGCCATTAATTATCTATTTAATGAAAAGCAACATAAAATCATATGTGTGCTCACTTAAATTTGCATGCCAACAAAATTGGTGGTTGGATTTTCCATTACATATCACTATAATTAGATAGTTTTTGAGTTTATATTTTTAACATTTGGCTTTCTATTCATTTTGTAAAGGTGTAAGATTATTCATCAATATAAAAATCTCACCGGTGAAAGTGTCAAAAATTTTGTGCTCGAGTTCGGAAACGCGTTTTGATTTCTTCTCCCTACCAAAAATTGGTATGCATTCTCACCTTCAGTCCCTCCAAAATTATGAAATTTTGTTAATGTAAAATTTTCTATAGTTGATTAGGGCTTATATCCATGTAAAATTTTCCATAGCTGATTAGGGCTTATATCCATGTAGGGATTTTGTAGATAATTAAACGGAAGCAAGTTTGTTATTCAATATTTTGTAGAAGGTAGTTTTATTTATCAAATAAATAATTTCATAATATAGTAAAAATTTGTTAGAGAAGTGAAAGAGGATGGAATGGAGCACATATTGATAGAGAAATGACACAACTTAATATGTAATAACATGAGAGGAAGATTTGTAGAATTTTTAAAAACCCAAAAC
Source organism: Taxus wallichiana var. yunnanensis (assembly GCA_018340775.1). Lineage (NCBI taxonomy): Eukaryota > Viridiplantae > Streptophyta > Pinopsida > Cupressales > Taxaceae > Taxus > Taxus wallichiana. The sequence goes on along the minus strand of CM031242.1, from coordinate 219,400,561 downwards.
ACTTGCCAAGAACTTATTTTGGTAAGTATTGAAAAAGAAGCCTAGTGATATGGATGGTGGCTCAAATTTCACAATAACAAGGTGAATATTAGAATCAATTTATGGTAATGGTGGTGCGCAAGAATATAAGAGTAGATGTATTTTATTAAATTGATATTATTTTGTTGGCCTTATTCTTGTCCGCAAATAGTCCTTTGCTACACATATTCAGTAAAATTTAATGGCTATGACATTGTTGACATTGTCAATGAAAATATTTTACAATATATTCATGTTAAGAATGATTTTCCAATGAATGTGTTGGTGATGGATTATAGTGACCTATTTGCAAAAAAATATTGTAATGCAAGAGTAGGAGAACCAAATAGATTTTGGAGAACAAAAGAACAAATACAAATTTTGAGAGGAAAATTCGAGGAACAAGGAAACTCTAAGATGTTGCTACTATGGAAGTATAAACTTTCATCAAAAAGTTTCACAAAATGTAATTTTTCTCTATTTGCATCGTGGCTATGTAGCTTTTTATCTTTCACTACCTACGAAATTTCTCTCTTCTATGCTTCAATGTCATATTCTTCCTTAAGGACATTTTTGTAAAAGGATGCAAGTCCTTTCAAAACCCCCATATTAACCCTTCTACAACAAAATTGACATAGTTTTTGTACATCGAAATATGTTGTTGTGGCATAACCTATCAGACTCTATGATGACAATATCTTACTTTATTTTTTTAACTCCTATCGATTGATAATATCCAATTACTATGGTGTCGCATAAGCTAGCAAATGCTAAGATAAAAATAATATTCTTTGACTTGTTAAATGTTAGTAATCCATAAGCTCAAAATTTTATATTGTGGAAGTATTAGGTTACCTTAGCAAAGCGATAAGCTCAAAACATTTTTCTTAAAATTTCTCATCAATTAACCAATCAAAATAAAATAATTTTATAACTTTTCAAATTTCTAATGTTTATAATTTATTTATATAATTTTTAAAACTATGAAACTTATTTATATTTTTCTTTATTTACTAGTTAGTATTGATTTGAAAAATATGAGGCCTTGTTGCAACATTGATTTATTCTATTTATTAAAAATCATAATTCTAAGAAAACAATTGCACAACTAGCACATCTCCCATCCGTGAGGCATGAACTTGCTACTCTGAGTTGTTTAATTTAAAATATCATTAATAAAATTAATTTTAACAACGTTTATTAAATATACATGAACATAATGATTGCCTACTTTATACAGGGATTAAGGCACCCATAAACCTTACAATACAATGCATCATGACCATCACCAAGAGTGAACAAAAAAGAAATAGGAAAAAAGAGCTAAAAAAACTTATCCCAAACTACAGTCCAACATATCAATACAAGGAAAATTTGTAAAACATGGAGAGGAAAACATACCAATCAATACGGTCCACAAACAATCAAACAAAATCTCCAAGAGCCAATGGACTAGTTAGTCTTCAAACATTTTTACTCCTCTTGTTGACACTCCACATGTCCTTTCATATTATGATCTTGCTCGCTTGTGATAGGGATTTCATCTTCAACATGCTCTTCCTCATCATAAATACTAAGGTGGAGATTATACCTATGAACTTTGTGTCCCTTCTCCATCTTGACCACACACCCTTGCAACTCCAAAACCAAAATTTTGATCTCTACCATATCGACACTGATAGAGTTTTGGGTGATGTAATTTTTCTTAGAGGTATTGATGTAATACATGACACTATTTCCCATATTCATTCCAACTTTTCCTAAGGCCTCCATATCCATTTCCACCGACTTAACCCGAGAGAAATTTTATCAAAATGCACATTCCAACCCATCTCCTCTCTCTCTCTCTTTCCCTTTAGATGAATCCCCTTTCATATCAATAAGAGAACCTACAGCCCCTGTACCAAGATTTCCATTCCTTGAGGTGCCTTACTCTTTTTCTCCTCAGTTTGTTCATATGCTCCACAAGATTACAATTTTCCTTTGAATCTCGGGATTCGGGGTCTAATTCCTTTGCCACCACCAGTTTACCATTCTTAAAAAGAAAAATAATTAGTTATATAGAGGTATCAATATTTCCTGTTGAAAATCATGCATTCGACGCAGAGCAACATAAACAAGAAAAAGGGAAGGATCATAGAAATATTATGCTTAAACATATTAAGCATTGTAAGATGGTGAGTAAATATCTTTATATAATTATATTTAAGAGTAATGTATCTCATAAGGTGGAGGCAGACCATATTCTAAATATTAGGGATGCAAAATCTAGCAGATACCATCTACCAAAGTAGGTAAAGCATTTCTTTACCATGGAAGAAAGTCTCAATTTTGTGCTTGTGTCTGGTATATTTAAGCCCTCCATCTCCATTCTAGTCATCTGCACTATCGAATCCTTCAAAATTTGAACTTCCATGTTGTGGATCACCTTGGTATCATTGTTCCATGCCCGACCAAACTACAACACAAGATAACGATCAAACCTCGTGATTTTTAGATGAAATTCCTAAACCCCCAAATTTCAGAATGTGCCACAAGGAGGGATTGTCTTCCAAGGAACCATAGCTTGTGGGCTCGGTTCTCAAATGACCACCTCCCATTTTTTTATTTGAATGAGATTGAAAATGGAAGAAATAATGGCCAAAATGAGTTGTAAGAGAAAAATTAATACAAATCCCGCCATATATCCTGCATGTGTAAAGGGTCCTACTAACCATAAGTACAAGGATGACATCCCAATGAGGGAAAAAAACCACTGAAACATTAGTACTTAATGTTCTTAATGAGATTAATAACATTAGTGATATCATCTCCCCTCTCACACACTTTAAAATTACTACCTTTAGCCCCCAATTTGGAAAGCTAATCCACACATTTATTACCCTTTCTAAAGGTATAAATAATTACATTTATCAAAATATTTTAGAAAACTAAATATTTAGTATCTTTATGGATATTTCTTATAGTTCTATTATTAATTTTATCCTTTCTCACATTGCAAAGGTTTAAAATATTACTTTGTACAAACTAACCGAGAAAAACATGTTGACATTGGTGAGTAAATCCTTAATCAAAAAGTTTCCTCTACAAATCCTTTTCAAGACAACATATGCTTGGAAGATGAATATGTTTGGTCCAAGAATTGATATTTCGGGTGTTATACTTGAAAATTATAATCATTTATCTCCATAAACGTATGTAGGAAAAGCATTTATGTGAAAATAATTGATCTAGGATGTTTAAAAGACATAATTATTTTAGAAACATGTTCAATATTTTTCATTCAAAAACAAGATATTATAAGTAAAATATAAAAGATATATTATAGTAAGTAACAAATATTTCAAATAAATACAATTTTTGTACTCTAATCTTTACAATTCAATTCCAATTAAGGCATGTAGTATTCATGTTGTTAACCTTGGGGGTAAATCCTTAGTCCAATTTTTCCTCTAAAAATCCTTTGTAATAAAACATATGTTTTGACAATGAATATTTTTGGTCCAATAATTTATATGTCATGTGTTATACTTAATAATTGTAGTCATTTATCTCCATCAACGAATGCAAGAAAAGTGTTTTTGTGGAAACAATTGATCTAGGACATTTAAAAGACATTAGATTATTTTAGAAACATGTTCAATATTTTTCATTCAAATAACAACATATTATAAGTACAACATAAAATTAATTTTGTAGTAATTAATAAATATTTCAATCCTTCCAATAAGAACTTTTAACATCCATGACGTTAGTCTTACTTACATTTAAGTAGTAACATATTTTAAAAATAGGTTACAAATTTCACTTCAATCCCAAGCTAGTATACCTTTTTTTGTTATATCAACTCAATCCTCCAACCAAGTGGAGGTTTATTAAGAGATTAACACTAGATATACTAGTGGAAACTAAACTCAACATTTCTTTCTTTAGCTTGTTAAATGATAGTGACTCTTTAGCTCAAAATATTATATTCTTCAAATACATTCGGTTGCTAAGCTCAAACTAGGTTGATATAATTTGTTTAATCTTAGTGACCACTAAAATAAAAATAATATCTCATTTTCTTTTGTCAAAAACTTGAGATCGTAAAGATCCAAATATTATGTTGTGTTGTAAGCTAGCAGACATTAAGTTCAAACTATCTTTCAGGAACTTGTTAAATGAAAGTGACCACTATGCTCAAAGTAATATAAAAACCAACTACCAACCGTATCTCGCAACAAAACAATATTGATTTAAGTTAATATATATACCCACACTATTAGAAGTCATGTAAGGGTTCAATATATGAAGAAATATTAACATCCATGAGGCTAGTTAAAAGATGAAAAAGCATATTATTCTTTTCATGTACCTATAAGAGAAGACAAACCTAATAAGCATATTATTCTAGCCACGTACATGTAATTGTATCTACATTTAAATTTATCTTGGTATGAACTAAACATGCTTCTCTCCATTGAAAAAATTAGACCCCATGATGGAGAGGACTGGTGGAGATGCATTTTTTTAGACAACACCTGTCCCCATCTCATTCCAAGTAAAAAAGTTTTTGTGAAATCACCTCACCAAATATCATAATAAAATTTTCATCACAAGTGCCTCTTGTGCTCGCTGTAACATCTCTATGCTTACCCATTTCATTTCCATGTGTAGAATGAGCAACCTAAATGTAACAAATAGATGTGTCGATAATGAAATTCTAATAAGATGTGTCTTTATGATTTGTTGTCTAATAATATATACAGTATGAAATCATGTCTAACAATGTTATTTATTTCACCTTGCTTCATTTTGTTTGTAGATTCTTCCTTTATAATATATATTAACTAAATACATCTAATATCGCTAACATTCAAACCTTCAACCTCCACTAAATGTAGTAATTGCATGAACATTAACTAATTAATGTTGTAGTTGGCTGAAAATTAACTAACATTACAATAAAATTTGTTAGGTTATGTTGAGGCATAACCTCTTTTAGTAGAAGTAAGAGGATACAAAAATTTGAGTTTTTTTGGAAATTTATGGCATTCATAGATTACATTCGTGTGATGAGTAGGACCAATTAATGAATATTAATAATTATGCCATATTTCAATTAGAAATCTTGGATAAACATGTTGAATATTGGAATGAAGGTTCTCAACATCTCTATTTAAGCATTGTCTATATCGGGCCTTTAGAAATCACTATCGTAATATCCCTATTCACTATGGGTAGCACGTCAAGTGCATTGATCATTCTTCCTATGAAAAGGTCAAGGCTGACCCAGTTGTATGATATATTTTGCATGAGTGTGGTGTTACATCATTTTTGGAAATATTGTTTGGTCACACTATTTGAGTGATAAGAAGTGTGTTAGAAACCTGGAAGAAAGGAAGAGTCAAAGTGGGCAAGATGAAATGTTTTATTTTGATAGAGTCCATTGTGGTTACGACAGGGCTCCCCATGGAGGGAGACATTTATTTTAAATTCTCGCTTCAGGAGGAGATGGATGATTTCTTATATCCTGGTGAAAATCTAACAATCTATCACTCGGTCTATGAATGGGACTCACTTCCACAACCTTAGGATAGGGTTTCGGGTAATTGAGGAGGTACTTAATGTTGTAGCAATACTACAAAGTGATCTATGGACCTCAATTTTTTCTTCTTTCACATATTCGACATGATCAAAAGGTAAAATTTGTAGATTTTTGTTTCAATCACTTGAGAGGTCCCTTAAAATGACTAGAGAAGATGGAGGCTCTTTCCTACACTAATGCCTTACGTATTTTCTCTTTAAAATGGAAGCTTCCCAAAAAGAAATCTCGCACTTCCCCTCTAAGCTAGGAAAGTAGCAGCGTGTCCCCCGTCCTCTTCCACAACCAGCTCCCTCTTTCCATCCTCATCACCATATCATTTTTCTCCCTTCTAACTCTGATTCAGACATCATGATCATTAGCCAAAGTGGCCTAGTGGTATCGCTCATCTTCTTTGGTGGCTCATAACCCTTCAAACATGTCAAAGTAATCTCCTAAGGTCTCTCAACCACTTTCGGACCCGGTATCTACTTCCTCTCCACCTCTTTCCAATGCTTCTCTAGATTCTCCTCTTGTCTCCACCGATTGATTGTAAAGGATACAACCGACTCAAATCACTTGATCATAGAAGTATGTGTGGCTGCCCTCCCACCTTGTTCAATAAAAGTTAGCATGCACTCATAAATTATAGATGTGTTGCGGGATCTCTCCTTAGTTTTCCCTGATTCTCCTTTTTTAGATAAAATAGGCTCCCCCACTATAGCTTTGGAACACAAGGAGCATTTAGAGAATATCTCTCTGATTTGCATGAGGCCATTAAAGATTATGTTACACTCAAAAGATTTGCTATCAAGGAATGGAACAATCACATGGACATGACCTAGATGAAAATCAATGAATACTTCCTGGAACACATTAAGTTAGTGGACATGCTAGTTCAAGGAATCCCTACTACCGATGTTAAGGATGAAGTAACTACTCTCATGAATATCTATAAAATGTAAATTGGAATTTTCGGTTTGGGAGATTTTTGTTTTTGTTACATATGATATTATTCTCTTTTGTTTCACTATAATATCTATCCGTGAGGGAATTTTTGTGAAATTATGCAAGTCATTTGGGAAAACCCCTTTTACTCTAATTCCAAATAGTTTTATGTTTTACAATATTATAGTCATGGCTAAGATCCTAATAACTTAATAAGTTTTCTTACATCCTTAAGATCGTGATGCTCCAAATTTTATGTCTTGGTATAACCTAGAGGATTCTCATATCACAATATCCTACTTTATTTTGATAAAACTTGGCAACCACCAAGCCCCAAAAATTTATGGTGTGGCATAACATACCATTGTATAATATCAAAATATTATTCTCTTACTAGTTAGGTTCTAGCGAAAACTAAACTCAAAATTATATTGTGGATTTAGCACCGAGAAAAGTTAGGAATTTTTACCTCTAATTTGCTAAATGTTGTAAAATATCTTAATTATGAATTATTAAACCCTAGTGATGAAATCACCAAATAACATGTTATGGAAAAACCTAGCGGTCACAAAGATCGAAATAATATATTGTTTAAGTACCTAACAAATGCTAAGCTCAAACTATGTTGATTCAAATTTGCTAAATCATAGTCACCATTAAGATCCAAATATTATGTTTTTACATACCCCACTGAAAACCAAGATAATAATATATTATTTATTTTGTTTAAACATAGTGAGAGCTAAGCACCAAATATTATGTTGTGTCATAAATCTAGACACTAAGCTCAAAATATAATTCAAGAACATGTTAAATGATAGAATCGCTATGCTCAAAATAATATATTATGGAAGTACCTAGTCTCTGCATAGTTCAAAATATGTTAATTTAATTTATTTAATCTTATCGATTGTAACCTTCATATATTATGTTGTTTAAAATAGTGTCAGCTAAGTTTAAAATATCTTCCTATAATTTTTTAACTTCTATAAAATATTGTAACTATGAATTATTGAACCCTAGCAAATTTAATCTCCAAATAATATGTTGTGGAAAAGGCTACCAGATTCTAAGCTCATGTTAAATGATAGAAACAACAATGATCCGAATAATATATTATGGAAGTACCTAGTCTCCACATAGTTCAAAATATGTTAATTTAATTTGTTTAATCGTATCGATAGTAACCTCCATATATTATTTTGTTTTTAAAATAACGTCAATGAAGTTCAAAATATCTTCCTATAATTTGTTGACTTCAAAATATCGTAACTATGAATTAGTGAACCCTAGCGAATTCAATCTCCAAATAATATGTTGTGGGAAAGGCTACCGATTGCTAAGATCAAAGTATTTGAAACCAAAGTGGTAATATCTAAATAATATCGGTAGCATAACCTAGTGGGTGCTAAGCTTAAAACATCTTAATTCTAAATTTGAATGCATACGAAAAATTCAACTAATTTATACTTGGTCTTTATTGTCATAAAGATCTCCAAAGTTAATGTATTTCTTTTGTTTGTTAAATACTATTTTTTTAGCTCAAAATATTTATATTCTTAAGTTCTTACTTTCTTTTGTTGAAACCTAAAGACTGTTAAGATCCTAATATTATGTTGTGGCATAACCTAGTGGTTGCTATGTTGAAAATATCTTAATTTAATTTATCAAATCCTAACCACCGATAAGTGTAAAGATTGTGTGGTGGCATAAACTAGTGGACGCTATGCTCGAAATATCTTAATTTGAAATCTTAAAATCATACAATAAAGTTGACTAATTTATATAGATCTTGATTGTTATACATTTCTCCAAAGTTAACGTGGTTGATTAACTTAGAGGTCGATAAGCTCAAAATAACTTACTTTAATTTGTCAAAATATAGTGAATTATAATAGGTTCCAATGATTATGTGGTAGTATAACATATCAGGTGCAAAGATCAAAATATCTTAATTTAAAATAACATATCATGTTTGTGATACATAACCTAGCAAATTGAATACCCAAATAATATGTTGTGGCATAACCTAGTGGCCGCTAAGCTCTTAATATCAATATTCAATAAGATCGTATTATTATGTTTTGGCATAACCTACCCACCACTATGCTTATAATATCTTACTTTATTTTACTAAAACCTAGAGACTTATAAGATCCAAATATTATATTGTGTCATAAGCTAGCGGATGCTAAGATCAAAATATCATTTGGTAATTGGATATATTATAGTGCCCACTAAGCTCAAAATATTATAGTGTGGAAGTACCTAACACCCACTTAGCTCAAACTATTTTAATGTAATTATTTTAATCCAACCCACCGTAAGGTCTTAATAATATAAAAATAATTTTATACCCAAATAATATGTTGTGGCATAACCTAGTGGCTACTAAGCTCTTAATACCAGTATTCACTAAGATCATATTATTATGTTTTGGCATAACCTACCGCCGCTATCCTTGTAATATCTTATTTTGTTTACTGAAACCTAGATACCTCTAAGATACAAATAATACGTTGTGTCATAAGCTATTGGATGTTATGCTCAAAATATGATTGGGTAACTTGATAAATTATAATGCCCACTAAGCTCAAAATATTATAGTGTGTAAGTAGTACACTGACACCGATTATCTCAAACTATTTTAATTTAATTTTTTTAATCCAACCCACCGTAAGGTATTAATGATATACAATGAATTGAATACCCAAATAATATGTTGTGGCATAACCTAGTGGCCGCTAAGATCTTAATACTAGTATTCACTAAGATCATATTATTATGTTTTGGCATAACCTACCCACCACTCTGATTATAATATCTTACTTGCTTTTACTGAAACCTAGAGACTTATAAGATCCAAATATTATGTTGTGTCATAAGCTAGCGGACGCTAAGCTCAAAATATTATGTTATGTCATAAGCTAGCAGATGCTAAGATCAAAATATAATTGAGTAACTTGATAGATTATAGTGCCCACTAAGCTCGAAATATTATAGTGTGGAAGTACCTAGCACCCGCTTAGTTAAAACTATTTTAATTTAATTTTTTTAATCCAACCCACTGTAATGTCTTAATGATATAAAACAAATTGAAAACCTAAATAATATAGGGTGACATAACCTAGCAGCCACTAAGATCTTAATACAAGTATTCACTAAGATCATATTATTATTTTTTTCATAACCTACCATTCGCTATGCTTATAATATCTTACTTTATTTTACTGAAACCTAGAGACTTATAAGATCCAAATATTATGTTTTGTCATAAGATAGCGGATGCTAAGATAAAAATATAATTGGGTAACTGGATAAATTATAGCACCCACTAAGCTCAAAATATTATAGTGTGGAAGTACTTAGTGCCCACTTAGCTCAAACTATTTTAATTTAATTTTTTAATCCAACCCAATGTAAGGTCTTAATGATATACACCGAATTGAATACCCAAATAATATGTTATGGTATAACCTTGCGGCCGCTAAGATCTTAATACTATTATTCACTAAGATTGTATTATTATGTTTTGGCATAACCTACCCACCGCTATGCTTATAATATGTTACTTTCTTTTTTCGAAACCTTAATACTTCTAATATCTAAATATTATGTTGTGTGATACACTAGCAGATTCTAAGATCAAAATATAATTAGGTAACTAGATAGATTTTAACACCCACTAAGCTCAAAATATTGTAGTGTGGAAATACTTAGTGCTTTCTTAGCTCAAACTATTTTAATTTAATTTGTTTAATCCAACCCATCGTAAGGTTTTAATGATATAGAATGCAATATACTCAATGAAGCCTAGTGGCCACTAAGCTATTCTTAAAAATAAACAAAGCAATCGCTTGACCCAAAAAAGTGTGTTGCCTAAAAATAACAAAGTGTATTTAACATGAGAGAAATAACAAAGTGATCACTTGACCCAAAAAAGTTTGTTTTCTATAACAAAATCCACCTACCCTTGAGTCCGCAAAAGTAAACGAAGAATTCATCCAAATAAGAATTATAGCCTAAGATCGCTAGAGTAGGAATTTTTTTCATTTAGATCATTTTTAAAAAGGATTTTATATAAACAATAAAAAATAAATCTGAAATTTATATAATAGTATATTTATAGACTTGGATTTGTTGTACCCTAGTAGCTGCTAAGCTATACTTACAGGAAAATATATCATGTTCATAATGAAGATGTGTACAATTAGAATAGTATTTTTCATGTGTTACACAACTATACATCTATAATTCTATATTTCTTATGATATTTTGGTAGAATATGTTTACATTTATGACAAGAAAATAAAATTGGACTAACGACTAAGAAGCTATACTACAAGTTTTTAAATACAACGTGATCTAATCATTGCACCCTAGAAGCTGCTAAGCTATTCCTAAAGGAAAATATATCATGATCATAATGAAGCTATGTGTTGGCGAGAAAATTTTCAAGTGGACAAAATTGTGGATTTCTTACCAATGCTCTAGGAATCTAAGTCCCTCTACTTAACCGGTGTAGTTGTCGTATGTGCATGTGTGAGAAAATGTGGATTTATGTGGTGGCCTTTCGACTAGGGATCCAACAGGGACACTCCACTGACCCTGTGGCAAAGCTAGCAATATCTTTCTAGGGAAGACTTTTTATGAAAGTGGGAAAGGGAGTGAGAATTGAGGTAGGAGAACTAATGTTGCAGTAGAAAATCATATTCCTGCACACACACTACTTAAAAACTTCATCACATGCACTAAATATAGAGGAAACAACTCAAAAATGGAAACAAGACCAAATAGAATTTTATGAACAAAAAGTACCATGAAATCCCTCAGCCAAAGAAAGCTATAAACTCCTTGTATTGATGCTTAAACAAAAGTTGTACATAGTGGACAAACGGAGGAAATTGAGAAGGGGGGAAATAGAAGAAAATGGCTATCTCTTTTGATCTCTTAAAGTACAATATACTCTTGAGTTTATAAGATCAATCACCAACACTTTGAAATGGGAATGGATTTACAATTTATAGAGTAGACTTGACTCCTCATCTTCCTCATGACCTTTTGAATACCTTAATATGACTTAAGATTGTTCATATTCCACATTAAATATTTAAGTCCCTTTTATAATATCAAGGAGACTTAATTTACATTATATTTCTAAAGTCACTTAAGTCATATTAAAAAGTGAAACCCTCAACACAAAAATATAACATTGAAGAGAGAGAATGTTGTATGAGGAGCGAAGAGAGAGAGAAAGAAGAGGAAGAAGAAGAAGAATTATGCCAAAGGATGAGTTGTTGCAGTGGACTTGGCTCCATTCTCCAACTATTCTCCACTTTGTGATCCTGAGAAGGATTATAACCCATCCACTTTGGCTTCATATCTCCCTTAGATAAAATTAACTTACTATTTTTAGTAAGTGTGAAAAATCAAGTCCATGATCTTCAACTAGATGTTACACTCATTTTTCCTCTTTCTCCATGCATTCCTCATTCTTTCGGATCAACTTTCTATTTCTAGTAGGTTCAAGAGGAACACTTACTATATTTAGTAAGTGAAAATTTTTTCCATTTTGGTGAATTCTCAGCTGTAGTGCACCTCCAATGTCTTCATCTCCTTCGCAGGTTCTTTTGTTGATGACTTTCCCAAAATAACAGTTCCTATGTAGTAGACTTGATATTTTTAGAAAGTTATCTTCTGGGAGTCAGATTGACATGGAACAAAGTTTTTGATATGGGTTTTTCCCAATATCACCCCTCTAAAATTTTGGGCCCACCCGCTTAATAGTCCAAGAGATTTTAAAGTCTTAAATTTTAGACCTAACAGTGCTTCTGGATGCGGAAACCATTAATGGACCTAAAAATTGTAGGTCTAGTTTTCTCCTCCATTTGTAAATAAAATTATATATTTGATATGGTTTTTTTGTTTTTGATGCTTCACATGTAATTCTACTTCATTTCGCCCAACGGTTTGATGGGAAATTGGATTTTTTCTTCGTTGAGCTAGAAGTGGGATTTCTTCACTATGGATGCTTTGTTGCACGAGAGGAGGGTTTGAAGGTGTATTCTTGATGGCCTTGGGTAGAGTAATGAATAGAAAATATATCTTTTTGTTTCATGCATCCATTTGGGAGATTTCTTCAACTTCTCATTTCATGGTTATGGAGTTTTCTCCTTTTTCTCCTTCTGTGTTCTTCGTTTCTCCTTATCTTGATAAGAATTCCTTCGAGACCTGTACATACTATGGAAAATTTTATTCAGTGTTTGGGGATTTTAATTAGCCATGGTGGAGCTGGTTTGGAGCAATAATGGTGGACCGGTGTCTAGACAATCATGCACGGAGCCATGGCAATGTATGAAGCTGTGAAGGAGAAATGAGGGTGAAGAAACGACTAAGTGCCAGATTTAAAATTTTCAAAACATGCACATGGAGGGGCTGGGAAATTTTTTGTGTCCCTGACCTCAGGGACATGAGGGATATCAATTTCCATTGTGATCAAGGTGATGCCATGTGTCCTTGATCCGACGGTGGGGGATGAATGCTCCAAAAATGCACCTAGGGGTTGAAAGCTGGTCACATGGGTATCTAGAAGACTCCTCATAGGGGCTGGAAAAAAAATTTCATGTCTGATGTTCCCCACCTCAGGGACATAAGGGACACTAGTTTCCACGATGGTCCTGGGGCTGACATGTGGTGCCCAATCCAACGACAGGGAATGGATGCTCCAAAAATGCACCTAGGGGAAGCCGGTCACGTGGGTGTCGAAGACTTTCAATAGGGTATGGGTGCATTTTTTCATGTCTTATGTCCCCCACCTTAGGTACATAAGGAACATTAGTTTCACGGTAGTCCCTGTAGGTGACATATGGCGCCTCATCCAACGATGGGGAATGGATGCTCCAAATATGCACCTAGGGGCTAAACTATCGAGTCCGGAGGTCATATGAGGTTCCAAGAGGTCACATGGGAGATGAGAAAATTTTTCAATGGTTGTTTTACCTAACCTTAGGGACTTCAGGGACTTAAAATCTCATCAAGCTCCCGGTGTGCTAACACGTGTCCTCCCTAAAAATGACTAAGTCTTCAAGAGGGAAACTTGAAACGATGATAACGTGAGCTCCGGTGGAATTTATTGGTGAAATTTTATATGGTCCTAACTGGAAATAAAAATTTTAATCCAATGGTGGGGTTATCTTGTCTTTATTCAACCTTATGATCCTTGAAAAAGTGGATTTTTTTATTTGAAGCTCCATTATGCCGATTAAACATGCCTACAAATCCTATACTCTAAGGTGTTATGAAAAATGTTATTTCACCATCATGTAGGTATTTGAATCCTATTTCTATAGATCTTTTATTTTACTTATAACTCCATCCGAGCTCCGGAATCTTCTTCTGAAGTCTAGTAGTTGTTTTAGGCCTATGAATTGCTTAGGCTTGTGAACCCTGTTTTCACTCAGACTGCTCCAAGTCTTTCAAAAATTCTCAAATCCTTCCAAAATAATTTCCATGATGTTCTAAGGTCTTCAATTCACCTATATTTTTAATTTTACCCTTCCGTTCGCTCTAGTCCTGGGAAGACCAGTGATAGTCCTTCCCAATACTGCCAAAAGATAGTATCTTTTCGGAACTCCCTAAAATCACCTAGGGGGAATGAATAGACTTTTCTAAATCACCTACGGGACCAATTTTACATAAAATAGTGGGTGACCAGCCTCATGGACTTGGCTTGGGGTGCCTGGAAATGATAAAACATGAAAATTTCAACACACATGTATAGTTTTCGTGCTTGGAAACTTCCAATTTCCCTGTTGCACATTTGCATGACAACACTAAGTTATAAATTTAAATTTTTGATCTTTTCTAGAAATCATACTAAAAATTTATAAAAGATAAAAAATAAATATGGCATTTATATAATGGATACATAAAGATAGATGTAAAATCATATCTTTAATATGTTATACTGAGTAAACGTATAATTTTATCTACTTCTTACAAGATTGGAAGAACTATTTTACATTTATGAAAAATATGGAAACTTAGAATTGCATTTGAGAATCTATAAAACTTTTTTTTACATATAACACCATCTACTCATTACATCCTAGTGGCTGCTAATATATTCTTAAAGGTATATCATGTTCATAATGAAGTTGTTTTATAAATAAAAATTGTTAATATTTGTGAATATAACAACTGACAAAGAACAAAATTGATCGCTAGGACCAAAAAATGCCATGTTGCCTAAATAAAAAATAATAATCTATGAGGGGCCAAGGAAAATGAATGCTTTTTCCAAATTATAATTATAACCTACCAAAATTTAGGGTAGAAAATGTTTCCTATGGTAGAGTTTATGCATAGAAAATAAATCATATTGAAAAGATACAAACTATAACAAATAAATCCAGAATTTTTATTATGGATACATAAATATACGTGTAGAATCATGTATGTAATTCGAAATAGAATTGGAGTTTCATAAATAGGTTTTCAAAACAACCAATTATATCATGGAAGCCTCAAAGCCATGTTAATTTTTGGCATAGATTAGTCATAGGCTCAAAAGGAAGAATATATTAATTATAAAATTCATATTGATTCAAATTAGATTTAATAATATTATTACATATATAATGTGTTTAACTTCTAATGTACATACCATAAAAATGATGAAGACATTACATTTGGTTAATTCTATATGGAAATATGTATATAATTGGAAATAATTATCATACAATTGAATTCTTAATATAATTTTATATTTTTGAATTAATTTTTTAACCTCATATATTTTCCTAAAATATCTAAGTGACAACTATGTAAAAAATGTAATATGCATTAATTAGCGAGGTTTCTTTGCATCATCTTGATGAACAACATTAAACTATTTTTTGTTCTCCGACCAAAATAAAATTAAAAATAAGGTGACTATGCCAGAAGCTATCATTATCCTAAAAACAATTGCCAAAACGAGAACGAAAAATTAAAAATGGAAGTAGCCAAAGAGAGACATAGAATGGTGGAAATGGGAAAGCGTTAAACATAGATAAATACTAGAGTAAAAAGGGGATTAAAATTTATTTCGTTAATGCATAAAAAATGAGTTTTCATGAAGAACAAGGTAGTTTGGCATGGAGATCAAAAGAAACTAGAAAGAAAGGCTTGATTGTGGAGCACGATTCAAGAGGGACAAAGAAGGGCTTATGTGGATCGTGATTGGACTTCTATGCAAAACACATGAGTTAGTAGATTATAGAGAAACTAATAGATCCCACGATAAAAAAGGTACACATTTACTATAAATACCTATTTTAGTAATATCATGGATTATTTCATATTTTATATTGTCTGTGAAACCTCCATCTACTATCTCATTCAAACAATCATCTTGATTCTCGTTCACAACCCTTGTTTTTATCCTCCTTCATTTGCATCCTTGTGTTCATTCTTTTTGTGCTTATTTTGTGTTCATGTCTTTGTGAACAAGATCGCATGCAAAAAAATGGGATTGAACACTCAACCCTCGCAATCTACGGTCTACATGTATTTTTTTAATTTTGAAGACATGTTTTTGATCGACAAAAAAATATAAACTCTACTCAATATTTTTTTGATTTATTTAATAATTTTTTATCACATTCCACGAAAGAAATTTCAAAAATAAAAAGAGTGGGATATGAAATTTTGAAATTTTCACTTTCCCCTCTAAAAGCAAAAGAGCGTGCTATTGAAATTTCAAATATATGAAAATGCAAGGGAGTTCAAATTTCCCTTATTTTTATTTTTCCATGGTTTAAAAATTATAAAATAAAGACTTTTCATTCTCTATAGCCTATAATAATATAAACACAATAAAAACATATTATATAACATATAATTGAACCAATCATAGAAAAAAAATGTTATAAGAAAACAAAAGAAATAAATCCTAAACATAGTTTTGAAGTTTATTAGAATAATATACAGAAATTTAAGTTCCATTCTTTACCAAAATCGATTTCTACATTCTTAGATATAGTGTGCGCTAATTTAAATTAATTTTCTAATTAAAATGTGCCATGTGACAAGTGCGAACAAGCTATTTGGGATACATAATAAGGCTAGTGATCTAAGACTATATAATTAGTGTTACTGTATGGTTATTTTCAAAATTAGAAACATTTGAGCCTAGGCTCTGATATGCCATTTCTGTAAATAAGTTAAGGAGCATAGCGGGTGCTAAGCATTTTCTTTGTTAAGAAATGATTTGAAATATGTCTTGAAAACCATGTATCTTATGGAAACTACATACTAAGCCTAACAATCCACAACTTTATAGATAGTGTTTAAAATGAGAAGAGGTAAAGGTAGGATCCTAGTGGCTACTAAGCTAAACCATGATTTATTATTTTATGTCTACTTTCAAAATAAGAAAAATTTGATCCTAGGGTCTGATATGCCATTTCTGTCAATAAGTAAAGGATATTAGTGGGTGCTAAGCATTTTATTTGATAGGAAATGATGTGAATTATGAGTTGAAAACCATGTATCTCATTGGAACTACATACCAAGTCTAGGGATCCAAAATTGTAAAGATAGTGTTTACAATGAGAAGTAGTAAAGGTAGGAATCTAGCAATTGCTAAGCTATACCATGATTTGTTATTACTATTTTAAAAATAATTTTTTTGAGACTATGGTATGATATGCTATTTATTTCAATAAGTAAATGATCTTAACATTTCCTAAGTATTTTCTTTGATTATAAATGATATAAAATATTAGGTGAAAACTATGTATCTTATGGGAAATACATATTAAGGATAGCGATCCAAAACTGTAAAGATAGTGTTTATATTGATAAGAGGTAAAGGTAAGAGCCTAGCGGCCACTAAGATATACCATTCAATTCAATACATTATGACATTCCATTAAATACATATAAAAGGTTAGTGGTTGCTAAGAATTTTCTCTCATATGAACAGATGTGAATTATATGTTACAAACAATAAGTCTTGTGAGTACTACATAATAGATGAAAACATAGTAGTGACCCAAAGCTATATACATATGGTATTTATAATGACTGGTAGTAATGGTGGAATCCTAGTGACCACTAAACTAGATCATGATCTTTTATTTTATCGTTTTTTCAAGTTATTAAACTATTGAACCTAGCATCCATTATGCCCTTACTTTTGATAAGGAAAAAATGATTAGCGTTCGCTAATAATTTTATCCCATAAAATCCAATGTGAATTATGTGTTTCAAATAATATACCTTATGGGAACTACATAAGGCTTGATCCCTTTATATGGTATGTAGTGCAGTTATTGTCTCTGCCAGGTACATTCCAGCCAACATGATATAATTATAATCAATGAAAAACACTAGTGATTCAAATTTGTACAGATAATTTTTACAATGAATGTAATGGTAGGATCCTCATGGTCACTCAACTAGGTCACAATTTATTATTTTACCATAATTTCCAATAAAATAAACTGTTGAAACTAGTGTCCATTGTGTTGTTACTTTTATAAGTAATGAAACTAAGCATTAGGCAAACAATTTTTATGATATGAAACATTGTGAATTATATGTTACAAACAATATATTTTGTGGAAAATATATATGGATTGATCCATATTGAGTATTTGTAGTGTATCACTTGTTTCCTCCATGGATACGAGCCAAAAGTGTACAGATAGTAAATGTTTATAGCCTAAGAAGACTAGCACTATAAATAAGTTAACATAAGTTCGAACAATTTGGAATAAATTTATTCAATTAGTATTGTAAATCTAACTTATAGTTAGAGTAAGAGAGAATAGACCCTTATTTTATTAGTACTCAAAAAATATTTTTAATAATAAAATATTTTCTCAAATAGGTTTAACCCATCGTGACCTTATAGAGAGCATTGTTTCCACAAAAATGACTTTGGTTAAGAGGGCCATACTTATGTTTAGGAAAAGTGTAATCCTTCATGTTTGTTTTTGATAGCTTGTTGTGGAATTTCCCACCAATATCTACGCTTAAAATATCATACTTAGAGTAGTTATATACATTTAGACATAACGAATAAAGTATGTCCGATATACATATATTTCACTTTGTCATATATAAAAAAATGATGAGCTATCACTAACTCTGTTAATGTGATTTTTTTCTGAAATACTCTTCTCAAAATACCAAACATTAAATCTTCCAACCATTATCCTTTAAACATGTTCATTAGTCTTGTTATAGGCATCTAATCCTCACTACTACAATATGACTGATATACACATAAATCACACAGTCTTGTAAAATAAAAAATCCCAAGCTACCACAAAATCTCTTTGAAATAGCAAATATTACATCTTAATGTCCTCTATGGTTTATCATTAAAAAGTTGTAAATGGCTTAAAAATTGTTTTAGGTTGTTCTTTTATATGTTGAATAGAAGTCTATCTACCACTAAAAGGTGTATTTTTTAGCGTTCCTATCATGTCATCTATATAATTTTATAGCTTTTCTCGCTCGTATGTAATACTTTCAAAAGGTGAAAATAGTTTCATATCTTTCAATGCATCATAATTTGATTTCATAATTTTAGAAAAAGTATTTTATTATTGATTTGATCCAAAAAAATATAAATTATTGTATCTAGTTGAATGATACATAATATGTCATATTGAAGCCTAGCGGTCACTAACCATTAAGTTAATTATACTCTTTTATGATACATAGTAAAGAAATCTAGAGGTTGGTATCCACTAGGGTGGTATTTAAATTCCCTAACAAAAATGCGAGAAAAAAACTTTAAAGTTCAAAAATGACCTAATTATTAATGTATTTTACTCTAAATATAGGTAAAATGTCTTCCATTGTTTGTGCTCCATTCGTAACAATTCCATTAAATCGCAGTGTTATTTTACGGAAGAAAAGAGACAAGGAATGGTTTGTGGAAATTAATTCCCTTGAAAACTACCACATCGACATGTGTTTGTTTTTTGTTATAGATGAAAATCACAAGGAAGTTGGTATTGTTCTATCGTCAAAAGTTATTGATTTAGGGACACTACGTGTCCAGATGGAACACTTTGAATTTAAAAACAATAAGTGTCTTATTTTGGATATGGATTTGGATGTTTCTTTGTTCAAGAAATGGGAAATGCATGCCTCTATAAACAACAAACCATATTTTTGTTCAAAATATGGTTGGAATTTGGGGATTCTAACATATTCTGATAAAACTAGAAATTCAAATGCAGAAGACATTCAAAATGGCATATTTATAGTATTCATAAAATTGTATGGAAAGAAGAAAACATATTCTATTTGTCATTTCTTGCATAGAAAAGGTTTTATTTCACCTCCAAAACATGTCAAGTTGTTTACTATGTCGAGGCAATTTTTTTACTAAATTAGAGATAGACCCATCTAAATCAAAATTGCATGGGTTAAAAAGGAACACTAAATCAACTCGAGTATTTTGAGACTAGTGTAATAGAATATACATTTGATTCTTACTGTTGGAGAATAAAAGGTAACAACAAAATGAGACAAAAATTTCTACATTATTTGAGAAATAAGCATCAGGATAATATTGTATTGACATTTTGTAGTGAATCTAATGTAATCATAAAATTTAAATTTTATGAATCACACTAACGCCACTTGTTTGTAATGTTGGGTGAAGAGAGCAATGGAAAAAGAAAATTTGATTCCCATATTAGGGAAAAATTTTCAAAACAAAAAAATATCATGAGGTGGAAGAAGTTTTCCCGTCGCAACTTTGAAAATATGAGAAAACTATGTGATGTCACTAGGAGGAAATATAACAAGGATGAAAGTAACAAACAATTTTTCTTATAAATGTGCATATCCATTCCATCTTTCATCAACTTTATCAGCTATTCCTTTGACTAATCCTTTCAATGTTGAATGTGTGATCACTGATTTTTACAATTTGGCCAAGCTGATATTTATTTTGATGTCATAATGGAGCTTCTAATAGTTAATAGAAATAGTGTGCTAGATTGTATTATTATTGTTCTAAAACTAATTAGTTATTCAAAAATGTTAATAAAAATGGTACAAAGATACATGGAAAATTTTAAAGACATTGGAGTATCAATTTTGGATGGATGCTATAGACTCTACGATAGCAACATGATATTCAAAAGTTTGTATCTTATGTACACAATATATTGTGTGCACAACCTAAACAATACTGATGATTATAGAGAAAAGGTTACTATAAATTAAATGGAGAAAGCTGTCACAAAAATTGGAAAGCGTAAGTGATATTCTTCTACAAGGAAACATCCATCCTTTTCTTTACAAAATATCATATGAGTTATGGGATGAGATGTTCACTCGATGTTGTTCTGAAAATTCTCTAGTACTAGTGCTTTACGGTGGAAGTTTCACACTCCGTGCATTGGTGGATTCCAAACTATCTGTTATTTTTATTGTTGAGACACATAGTCAAGTGATGTTTCTAAAACATTACTATTCTCATATGAAGAAAGGTTTGTCTCTCGAAAACAACTTCAACAAGTGATTTTGTTTAATGGATTTTAACCTAAATATGTTACTTATACAATTATTGTTTATGCAGACAACCACAAAGCTATAAAATCTTATGTACAACCATTTCACCGTGACACTACACAACCAATTCAACATGGTGATTTACTTTCAATCATTTTATAAATATGTTTAATGATATCTATCTTCAATTGCCATGGTTTTCAATTTTTTAACAAAGTTATGTTTTTTATAGTTTAGATGACAAATGTGGAGGAAGTGGGAAAATCATCCACAAATAGACCATCAAATCCATGTATGTTAATAATGTGAATTTATTAATAACCGCTAATAAGCCCCATAAATTTATATGAGACAATATGATATCCGTGTGTATTTTATAAAAAAATTATTCATAAGGCCCACAAATTTATAGGAAACTATAACTATGAGACATTAGTTTATATTATTAGCATAGGGTCAAAGAATTTTTTTAAAGAAATCCATTTGTAAGCTACGATAACAATTTAAAATGAAGTTGTTATTAGCCAATTTTGACTTTGCAAAATTAATTTAAAAAAGGAAAATTTGAAATTTTTCAAAAGTATTACTTTGCGTGATTCATCTCTCTTATCACGATCGTCTTATTTTGTGATTGTTCCGGTCTTCGTTTCATCCATTTCGGGTGAGAACTCCTCCCACCAAGTTTTAAAATACATTAATAATTAATTAGTTAATATTTAATTAATTTACTATCCTTTATTTGATAAAATCTTTTTTACTAAATTTGGGGTTTTTAATTAAATAGCTATTTATATAATAGTTATTAAAAGTCATTCGAAAAAAAATTATTTTTATTGTCGGGGAAGTAAGCTTGTGCTTCGAATTGTCGGGAATGCCAAATTGGCTTCCCAAGCCCATATTTCCCCTTTCTGGTAATTTTATTTTAATTTCCCACATGGGGAAATTGAATGGAGATTGCTAGCCCACTTTGCCATTCACGTTGGAAATTAGTTGTTGCTTTCCCCATTTCCTTGGCAATTAATTCCACTACACGAGAAGAGGGGAAGTCGGTTTAACCTTCGTAAATTCTTTCGTTGGAATCGTTGGAAAGAGTCGTGCAAGGCTTTACAATTACTTCTTATTTCTTCTAAATAACATAATATTTTATCCCATCCCACAATACTGCAAAACACCAATGTGAAGAATAAACGAGAAGAGGACATCCATAGAAAGTTTTATGCAAAAGAGAGATATAGCCAGGGACAAAGACCACATCATCAAGCAAAAGCCGGACAAAGAAAGACCACGTGGGGGAGATAAAGATTTGTGCAGGTTTTAAAGGAGAGGACAATCTAAAACAGAGCAACTAGGAGGATCCCATGCATTCATTAAAGCAAGGTAGGTCATTCAAAGAAATATCCATGCATAGTCAAAAGGCAAGGTAAGGCTACGCATAACCCAAGAAAGAAACAAGTTTCCAATGCCTGAGGAGGAAGAATAAACCATTCCACACGTGGGAGAGAGGAAATCAGGATAGTCAAAAGAAATTTGTCATTGTTTTAATTGTTTTCTTTACAAATCCTCACGTATTCAATAGCCCAGGAAAAATATTACATTAGTTATAAGATAACAAAGTTTCCATGCCAATTTGAAGGAGGAATACACATTGTTTTGGAGAAAAAAATAGTAGTTTAAAGCACCAAAAATAGTCCACACAATTAAAAAAATAGTTTGTTTTCCATGTGGAAGGAAGGGGGCCACACACCTAAGGAACAATAGGAGATCCCATTTAACATGAATTTTTTTTTAAAACCATTTCCATGCATTTATTTTGGCCAAGAGGAGAGCTATTACCAAGTGTAAGAGACAAGTAGCTTCTCCATTCCCATGCATTTTTCAGACAGAAGACAAAAATTCCCCACGCATTGGGAGAGGGAAAACAACATTTACAAGAAAATTAGTTAATACACATTTCTCTAAAGAAGAACAATCCAAGGAATTTTCCACGCATACACAGCCAGAAACAACAGTCCAAGGAAGTTTCCACGCATACACAGCCAAAAAGAACAACTATTTCAACGCATTTTCCAGAGAAGTTTCAATCACGCATCGCTCAGAAGATTACCAGGAAGAAGTGAATCTCAAAGTACATGGTTATTTAAATCAGGGGATTTTCACACATACGAGGAAGAATTTGCTCTAGAAAATTAAATAAAAAGAATCGATATCAAAATTGGGTGATTTCATTTATTTAAAAAAAACGTTGTCGCCCAAGTCGGAATTCAAACCGAGTCTTGGTGTGTGTATTTAAAAAAAAATTGTAACCAGGACTATTTATTATTATTATTATTATTATTATTATTATTAAATAATAATAATAATAATAATAATAATAATAATAATAAAATTAAAGTGAGTCATATTTTGCTTGCACTAACGGGGTTTGAGAGACTGAGACCCAACCCCGCTTGCATTGTTTTGCATTCCCGAGTCATTCTTCTGTGAAATTCATAATGGCCGAGAAATCTAACAAATCGCAGGAAGATCGACGTAAACCGGTGGAGAAATCGAATAAGTCCACACTCAAGTATGAATTCCAAGGACTTATCCCTCCTAGTTCCATTAAGTCAGCATATGACAATATCAATGATACAAACCCGGGTCACATCAATGTGTAACAATTCTCCAGCGGGTGGCGAAGGCAAGACCATATTCTTGGATAGGCTTTACCATAGTGGTCTACCCCGAGAAGCAGCATTTCTTGTCTCGGTTTAGTGTCCAGAGTTGGTTATTGCTTGTGTTGAGCACTATGATCATGAGAGATGAGGAATTTTTAAAGATAATCACGAGCCTTTCCTCTTAATCACACCAAAGCACATTGAGGAATTGCTCGACATACCTGACTTTCCTAAGAATGTGGATATCACTCGCTAGCCAATGTAAGATTTCTGGGATGAAAAACCATTGAGATGGAGTAAGAGGGTTAATAACAACTAGTTAGTAACCAAGAGGCCTTGAATTGATAGGATTCCTAAAGAACTGTACCGCATTGAGTTCGTGGAAGAAATCGGGGACATGATTACTCTCCTAAGACGAGTTTTTGATCTACCCTCTGTTAGGATTTTCCACCCATGGATGTATTAGTTTATCTGTATCATCCTTGCCAAGAAAGAGTTTTTGGATTGGGCCACCATCATTAGTAAAACCCTTCATAAACAATTGATAGAAGTTAAGATGACTGGATGCTTCTACATGACATCGTATCTGACTTATGTAGTAGTAAGAAGAAAGCTATTTTCAGGACTTGAAATGAGAGGAGTCATGGGGCCATCAAATAGTGTTTTTTATTATTACCCTCAACTCAGTTTCAAAAATAGCTCTCACCATTTTAGAAGAGTCAACAATGCATTCACCTTCCATGTGATTAGGAACCGAATCACAATCAAGAAATATTTCCTAAAGAAGCCATGAGTGTCATTTCCCAATGGGGAACCTGGTTTATTCAATTTTCATAATTTTCCTACATTCACGTGAGTGGCTTTAGCTGGTACCCCATGGAAGCTTCCTAAGTACATCAATGACAGATGGGAATTAATGGAGCTTGCATGGTAACTAGTCCAAGTTCACTTTGTCTTCTTAGTGACAAGCATCATTCAAGAATTTATTTCCCAATTCAAATCAGGGAATACCAATGTCCAAATATTTTGATTGCACAACTCAAGGAAAAGGAGTTCGCTCTCATAACAATCCATCCATATGTGAAGAGAGCCCGGTTTGATATCAATTTTCACTCTCATAACAATCCATCCATATGATGAAAGGAAAATAATCCTTCAAATGGTCAAAATAAGGTAGAAAGGCATTTGAGTAAATCAAGGGTGTTATTTCCAAAGATCCTACATTGGTGTTTCCCAATTTTAAAAGGATTTCATAATTTATTGTTATGCTTCTTCGCACACAATCTCCGCCATTTGACTCAACACAATCAAGATGGAATCGAATCTCTTATTGCATTCATGAGTTTGGGATTCAAGAAACATGAACTTAATTAAACTCCTCTTGAGAGACATGCGACGCGGTGGTGAGATCCACAAACACTTCAGTACTATGTGTTGAATTCTCACACCAAAGTCTTAGTACCAGACACCACAATTAAATCGATGCTGACATAACAGGAACCAGGATCTAAAAGAGGTAATTGGGTCTCTAAGATCTAGGAATATGATTTGGATATCAATCCTACCAAGTTGGTTCGAGGAAGAGGACTCTGCCAACTCATTGCAGAGAATGAACCACGAGATAACTCTGAAGAAGAACCAGTTGAAGAAAATTTACCATTGGTAGTTTTTATCAGTACCATAGATGAATGGTATTCTGATATTGCCTACTTTCTCACATATGGTGAGTGTCCAGAGAATCTGATAGCTAAGGAGAAATGATCTATCAAATTAAGAGTTGTTAGGTACGTCATTTGAGACAACATGTTTAAGAAAGGAATTGATGACATGTTCCTCAGATGTGTTGATAAAGAGCAACAACCTATATTTTTGGAAGCTTTTCACAATCATGCTTATGGTGGTCATTTATCTATCCCAATGATGGTTCATAAAATTCTACAAGCACATTATTACTGGCCCACTATGTTTTTCGATGCTCAGAAATGGGTGACAAAATGTGAAGCTTGTCAACAATTTGTTGGAAGACCAAAATTGGTAGCTTTGCCTTTGAAGCCAGTTGTCATTGAAGAACCCTTTCAATAATGGGGTTTATATTTCATTGGGGTTTTGAATCCTAATTCTAGTGCTGGTCATACTCATGTGCTCACCACAACTGACTACTTTACGAAGTGGGTAAAATCTATACCCATGAAACAAACATATATTTCAAGTAATTTGTGACTTCATCAAATAAAATATATTAGTTCGTTATGGAATTCCACACAAGATCATGAAAGAAAATGCCTCAAATTTTTATTCTACAGAGATGATCAGTGTTTGTTATGGGCATGGGATATATTTGTCTCATTTGTCGATTACTACCCTCGTGGAAATGGCCAGTGAATCCAGAAAAAAACATCATTACTATTGTGCTCAAGTTAGTTGAAGAAAATCAAAGAACTTGGCATAAAAAGTTATATGATGCATTGTGGGCTAACCACATAACTCTAAAAATGGCAATCAAGATGTCTCCATTTCAAATTTTGTATGGAACCAATACTCTAATTCTGTCTTTGGAGTTACCAAAGCATTAAAATTATCCTAGGCGAGTTGATGATGAATGCATCACCAATGCATTAGATAAAAGGATCATGTTCCTAAGAAATCTTGAGGAACAAAGAAGTCAAGTGGTAAACAGGATCGAGGAACATCAATCTAAGGTGAAGAAATTGTTTGACAGGAAAACTAGGGAGAGACAATTTCAAATCAATGACTTAGTTCTTCTCTGGGACAAACAACGTGAACCAAAAAGGAAAGCACATGAAGTTTGATTCACTATGGCTAGGACCATTCAAAATAAGACATTTTTGAGGATATAGCACCTATTACTTAGCATATCCTGATGGAACTCATTTGCCTTTGCCCTATAGTGGGAAATATCTCAAGCCTTTGTCAAAATTGAAATCAGAGTTACTCCTCGTATGTACATAGGTAATTAGGATTTTGGTTTGTTTGTTTCCCTATTTTTTTGTCTTTTCTCTTGTGTCACCCCATTTTCGTGCCCCATCATGTTGAGATCATGTTCATGAATATTTTGGTTTGGGTTCGTTGTTGCGTCCATAAAGTCCTTGTCCCCAATTAGAGCCAGCTGTTATCAACCAATTTTGACTTCACAAAATTAATTTTAAAAATGGAAATTTTCAAAATTTTCAAAAGTATTACTTTTCGTGATTCAATTGCTCTCATCACGATCATCTTATTTTTGTGATCATTTCGGCCTTCGTTTCGTCCATTTCAAACGAGAACTCCTCCCCATGAGGTTTTAAAATACATTAATAATTAATTACTTAATATTTAATTAATTTATTATCCTTTATTTGATAAAATAATTTTTTTATTAAATTTGGGGTTTTTAATTAAATAACTATTAATATAATAATTATTATAAGTGATTTAACAAATTTTATTTTTATTGCATAGGGGAAGTAAGCTTGTGCTTCATGGCTGGGGAATGCCAAATTGGCTTCCCGAGCGGATTTCCCTTTCCTAGCAATTTTATTTTAATTTCCCACATGGGGAAATTGAACGGAGATTTCCATTCCACTTTTCCATTCCCGTTGGCAATTGGTGTTGCTTTCCCCATTTCCCTAGCAATTAATTCCACTACCCAGGAAATGGGGAAGTCGGTTTAGCCTTCATAAATTCTTCCATTGTACTCATTGGAAAGATTCGTGCGAAGCTTTCTAATTGCTTCTTATTTCTTCTAAAGAACATAATATTTTATCACATCCCACAATACTGTGAATGCCATTGTGAAGAAGAAATACAAGAGGACAACCATAGAAAATTTTAATGATAAAAGGGAGATACAACTAGAACAAAGACCAGATCATCAACAAAAGCCATGACAAAGAAAGACCACATGGGGGAGATAAAAAATTTCTAAGGTTTTAAAGGAGAGGATAGTATAAAACAGAGCAACTAGGAGGATCCCATGCATTCATTAAAGCAAGGCAGGTCATTCAAAGAAATCTCCACACATAGTCAAGGGGGCAGCAAGGCTATGCACAACCCAAGAAAGAAACAAGTTTCCAATGCCTGAGGAGGAAGAAGAAACCATTCCACGCGTGGGAGAGAGGAAATCAGGACAGTCAAAAGAAATTTGTCATTGTTTTAATTGTTTTCTTTACAAATCCTCACGTATTCATCAGCCCAAAAAGATTACATTAGTTATAAGAGAACAAAGTTCCCATGCCACTTTGAAGGAGGAATACACATTGTATTGGAGAAAAAAATAGTAGTTTAAAGAACCAAAAAATAGTCCACACAGCTAAAAGAATATTCTTTTTTCCACTTGGAAGGAAGGAGGCCACATGCCCAAGAAACAATAGGAGATCCCATGCAACATGCAACAATTTTTTAAAATGGTTTCCATGCATTTATTTTGGCCAAAGGAGAGCTATTACCAAGTTTAATAGATAAATAGCTTCTCCATTCCCATGCATTTTTAGAGAGAAGACAAAAATTCCCCATGCATTGGCAGAGAGAAAACAAAAGTTACAAGAAAATCTGTTAATACGCATTTCTCCAAAGAAGAACAATCCAAGGAATTTTCCACGCATACACAACTAGAAAGAATAGTCCAAGGAATTTTCCACACATACACACCCAAAAAAACAGTTGTTTCAATGCATTTATCGAGAGAAGTTTCAATCACGCATCACTTAGAAGATAGCTAGCAAGAAGTGAATCTCAAAGTACATGGTTATTTAAATTGGGTGATTTTCACACATACGAGGAAGAATTTGCTCCGACAAATTAAATAAAAAGAATCGATATCAAAATTAGGTGATTTCATTTATTTATTTTAAAAAACATTGTTGCCCAAGTCGGAATTCAAACCAAGTCTCGGTGTGTGTATTTAAAAAAAAAAATTGTAACCAAGACTATTTATTATTATTGTTATTGATTTTTTAAATAATAATAATAATAAAATTAAAGTGAGTAATATTTTCTTGCAGACCGATGGGGGTTTGAGAGTGATACCCAACCCCGCTTGCATTGTTATGCATGCCTGAGTCATTCTTCTATGAAATTCATAATGGCCAAGAAATCTAACAAATCCACAAGAAGATCGAGGAAGACAATGGAGAAATCAAATAAGTCTCGCACTCAAGTACGAATTCTAAGGAATCATCCCTCCTAGTTCCATTAAGTCAAAGCATATGACAATATCACTGATACAAAATTGGGTTACATCAATGTGTAATAATTACGTGAGTAGGGGAAAACTTAAGGAAAGACCATATTCTCGAGATAGGCTTTACTATAGTGGTCTTTCCCAAGCGTAGCATTTCCTATCTCGGTGCAATGTCCAGAGTTGGTTATTGCTTGTGTTGAGGACTATGATCTTGAGAGATGAGGAATTTTTAAAGATAATCACGAGCCTTTCCTCTTAATCACACTTGATCACATTGAGGAATTACTTGGCATACTGACTTTCCTAAGAATACGGATATCACTTGCCAACAAAGCATAAGAATTCTAGGATGAAGAACCCTTGAGATGGAGCAAGATGGTTAATAACAACTAGTTAGTAACCAAGAGGCCTCGAATGTGACAAAGCTTACCAAAGAAGCTGTACCACATTGAGTTCGTGCAAGAAATTGGGGACATGATTACTCTCTTAAGATGATTTTTGGTCTACCCTCTGCTAGGATTTTCCACCCATGGATGTATCAATTTATCTCGTATCATCCTTTCCAAGAAAGAGTTTTTGGATTGGGCCACCATCATCGAGTAACACCCTTCGCGAAACAATTGATAGAAGTTAAGATGATTGGATGCTTCTACATGACATTGTATCGACTTATGCGGTAGTAAGAACAAAGCTATTTTGGGACTTGAAATGAGAGGATTCATGGGACCGTCAAATAGTTTTTTTCATTATTACCCTCAAATTAGTTTTAGAAATAGCTCTCACCATTTTAGAAGAGTCAACGATGCATTCACCTTCCGCATGATTAGGAACCTGAATCACAATACTGAAGAAATATTTTCTAAAGAAGCCATGAGTGTCATTTCCCAATGGGGAACCTAGTTTATTCAATTTTCATAATTTTCCTACATTCGCATGAGTGGCTTTTGGCAGCTCGTGGAAGCTTCCTAAGTACATCAGTGACAAATGGGCATTAATGGAGCTTGCGTGGCAACTATTCCAAGTTCATTGTTTTCTTAATGACAAGCACGGTTCAAGAATTCATTTCCCAATGCAAATCGGGGAATACCAATGTCCAAATATTTTTAGTGCACAACTCAAGGAAAAAGAGTTCGCTCTCATAACAATCCATCCATATGTGAAGAGAGCCTAGTTTCATATCAATGGATATATGTAGAAGATTATCGGAGAAAAGTATCAACATAATCCTACCATGGAAGATTTTTGGGCCGCTTGTTCAGACGAACATGAAGTAAGAAGATGAGATTTTTTTCCTAACACTTGCTCAGATCAAGGCCTTCTACATCAAGAGCCCTCCCGATTCATTCATAAATGATGATGAGGATGTCATGGATCCCTCATATGATGCAATTTCTTTTACCCCATTGCCTTGAATCGACTTGACCAAAAGAGATGAATTTTCTCTTGATAGCAAGAATCAACCAATTATTGAAAGAAGCATATCTTGGTACAACAAAGAACTTGCCAAGTTACAATCAATTCAAGATCATGCTTTGGGATCACAAAAATTACCAACACGAGGAGGCCTCCATTTAACCAAAGTCTCTTCTCGATCAACCTCTGTACCATCCAATCATACACAACAAGCAAGAAAGGAGTGGTTGCCAAAATCCACTTCGCCAAGTAATGTGTCACGAGGAGAAAAATATAAAGATCCTAACCCCGAAGAAGGAAGAGAGCATGTATCTGGATTTTCTACCTCGAGTAGAGATTCTTCTACCCACATTGTTAATAGTGCTCAGAAGCTAGTGGCAAATGATCCTCAGTCATGCTTCAAAAAATTTCCACTCACGTGCGGTGTAATTCAAATATCAAACACTTGAAGCATGTAGTTCATGAAGGGATTTCAGAAATCTCCCAAATAATCAAGAGGTGGATATTGAGGTTGTTTCACCTCAAATCGAGGTCATAGATAGGATTCAAGAAAGATCTCATGATGTCGAGAATATTGATTTGAGCTCTAGGATTTTGTATGTAGAAATAGTGCATGATACTCCTTCCTAGGTTTATTCGAGGTTAAGAAAATGAAGAGGGTTGTTAAGGAAATTGAAATTGATTTTGATGCCCTTTTCAAACTTTCAAATGACATCATTCCAAAGAATCCTAAGGTGCTTTCTCGAATAATGGTGGATAGTGACGGAAATAGGTTTACGGATCTCACCATCCCACAAGTTGATAAGGAGCGTGATGCCATGACACCTGCTGATTATGAAGTTTCCAGACTTGAACTTGGGAGGTCTACATTAGAAACTGACATGGCGATGACTCGAGATTCAATTGATATCGTGCTAAAGAGACTTGAGAAATATAAGTCTCAAAACTCTCAACTCAAGGCTGAAAAGAATCAATTGGTGGAATATGTTCAACATTTGATAAATCCCATATCATCCACTTTCCCAGTACCTGATGTAGTGGCTGCCCCAGATGAAGAGACTCTTAATTTGTCAAAAGAAATAAACACATTAGGTCATGTCACTAAAACTTAGCTTTCAGATATTCTCGTTTTAGGTTAAGAGACGATCAAGACTGTGGTTAAGCTTCATGAAGATTTCAGTGCGTATCTTGATCCAATTCTTTCTTTCAACGAAACTTTTTTTTCTAATATATCAAATTTGGATGAGATATTGCCCAGTTTGTAGGAGATGAGAAGTATGGAATCCTCAGTTTTAGCCATTGAAGAAATTCTCGAATGTGAACATTGAGGGACACGTTTTCTTTGGTGTCTACATCTTAAATCAAGGAAGAAACTTCTCAAGGATTCTATGATCCATTATGAGGGCATGTGAAATGAATCCTTCACTTCACTGTCCTTGATTCAAGAATTCATAGCTGAGATTCCTTGCAACCTCGTAAATGAGCATAATTAAAGGTGTTCATTAGAGCGGGTGGAAGAGAAATTTTCACAATTTTTTAAGGACATGTTCACTCCCCACAATAATTTCTTGTCGGTTTCAATGGAGTGGTGCATCAAATTAAAGAACTTGTTTGAGGACACTCAATCCAAATTTTTAATTTAAATGATATGCCAAGTAGGATTCTTGAATTGCAATTATTTTGTGAGGTTATTCTTGACTAAATGAACCTCCGAGAAGAAGAAAATATGTTTGAAACTTTGGGAAGGTTTAGATCCTTTCAACTGGTAAAAGCAACATATCCTAATTTCACCAACGGTTCAGGGAGTTAATTTTCTTGGTATCTAACAAAGTGGGAAAGTCCATTTATCATACGCTTGAGATAGGAAGACCCCATTTCAATGGATAAGGAACTGGTTATTATTGTATATTTTAAAAGGTGTTGTTATTTGCTTTTGGGAAACTATGAATATTTTAAGTAATTTCTATATTTGGGTTGTCTTTAATAAAGTTGGTTGAAAAATTCAAAGGTCACTTAAGTGCCGTATTTAATGATCATGTAAAACCCTAACTACTTTGTAACCATATTTTGGGTTATAAAAGGAGGTGAGGGGATCATTTTTAAAGTGTGACTTTGAGAGAGGAGAAGAAATAATTTTGTGTGTAAACTTTGTTTCAAGAATAAAGTTTGTGTTATTTTGTGAAAACATTTTAGAGTTAATGAAATACAAACTTTGTGTCTCATTCATTTTCTCTTGTAACATTTGATGTTCTTATGTTCATTAGATGTAAGGTTTTGAATCTTGCATGAAAATATTATCTTTGATCTTATTGTCAATGTTATTAATTAGTTGTTCTAGCTCACACGGTGATCAAGCTCGATTATCTACTTGATCATGTGTGCTCTCTTTACACGTTCTTGTTTAGCTAACTAAAACTCTATTTTATTTGTGTTAGTTATTCATCTTTCTTCTTCTTGCAATATTAGGCTCTGTGTTTACTTAACTCTTGCATGTTCTTTCAATTCATTCCATTCCACTCCTTTCCTTCATTCCATTTCATCTCCCTCATTCACTTTTCTTTCCATTGATATTCCAAACCCCCACATACAATTTTGAATGTATAGATGTAAATATAGTTTTGGTTTTCAATAAAGGTAGCCTCACCTTGATTGAGGAGGGAATTTGTTCCCACACTATTGCATGTCATTTGCATGCATGCAAATCCATATGCTGATAGAATTATATAGATATTAGAAAACTCTATGCATCCACATTCAATACAAAAATGGTTTGACTAAAAAACCTTACATTCATCAATATCTCATTGATTTACAACTACATATTATCTACAATGTTTCACTAATTCACTACTACATATTGACTACTTACATTGAATTAAAATTATTTTTCTTCAACATCATCATAAATAGAACTACATACAACTTGATCCAACTCATATGTATGTAAAACAACACTTTTCTAGCCTCATTAAAGGTTTTCTAGCTAAGTGTAGTTCGGCCAATGATGGCATAGCCTAGTGGTCACAAATCCTCATCAATAGCTGAGGATTGTTCCCGCCAAAGGGTGGTTCGACGAATATAAGCGTAGCCTAATAGCTACTAAATTTTAATTATAAGACAAAGAATAATTGATATTGTACTTACCATATCACCACAAAAACCACTATGTTTATCCATTTAATTTTTCACAACATGAAATCAATTATGAATTGATTAATTTTTATTTCAAATACATTATGCTTGCATTTTCAATAGGAATAAATAGATTATGAATTTGATGATTTTTATTTGAAATAGCTCTTGCATCACAGATCTAACTACGTGTAAAGGTGTTGTAATCCAATTTTCAATCTCAAATGGTAAATTTTAGACATAAGCTAAAATGTTGTTTATTTCAATTAGTTGTAATTGATATGCTGCTAATGAAAATAATTTTTTTACTTCCCTGCAGGTAGCGATAAGAGTTATTTACTTATTTTTGATATGGAGGACCTTCTATATGGGATAAAAAACATATAGTAGGAAGATTTCATTCAAGTTTGGTATGAAAGTTGTCAACCTGCAAGGTGGCCTGCTAGAATTTATAAAATTATTATCACCATATTGTGAACTGGGATTCTGGTTCGACAATCTCATTTCTACTGATGTTAAAAAGATATCAATGGGATTCAATAAAAATATAGACCGTATTGAATCCAAGACTCACTTAGGGAAAGGAACATTGCAATATAGTCGAGGGAATAACAATAAGAGACCT
The DNA here is from genome assembly GCA_018340775.1 of Taxus wallichiana var. yunnanensis. Lineage (NCBI taxonomy): Eukaryota > Viridiplantae > Streptophyta > Pinopsida > Cupressales > Taxaceae > Taxus > Taxus wallichiana. The sequence goes on along the minus strand of CM031242.1, from coordinate 219,366,494 downwards.
AGAAAAGGTTTAGAGTAGAAATGATTTTTCATACAGTTCTAAAAACACTTTTTGTATTACATTAGGTGCAAAGGGAAACCCTCTTGAAAATTTTATGGTGGGTATGAAAAGAAGACGTAAAGATTGTACAAAATATAAATGGTTGATGGCTGATTTGTATAAAAAATATCACAAATAGTGTCTCAGGAATTGAATGTGGTAGAGGGCATCAAATACTTGGAGCAAGAAAATGCTAAATAACTATTTATCTTTTCAGAATGTTGTTATGATGGTACTACTTAACATTGTCAATAATATATACATACATATGTTATTATGAAATTACTGCATAACTCTATTATATTATGATGAGATTGTCGAAATATAAGTTGGGTGGATTTATATTTTCACTGATTATAAGCTAATAATATGATTGAATAACTTATGTGGTGAATTATCGAAAAAATTTCCCTTGAAAAATTGTAAAATAGTATTTTTACATTGTTCATAAAACAAATATAAAATTCTATTATATATACTTAATTGTTTCTAATATTTTTAAATTTAATTAATATATAAATAAATCTCCGAGAAAAATTGAGTCACATGTATAATATGCAAGTCATATGTGATAGTCATTTCATATTTGCAACTATTTTAAGGATAAAAGACAATAAATAAATGTCTAAACGGGCGTCAACTTTGATGCCACGTTGTGGCCTTTGGTACACCATTGAAAGAAAACAAAATATGTTTTATATCCCATATAAAATAGAAACATGTTCTCAGTATATAACATGCCATGTACATAACATGTCATAAATAATGCCTAGCGTCCGCTAGAATGTATAAAACATAAACATGTTTTTATATAACAAAGCATAAATAATGCTTAGCAGCCACTAGCCTATTTAAAACATAAAAATTTTCTTTATATAACAAAGCATAAATAATGGATGGTGGCTGCTACTAGCCCTTTTAAAACATAAACATGTTTTGTACATAACAAATCATAAATAATGTCTAGCGGTTGCTAGCCTATATAAAACATATACATGTTTTGTTTAGTCCAAAGCATAGACAATTCCTAGCAGATGCTAGCCCGTATAATGGATTCCAATATTTGAATTTTTGGATTCCAATATATGGGACTTTGGAGTGCATTAAATTCCAATATATGTGATTTTGGATTCCAATATATGTGATTTTCAATTCCAATATATGTGATTTTGGATTCTAATATATGCGATATTGGAATCACATATGTGCGATTTTGGAGTCCAAATAATTCCAATATTTAACATTTTGGAATCCAAAAAAAATATTTTTGGATTCTAATATTTAGTATATTTTTTTCTGCTTGGATTGGAATAATTCCCAATTTAATGAAATAAGTGTTTTTATCCTTTATCCCACATGCACTAGTTTGCAAGCTTCTCCCGAATTGGAAAGCTATATAAAGGACCCTCCTACATTATTTCACACACACACCATGCTTTGAATAGTGATTAATATAGGCATATGATAAGATCCTTCTCCATTTTTGGAATAGCTACTTCATCTTTGCATCCATTCTCTCATATTTGAGTAGTAAAGGAAGATCTAAACATGGCTTTGTAGCCATTTTAGTGATATCCTTTCCTCATCTAGAGACATCAAAAAAATTATTACTTATGATCTAAATAGGTTCATAATTTGATAGCAATCATACATTTACAAGAGTAGGAATGGTTTAACATTATATGTTCATTCATGTTTATGCATTAGAATAATTATTTCCTTTAATCTCTTATCATGATGTTAATGGTAGATTAAATTTACTTTGAGACTACTAGGTGTAAGTTTCATTTCAATATTATAGAAATTTTAACATGCATACATTGTCATGCCCATTGGGACACCCTTTTATCTCACACACATTCTTTATTTTGGTTAAGTTTCTTTTTGCATACTAACCCTCTTTTTGAATATATTGACATAACTTGTGTTTCTAAGCATGTTTTGTTGAGTTTTCATGTGTTGAGTCTTCCTTGTAGGTATAAAGGAGGTGAAGTGCTGTCAAAATTGGATCTTGATAGGAAAAATCAAGCTTTCTCCATGTTTTCATTTTTGAGCTTCATTTTTCATCATTCTATATGCTAGTTTTGTCAATTTGTTGAAAATCTTAAGTTTTTGAGCATGTAGGTTAGTGTTTGATAGTTTTGATTCTTCTATTAACATATTAAGGAGATGTGATGTTGTCAAAATTGGATCTTGATATGAAAAATTGAAGACTTCTCCATGTTTTCATTTTTGAGCTTCATTTTTCACCATTATACATGCTAGTTTTGTCAATTTGTTGAAAACCTCAAGTTTTTGACCATGTAGGTTAGTGTTTGACAGTGTTGATTCTTTTATCCACATATCAAGGAGATAGGTTGTTATAAAAATTGAATGTGTGAGAAAAATTCAAGATTTCTCCATGTTTTCATTTTTAGAGCTTCATTGATTATCATTCTACATGTTAGTTTTGTTAATTTCTTGAAAATATTAAGTTCTTGAGCATGTGGGTTAGTGTTTGATAGTGTTGAGTCTTATATTCACATATTAATGAGATGGGTTTCTGTAAAAATTGAATATTTGTGAGAAAAATTAAATATTTCTCCATGTTTTCATTTTAAGAGCTTCATTGTTCATTATTCTACATGTTAGTTTTGTCAATTTCTTGAAAATCTTAAATTTTTGAGCACGTAGGCTAGTGTTTGATAGTGTTGAGTATTCTATTCATGTGTTATTGAGATGGGTTACTATTAAAATTGAATCTTGGTGGGAAAAAATTAATCTTTAATAGATGTTGGGATGTTTTTTTTACATTTTTGAGTACAAGTTAAGTGCATACCGATGAGCATAAGAGCATGCATAACCCATCTTCCAAAGGCCATAATTTTTTTCTCTTGAACTCGAAATGACTTAATTTTTTATGGAAAGGTATTGAGGTGAACTATGCAATGAACACATAAATTTGGGATTTAGACTTACAGAAAGTGCAGAGTTTTCATTTATTATAAAATTGGTCATTTTTTGCATGTTAGATTCATTATTGATCAAAACCATGTATGATATTCTCTTGTTCTTTAGAGAAAACATGAGAAGAAAAAATGTCTTTGATTATGAATATATTTATAACATTATGGATATCTTTTTTAGAAATGGTGTTAACATTTTAAATATTTGTTAGAAATCTCCTTTTTGTTATAAATTCATAAAAACCGTGTATGCTCTTATCTTGCACTTTCAAGTGATATTGAGAATCCGAAATGGAAATGATTTTGGATTCTTGTATAACATTTTGATTTTCATTTGGAAATATGGATAACACTTGATATTTTGATAGTTTTCATGGAAAAATTAATCATTTAAGTTGTTATCTAAAAATAATTTTCTAACACATTTAAATACTTTAATAAATGTTGTATTTCCATGAATTTCTTAAGTTAGGATAAAGTTTTGTTATACTCTTCTCTTACACCTTTTTGTGATCTTGATAATCAAAATAAATATTTGGTATTCTTTTCTAATCATTTGGATAAACTTGGAATTTCCATCATTTATTTTACTCAAGATAATGAATCTTTCATAAATCATTTTAATGGTCATTTGAATTAAAGTTTTACATTTATATCTAGTTAAATTAAATGATGTGTATTATCTTCTCTTGCGTATTTATACGATCTTGAGAATCAAAAGAAACCTTTACATCCTCTTTCATAATTTTGTGGATTTCTTGGAAAACTACTAATTATTGAGTGCAGGACCTAATTCGTTTGTCAAAGAAAAGGGATGTAAAAAATACTAAATATAGTTTGTTGCAGGTGGCCAATGGTGTATTAAACCAAAATAAATTCAAAGATAAAAAAACACACCATATATTCAAAACACCTTTGTATTTGCGAGGTTTGGATAAAAGTAATGGATCCTTTTCTTTAAACTATGAGAAGTATCTTAGCATAAGTGATAAAACTAATTATGAGGATTACCATAGAAACCCCAAAGTAGTCCACACCTTGAGGGAACTATTGGATGAAACAAGAAGTGCCCCACTACCCACTTGACTAGAAAAAACACATGTGAGAATAAGCTTCAATTTTCCTGTATGAGGCCCCGTTCATTAAATTGATTGTGGGGTAATGGTATTTTTCTAGTTTTCTATAAAATTGTACCTCTCTTAGGAAATAATTGTGAGTGTTGAGAAAAAAATATTAGGAAACCATTTGGAATTAGGGCCAACTTAAATTTATCCATCATGTTCTAAAGAACTATCACAAAGAAAAAAATCTTTGATTCAAAACCTTGTTAGTCAAATAAGGGGAGAGTTCATTAAAGTTTGTGCCACGTGTTATTCATCATGAAACTTACAAGTCATGACTTTGTCTTAGTTTCTACCTTTTCATAAGACAAGGCAAAACTCTGCCAAAGTTAAGCTAATTATTTTTCATCACCACTTAGTCAACTCCTTTTTTTTTTCTTATTTCCCTTTTGGGAGAAAAGAGATAATATATACATGGTACAATTATAAATAATCATGTCCACCACTTTTTTATTCTACTTACATGACCATGTCATGGAAGGAATGTAAGTGTTGAAAGTTTCTTTGACACGTTTTCATGTTTTAGTAGGCCCTTTTCTTGATACCCACATCAAGACTCTTTCATTGTAATTAGGTTGTCTCATCATTGAATTCCTCTTGATTTGTTACATTTATTGCATCATAGTGATACCATTTTGATACTTACATCTTGTTTCCTTTGTGAAACTTGATTTAAGTCTCTAAGTTGTATTGTTACGTTGCTCACATAAATATCAACTTCTTGCTATACTTAGACCTTGTTTTTATTCCAACATTGCCTTGATTTTTGAAAAGTGTTGTCATTACGTTGTTCACATTGTGTGAACATAATTTGATACTAATATCTTTCTTTGTCTACAAATCTTGATTAACATGTCCAAATTGTGTTGTTGCACTACTCACATCTGTAGCTTCCATTTTCAAGACTTGGAATTTTTTTGTGTTTAAACTTGTTTAAGTATACCTTGTTTGGAAATCACGTCAACACCATATTAGTACTTAAGTATTGTTTATGAAAAAAATAATTTAATTATTGATATTGTGTTTTCATGTATTGCACCAAACCTATCTATGAAAATGTAGGGAGTAGTTATTCTTATGATTGGATCTCGGTCTTGTACTTGATTGGTTTTCCCTAGATAATTCTTACCATACGGTTCCATATTAGTGTGAAATTATTTATTCTTTTGTATCCTTGGTTCATATTACCTTGATTCTTTGGATCCTCTACCATTTGAAATTATTTATGATGATTTGACGGTGTCACTCTACTTGGTTTTTGGTGGGTTCCATTTTAATCGACCTTAGTAAAACCTTTCCCATTATGCCTCCTATCACAAGGATGGGGCATCTAATATTATGGTCAAACCCTCTTTATGAAGACAATAACATGGTTGACCATAGTGGTGATAAAGGGAACTCTCCTTGGAATGAATTTGAATTTGATCCTACCTACATGGATAACTTCTTGTTTCAAACAGAAATGAAGTCCTTATGCATGTCGTAGAATTAGGGATAAATTACCACCTAAATTTTATCATACTCTCCTTATAAACATGGTTCATGGAGAGGAAGAAGTATAGCATCCCCTTCATAATATTGATGAAATCCTAAACCCAAGACATGCTTCTACTTCCAGCCAATGGAATGAGGAAGAAGTTCCTTCTCAAAATAATGGCAGTTATCACATCCCCATTGTTAAAATTCACTATGAGGATCATGAAGAACATAAAAATCATGAACAACCCCCTCCTCGTGAGACTCATGAAGAAACAAAAAACAATGAGGTTACGGTTGAACAAAAATATAAGCTCTTAGTCATTAATTGGTGAGTTTAGATTCACACATCCACAAATATCTCACAAAGACTCCATGATAATAAAAACCTAGAGATTTGTATTATGAGTTCTACACCAAAACTTAGCATCAAGAAAATCATAAAGCGGTGTATCATGAATTGTACACAGATATTAAAGGTGGTGAAACATCTAGACTTAACAATGTATATATACCTCCTTTACCTATGTATTTTCAAATATTTGACTAAGAATGGTTATCTATGAAGAATGCTCTCACTTATTTGCAAGAAGGAAATGTGGGACATAACAATAAGTATCAATTTGAAGAGATATTCCCATACCTGTTTGATAGAGATATGTTGAGAACAACTTTCCCTCATCACTTTGATTGTCCAAAATTGGATAAATATAAAGGTAAAGGTTATCCATGAGACCATGTTAAACACTTCTTTATGGCATTTCAAGAGGTCACATATAGTGATAATTATCTCATTCGACTCATCCCACAGAGTTTAGGGGGACAAGAACTCAAATGTTTCTTACACATACCTAAGGGGTCAATCTTTACATGGCCAAAATTAGCAGAAAAATTTATACGTCACTTTTCCTTCAATATGGAAAATGACATCACCATGATAGATTTATGTAATACAAAACAATGAAATAATGAAAACCTCCTAGTTTCTTACAAATATGGTGAGAGTTAGCTAGTCACTTCCCTTGCTCCATAACAAAGAAACAACTGGTTAGCATTTTTTTGTCTAATATACAATCTGAGATTTCTTTCCACTTGTAAATGCATTGTGTAAAACACCTTGAGGAGGTTATAGAAAAAGGAAACCAAATCGAGAAAGTGTTGTTAGCCAAAGGGACCTTAAAACCCTTTTCAAGAGATAACCACAAATCAAAGCCTACAGATAAACCTAAGTTCTTTCAAAATAAGAATAAAAATGTCATAGGTGATGGCATAACTGATTATAAACATGTGCAAGAAGTTTAGAATCGTTCTCCTTTGAAACTTACCACGGGAACTATTACACTGAATTTAAGTGTTGTGCATTCACCCGTTTAATTGATTATTTTTTTATCTATATGGTTAAATTTCCAAAAGTTATACCTTATAGAGATGATGCACCGAAACCAACATGCTTCGAGAAAATTAATGTTGCGGATTTCATTGTGTTAAGGGTCTCAATACTTGATAAATGTCTGAAGTTGAATCACTACACACAAAATATAATCAATAGTGGAGTGGTAGAAAAGGATTCCCCAAAACCTAGCAAGTCTTGCAATGAAAACATGGTAATTTACACATAACCTTTCCCTAAGCATAATAAAGAGGAGAAAAATCTAGATCAAGGTCATTCTTCCCAGAACAAGAGTACCAACAATGTTTCCAAAACAATTAATTCTTTTGATTCTCTAATTGGTTGTGTTAACTCAACTATTGAACATATCAAAACTATTAATATTGAAATGAGAGAGTGTACCATGTAAATATGACATTCTCACCTAATTATCCAGTAACCTCCTCTTCCTACCCCTTAGGATAGTCATTACGACATCTTAGAACAACTTGAGAAGACCCTTTGTTAAGATTTAGATCTTAGATCTTCTCAAAGTATCCAATGTTCACAAAGAAATCCTTTGTAAAATGCTACGGGGTCAAGAGTTTCAGTTAATATTGATCTTACATGCTTTCAAGCCTTGGTTATGTAGATTTCTCCTACATATCACATAACCTTTAGCCATCAAGATATTTCTAAAGAGGATCCTATAAATAATTTACCCTTACATATTGAAATCATTTTCAATCGTAAGAAGATAAAAAGAGTTTTGTGGATGATGGATCAAACCTAAATATTTGTACTCAAATTGGTTTGAAAACCTAGGTAGAACTGATGTTAATATAGAACCTAAATTCATCACCATAATAGCCTATGATAATGAAGATTGGAAATCAGCTGACAGGGTCACTTTTCCTATGGAAGTGGGGCCTACTACTCATGATACAAAGTTCCATGTTTTGGACTTGGAACTTCCTTACAACATGCTCCTTAGTCACCTATAGATTCAGGTCATGTAGACCATGCCTTGCACGTACCATGAGTGTCTAAAGTTATTCCGTGAAGGACATAATATTACCATTTAGGGGGATCCTCAACCCTTTGCTCATTGTAGAGCATTGTCGGGTTATTTTTCCACCACATTTGAATGTCCTTCTATATAAGTAACCATTCAGGTTCAATCAAATGTTCTTTCATCACATGTTGATCTGGATGCATTATGCTCTCATAAGGATGGGGCTTCTACATTAGAATATCCCTTTTCTTCATGGGAGATGAAAATTATTGAAATTTTTTTGTGGATAATACAACCTTCAACAAGATATTTTAGTTTCTAAACTCCCCTATCACCCAAGATAAAGGGTAGGCTCAACTACAAATATCAACAATCTTGAGAGCATTATAAGGTTGAAAATTTTCTTCATGGTGGTATTTTAGCGAAAATATGTTAGAAAATCCCATATCCTAATCACTTAATGATGAGATGGATCTATGTTATAAATCACCCAAGTATGTTATCCCAAATAAAATTATGTATGCTATGGGATATAAAGGATATGAATGTGGAAAAAATGAGCAAGGTATATGAGAAGATATTTTGATACCACATCAAAAAGTTAATAAATATGGTATTGGTATTTGACCGTATGGGTCTGTTCCTCCAAAGGTTGATGATACCTCTTATAAATGAGAATATAGTTCATCTAATTATGAAACAAAAACAAATTCTCTGTGTAGTATTTATGAATACCTTTCCTCCATGATTTTTTTCTAAAAAAATTATCTTAATCATATCCCATACCATTCCTAAGTTAAATATTTTCTACCCTTCCTTGGAAAAATGGGACCAACAATAACACATCCAATCAACTTTTTTATAATGGTGAAGAAATTAGTGAGTTTATGGGACTCTATGATAACATTCCTTTTGGTGACCATAAGAAAGGATTCAACATTAATCTTGATGCATGTGCATACTTTGGGGAGGAGGATTCACTTCATGGTCATAAAAATTTAAAAGAGGTTAAGAGAAATATATCATCAAAGAAGCCCTATAAAAATAAAAATTCCAAGTTCTAAAGTGAAAACCTCTTTGAGGCACTAGCAGAGACAAATAAATGGAAAAATCACTTGGACATATAAAATGACCAAAATAAGGGTGAAAATATCGTTAAGACACCCATGGATGAAGACCTCAATCTCCCCCTAATCCTATGCGTATGGAGGAAGAATCAAAATTACTAGTGGAGGAGACCATATAATTGAACATTAAAACAGAGGAGAAACCTAGAATGGTTAAGTTGGGAGGTTCATTTCCAACACAAGAGCAGAAAACCTTTGTCAGGATTCTATGTGAATTTTCATTTATATTTTTCTTGTTCCTATAGAGACATGCTAGGGTTAAATACCTCATTAGTAGTACATAACCTACTTGTGCACAAAGAAGAAAATCCCATCAAGTAGAATCTTAGAAAGATGCATCCTCGGGTCTCCCTATTAGTAAAAGAAGAATTGGAAAAATTATTAGTGGTAGGCTTGATCAAGCCTATAGATTATTCAAAATGGATTTATAATATAGCAGACTGTATAAAATAAAACCATTGGTATCAGGATCTATATAAATTTTCAAGATATTAATAAAGCATGTCCTAAGGATGATTTTTCTCTTCCTAACATTGACATGATTATCGATTCAACTATTGGTTATGAAATTTTATCCCTCAAGGATGGATTTTTGGGATATAATCAAATTAAAATTGTCGGGGAAGATCAACAAAATACAAATTTTACCACCCCTTGGGGGATATTATATTATCAAGTCATGCCCTATAGCCTCAAGAATGTAGGCGTAACCTATCAAAGGGCTATGACTATAATATTTCACGACATGATAAATGATATAATGGAAGATTATGTGGATGACATCTTGGGAAAATATAGGACTAGAGAGGACCATCCAACAATCTTGTGGTGTATCTTTCAGTGTCTTAAAGACTATAAGGTCAAACTTAACCCAAATAATTATGTCTTTAGGGTGCTATCAATAAAATTGTTAGGATTTATTATTTCAAGAAGAGGAATTGAAGTGGACCTTGAAAAGGTCTTAACTATAAAAAAATCCCTCTCCTACGAACATCAAACAACTGCATAGTTTACAAGGAAAGATTCAAACTCTCAAAATATTTATCTCCTAGCTTGGAGACAAGTGTCATTCATTCACACATATTTTAAATAAATATGTTGATTTTCATTTGGTTCCGAACAATAACAAGCATTTATTTTCTCAAAGAATATTTGTCTAAACCACGTGTTCTAGTGCTTCATACTTTAGGAAAACCATTGTTTTACATTTTTACCACTCAATTTGAATCGGCATGATTTGGATCAAGTATGATATCAATCGAAAGAAAAATCCATTTGTTACCTTATTCACATGTTGATCACTTACGAGCTCAACTATTTATATATTGAAAAGGTTTTCTTTCCCGTCGTTTTTGCTTTTCAAAAACTTCATCATTATTTGCTAAATAATAAGACCAAGCTCATTTCTAGAGTTAACCCAAGAAAGTACTTATTATTTCAACATGCACTTATAGAAAGGATGGCTAATTGGATTGTCCTACTTAGCGAGTTTTATATTGAGTACGTCAATAAAAAAATCAGTCAAAGGGGTAAGTATTGTGACAAATGAAATAGTTGAATATCCTTTTATAGGAACTAAATCATGGAGTTTATAATTTCCATACACTTATATGATGTATTTTGAGGAATCCATTACATATTATATGTATTTTGATAAATCCTTTACTTTCTATGGTTTAAGAGCAAGAGTGGTGCTCATCACTCCTGCAAGATATCCGATTCCACAAGCATTTAGACTTGGTTTTCCATGTATAAACAATATAGCAGAATATGAAGCTCTCATTATAGGGTTGAAAATATCTATACACTAGGATATCAAGAAGTTTGATGTAATTGGTGATTCTATGTTAACCATAAAACAAGTAAATGATGAGTACAAAGTTAACTATGAGAATCTCATTCCTTATAATAAAATGGTTAATAATTTTAAGGAATTCTTTATACATATCATGTTCGAGAAAATACCTATGGGAAAAAATCATGCAGAAGATGCTATGGATACGGTTGGTTCTTTGCTACGCATCCAACTTGGAAACAACAACATTACTTTATTCATAGAGAATTTAACGACACTAGCATATGACATGCCGAGTATTTTTAGTATGTGAATTTGTTGGTTTCTTATCCCCTGCATATAATGACATTTATAATTACCTTCATGACAAAACCTTCCCTACTGACATTACTTGATCTGACAAATGAAACCTTATCCAACACATAGTCCACTACACCCTACTTGGGGGCATGCTCTATCGTAGAGGCTATGACTGGAATATGTTATGTTGCCTTAATTTGGATGAATATACCTTAATAGTCAAGGAGATGCATGCAGGCATCTATGAGGCCCATATAATAGGCATGGTTCGAATAAAAAATTGTTGATATTAGGCTATTATTTTCTTACCATGGAAACTAATTGTTTTAAGTATGTTAAGAAATTCTTGTTGTGCCAAAAGTACGGAAACTCAATACATGCCTCAACATAGTATTTACATCCAATCACAACATCATGGCCTTTTTCAAAGTGGGGACTCGATCTCATTGGAAATATTACCCCTACTTCATCTGATGGCCACATGTTCATTATTATTTCCACCGATTATTTCACAAAGTGGGTAGAGGTTATTCCAGTTACCTATGTCACTGGTGCATAAATTTCAAAGTTCATCATGAACCACCTCATTTTGCGTTACGAAATTCCCTCTACCATTGTAATCTGAAAATGGAAAGTCTCTCGAGAACAAAATTGTGAAGGTGTTGTGTCAACATTTTCAAATCGACTAAAATGGTTAACTCTGTCTTACCCTTAAGGTAATGGATAGGTTGAATCCTCGAAAAAAAAATTGTTCGTATAGTGAAAAATATGGTTAACAAGATCTGGCATAATTGGAATTTATAGATTCATCCTGCCATCTAGACATAACAAAAATCCATCCTCACCCTAACTAGTGTTACTCCATATTACTTATTTTTTGGCACAAAATTCGCCCTACCCCTTCGAGATCAAGATCCATTATTTACGTATATATTTTCTAGACTATTTAGACAAAGGGGATGATTATAGAGTTTTTCAAACTCATATAACTAGATATACTATACGATAAATACCTTCATCCACTAGATCACCAAAATGTGTATCAAAATAAAGTGCACCAAGGATATAAAAAAGAATCATACCTCTCCGGTTCGAGGTAAGAGACCTTGTTTTAAAAGAGAATCAGTCCCAATACTACGAAGAATTGTGAAAAGAAGGACATGTTTGAGCCTAATTGGTTAGGACCATATGTTGTGATTACTAGGTCTTGTTTAGGAGAATATAAACTTGGTGATTATGATGGTGATGAACTGAGGGATCCCATGAATTCCATACATTTGAAGAGGTTATGCGCTTAAGCATGGGGACCCTTCAAAAACTCAAAAAAGTATAAAAATTAGAAAAATAAATTAAAAGTAAAGAGAAATCAGTTCATCTAAGTGTGAAAACCATGCAATTGTGGCACTTTGGAAAATTTCATTTGTGAAAATTGGTTCCAATGTTGTCAGAGGATCTATTGTTCACAAGCATCTCATATATAGGAATACGGTGGCTTTATCCTAAGCTAGTGTTTTCCCGTGTCGAGGTAATTTTGAGCCTATCCTTTGTAGCCTTGATCTGGTTTATCCTACTCATATATGAGAATAGTTTTCCTTTGTACATTCCCATCTCATGCTAGGGGAATTTTCATATCTTCACTTTCTTGCACATAAGCATGATATTAGCCCTTTTACATTCCCACCTATTGATGGGGGTATCCACATTTCTTAATTTTATTACATATAGCTTTGGGGAAACTTTTTTAAAAATCTAAACATTCGCATAAATTTTCAAAAATTTTTTAAAAAAGCTCATATATGTTTAATCAAAAATATCAAAACATTCGAAACATCTCATATAAAACTCAAAAACAATATAACATTGTATTGAGAAAATACATAAACAATGTAAAACATTTCAAAATTGTCCCACAAAAACAAAGTAATATTTTCTTACTTGGTTGTTTGTTTGTGTATAGTTTTGTTGTATTTCTTTTTGTGTTGCATATTTTTATAGGAATCATGGGTTCTTTGATTTCTTAGATTAAAATTTTCTTTAATATGTTGTGAATTTCATTAGATTAGTTTTATTTTTATACTTATATATAGTTGTGTTGTTATATTTGATTTGATTAAATTTTGTTTTTGCTTATTTTTGTTTGCTTGTATTGTTTGTTATCATTTTATCATTCATATCATCTATCATCACATCTAAACATCATCACATATCAATAAATTCTAAGTTACATCATCATACTGGATGAAAATTAAACATGTATGATAAGCTAACATCAAATAATATCATCACATTGCGGCAATAGAGATTATATTTATCTCCAATCATCATAGACCATAATAAAAACATGGGATAAACATGTTATCTCATGAAAAAAAAATGTGAAACATTATCAAATTTTATCATCATCATATATCCATATCAAATGTTAATGTCCATATATAAAATGCATCTTCATGTATATCAAATATAATATACACCATAGTAGGAATGGACAAAAATGTGCCTTATTCTTAAGGAATGATAAAAATAATCCATTTATATCATGATAAAATCATTCCTTCATCATGAGGCATACATAAAAAAGTACATGAATAAAGAGTCATGAATGACTCTTATCGAAACTACAACTTCCTAGCCTCGTGACTTGGGCTAGCCTGTCTTTGACTAAGTGGTGGCATCTGTACAAATCTACAAGACCTAGATGGCTTGTGTGACCTAGATCTATATCAACTACTTATCATTTAATTGTATGGCACATCCCTCTGTCCCTTTGGTACTTTAACATGATATAGAGCCCTATAATGTGTTGCCTCATCCAAGCTCACCTTGTAAAATCATATACTAGGTCTTCAGCTCCATCTATATCAATTATGTGATAAAGAGCATCACACTCTCCTATAATGAAAGGTATATCCACCCCCAACTGTGTCATAAGCTGCTCTGTGCATCTATGGATTGATCTCTATTCTAGCCTGGTCCCACTCTGCAGTCACCTACTCAAACTGTCTATTTAGGGACTATCCCATAATACGTGCTACATCACCCCACATCATGGCCATGGCCCTCTATACCTATAATGTGTCCACTGATGTCTCACCTACTCCTGGAATACCATTGAATCGGGCATGTATATTTGTGGTACTTTATGTGGTCATTGTTGGTTTCTCAAACATGCACTCGTGTCTCGAGATCTCGAAAGGGGTGAAGTGTTTGAGACCACAATGGAACCGTTCCCAAGTTGTGGGACCTTACATGCTTGGATGGATCTCCAGAGAAGGTTGGTTACTCTATCTATCTCTCTACTACTACTGCTACTCCTAGTGCTTTGAAAGGGGAAACTAATCTAAGAATGCCAAGGTAGTCTTAGGGAAAGAAGGATAACATGAAGTAAACTACACTAAAAGGTGATAGCACTAGAAAAGATGGGTGAACACTATTTGTTTTGAGAAAGAATGATAGGGGATGCATGAAAGGAGGCTAGGAATGAGTAGCACAACAAAAATGCATTCACCAAATCATTATCATGGAACAGAACCAAATGTGGGACTGTAGGGTACCTAAAGTATCACAACAATACATAATGCAAGAGAAGAGGCAAGAAGAAGGAATGTAAACACGTTAAGACATAGAATAGTCACAAAATGATGCTTCTATTACTTCTAAGAATGCACAAAACTGTTAAAATTATAAGGAGGCTGATATCAACATGCAAGAGCCAAACATGGAGGTCTACAACTCAAAATACAAAAATATGGAGTCCTTAGCAACATGCGTAAGGATCCAGAGTGTCCAACCATTATAGTGAGCCCCAACCTTGTATTTATAGATTCAGCTTATAGGAAAGAAGGAGAGAGAGAAGTAGGAAAATTAATTCAAATATCAACCACCATTGTCAATACTACCCCAAATATATCATGTTTGCATCAATTATTTGTTTGGTGCCTCGAAGGAGGAGGAATGGTGGATCGAATCATATGAGATCTGGTGGTTGAAGAAATCTGATTCTATGTTAATGACCTGATAGAAGTTTTCCCATTTTCTCCCTACCTAACCTCTCCAAAATTAAATTTTCAGATCTCAAGGCATAGATGAGGCCGAGATCTTTCCAACAGTGTTAAATTTGTCAGATTTAGAGCATTGGGCCAAAATATATGCTCATTTGAATATTTAGGTACATAGGAAGAAGAGTTATGTCTGTACCAAGTCCATGTGGTGGCCTTGCACTTCTTGGAGATTCAGCCCCATCTTTATGCTCTTGAAATCTACATTGGATTAACATGTGGTGGCCTTCACAGGATCCTTAGGATCCTTTGTATTTTTCCTAAGTCTCTTTACTTGGTGGGCCAAAAATCTTACCCTGGACATGTGGCGGCTAGGCACTTGTTTGGAAACCCGCCCCAAACTTTATGTTTGAAATAGCACCATGCTGACACTTAACACTCTTTGCTGGCTTGTATCTCATTTCACTATTTAACCCCGACTTTATCCCTTTTTTGTACTAGGGACACATGGAAGGTGAGCACTTCTTTCGAGACTACCTTCGACTTTCCTTTTGATATTATGTCGTTGATCCACGTGGAGGCTTCCGCTGGTTCTCTATACTTAGTCATTTTTAGGCCCACTTTTGCTTTTGGTTTTGACCTCTGTTGACCATTTTCTACGTGGAGGGTTGGTGCAAGTTTGAGTCTTCAACCTAGATCCTACTTTTAAATGTGTGTTGTTAAGACACTTGGCACCCTCCGCTGAGTTGAAGACTTTTCAATGGCCAGTACAACTTTTGGGGCTCTGGATGCATGGAATCTTAGCACTCATTTAAGCTTACACATGGTATTTAACTTTTTGATATGCACCAAGTGACTAGAAAGAAGGTGAACACATGGAGTGTGGGTGCAAAGGAGAAATGGAAGAAAGAGGTGAAGAGGGCGTGCGTAATGCATGTAAGAGGAATGCCAAGGACTTAGCTGATTAGAAGGTGAGTTTGTAGATGTGTGCATAGTGAGTGCATGATGGAATAGGAGAGAAAGCGAGCATGCAGGAGGAAGGCACATAAGGGAAAATGGAAGGAGATAGAAGAATGCAAAGGGGAGCAGGATGTGTATGCAAGTTATCCAAATCACTAGGAGAGATATTTGGATAACAGTTTTGGTGACTTTTGGGGCCATCTTCCTACTAGATGAAAGATATCAGTAGCATGAAGCATCCATTGGGCATGGAGTTCATTTTTTAATCATAAAAATTCCCCGTAATCACTTGAAAATCATGTATGCACTTAGTTTCGAATCTCTCAAGCTCGAGAGAGTTATACATTCTGGAAGTAATGTAAGAACGCTCACGGGAAGGATGTGAGGGAAAATAACTATGTACAAACAAATAATGTATGTAGAGTACACTATACGGAATTGAAACTACTTAATATATACAACATGATGCAAAAACCTAATGAAGGGTTTGAGATAAATCCCATTTCCTGGGATTTATAGTGCTTCCATCCGGATGAGTTAACTTGAAAGAATTGGCTTCTTTGTAGGACTTTATGATGTATGGCCCTCTCCAAAGTGCATCAAAATTTGAATAGAACCCCGCATTAGCTCACAAGATCCCATTTTAGAACCAGGTCACCAATTTTGAAAGCTTGATGCCTAGCCTTTTCGTTAAACAATTTATTTTTGCTTGTTGATGTTGTTCTAGCTTGATCATGGTAGAGTTTCTAAGTTCTTCAAGATGAACCAGCTCTACCATCCTTATTTCTCTCTGATCCACACCCTCAAATTCTAGTTGTTAGGCAAGTGCCAATGAATTTTGTTCTAGTGTCAAAGGAAGGGTAGCCTCCCTGCTATAGACAAGCTTGTAAGGTGAAGTTCTTAATGCCTTTTTGATTGTGATTCTATATGCCTAGTGTCCGCATTAGACCTTTGTATGCTACTATCTTTGGTTGATGTTCATTGTGTGCTTCATGATTCTGATAAGGTTCTTGTTTGTTAATTCTACTGACCGTTGCCTTGAGGGTAATAATTGGGAGAGGTTTTCAGTAAACTCCTAGACTTAGAGCCCAATCGGTGATTTTAGCACCAAGGAAGGCCTTTTTATTTTTAGAGATAATGGTTTGAGGAACACCAAAACTTTTGACTAAACCTTTGAGAAATTCAAGGATGACTTCCTCTGTTGATTCCTTAATCATGAATTTTTTTTTCCATCTGGTGAAGTAATCTGTAGCTTTCAATACCCACTTATGTCCAAAGTGCTTGAATACGATTGATCATGCCTATGAAGTCAAGACCCCATTATGCAAAATGCTGATCTTCTTGGATTGGTCGAGGGGAAGCACCGCCAATATTTTATTTCCGTAAATAAAGTGCACTCCTTTCATTTTGTTACCCACCTATGTGCATCTACAAATAGGGTAGGCCAAAAGATACCTATCATTATGATATTCATTTTTGTAGTTTTTGTAGCGAAGTGTCCACCAAAGAATCCATCATGAAATTATGCTAACACTTGTTCAATCTACGCGTCATTGATACATCTTAACAACATGCCATCTAGATTTCTTTTGAAGAGAAGTCCATCAATCAAAACATAAGGGATGGATTATAACCTTAGATTCCTTCTATCTTCTTTGTTCAAACCATGAGGGTACATGCCCTTAGAAAGGAATTTGATCATGTCCTTCATCTAGTCACACATGTCGGGGTCTATATTTTGTTCATGTTCTACACGTGGGAATTATTCATCTAGAAATAACGAAGCCTCAAGTTCACTCTATGCATCAACAACAATCTACTTGCAGAGTGCACTACCTCTTACCAAAAAAACTTCCATGATTTTTTTCATCCATCGTGCTCTCTTCTCACTAATTTTTCTCCCATGATGAAGTCTCTCGAAAAATGAGTGGGATACTAACAGCTTGATATGATTTTTGGTGATCATTCTCTTGAATTTCTTGAGAACACGCATGATGGAAAAGACCTGCTTCTCCATGTGACTGTATTTCAATTCATAATCCTTCAGCATCTGGTTGAAGAAGGCCCTGGCTAGTTGCAACCCTTGTTCATTTTCTTGTGTTAGGACAATAACAATTCTTGCATTGGCACCATAAGCATAAAGGATGAAATCCTTTGAGTAATCTAGATTGAGGAGTGTTCGCTCACAAAGAATCTCTTTCTTGATCTTGTTGAAGCTTTCTCTTCCTTCTGTTGTCCATCTAAAGGTTATGTCCTTCTTGAGCATAAGGGTGATGGGCCGAATTAGTCACGAAGTTAGGGATAAAATGCATAAAAATTTAATCTTTCCAAGGAAGGACTGTAAGGAATTTTTATGCACTGGTAGGGAAAGGGCTAGGATGGCTGAAATGTGCTCAGGATCAATCGCGATGCCATCCTTTGAAACTACATGGCCCAAGATCCTACCCTGAGCCACCACAAAATTGCACTTCTTGGGGTTAAGAGATACCCAAAATTCTCTGCATCTCTTAAATACATTTTCCAGGTGCACCATGTGATCTGTGCTTTTCTTTGAGAAGATAGTTATATCATCAAGGTAAACCAAGATGAATTCATTGATATAACCTTTGAAGGCAATATCCATGGCGCACTCAAATGTTACACCTGCATTTGATAGAACAAAGGGAACTTTCTAGTATGCATATTTTCCCCACTTGGTTGTAAATTCTATTTTGAATTGATCCTCTTCCTTGACCAGGATTTGGTTGAAACCTGAATACCCATCTAGCATGGAGAACCCTTGCGCACCAACCACAGTCTGCAAAATCTTCTCCATTAAAGATAAATGATAGTGATCCTTTAGAAATTCCTTATTAAAATCTCTAAAATCAAAACAAAGTATGATTTCACCATTATTCTTGCATACCTGGAACCATATTTGTAACCCGGGTAGAGTATTTGCTAGTTTTTTCCTCAATGAGTTTTTATAGTTCCTTTCTCATGAGGGGCTCTATCTTTAGATTGATTGGCTATTATTTTGGTGTGACAAAGGCGTTATGATAGGATCAAGGCTAATGGAATGTTGAGAAACAATTGGATCAAAACCTTTGAGGTCTTCATACTCCCATGAGAAAATGTCATTGTATTTTTGATAGAGAGAGATGAAGGCTTGTTTTTCTTCATGCGCACAAGTCTTGCTAAGTAGCAACTCCTT
Source organism: Taxus wallichiana var. yunnanensis (assembly GCA_018340775.1). NCBI lineage: Eukaryota > Viridiplantae > Streptophyta > Pinopsida > Cupressales > Taxaceae > Taxus > Taxus wallichiana. The sequence goes on along the minus strand of CM031242.1, from coordinate 219,347,156 downwards.
TCCACGCGCAATAGTAATGGGAGAGCAATCCTGTTGCATGGCTCACATGTATCTTTCCTCACCCTTGAACTCATCATCAGGGCTAAAAATTTTCTCTAAGGTGACAAGCCCTTTAGGAAACTTATTTGTCTTTAGTTGTATTACTTGGTCACCATAGCTATCATGCAAGTCAACTTGCATACTTGATGAAAATTTAGCTTCATTCTGGATAAACTGGATGATTTGTGCATCACTATCAAACACTTGCCAACTAGTGTTATTATCTGGAATGGATGGTCTAATTACCATCTTAATGTGCTAAGTGTTTCCTTGAAAAAGTCCTCAACAGGAGAAAATTGTGAACCGAGCGCGCCATTTGGTCAGCTTCTCCGTTCATTCTACACAGAACTACCTATAGATTAAGGGCATCAAAGCTCTCAAGTAGGTCCCAAAATCTATGTTTATAAGCTTTAAGAAGCTTATTCTTTATCTGGCATCTATTGGTGACCTGGTGGATGACCAATTTTGTGTCCCCAAAGATCTACAACACTTTAATTTTCTTCTTTTCAGTGATAAGCAAGCCATGCACCAAAGTGCTTCATATTCTGCCACATTGTTAGAACATGCAAACTACAGCCTATGCGTGAAGAATAATTTCTCATCCTTAGGGGAAATGAGAACCACTCCTGCTCCTGTGCCATTTCTGCTTCTAGATCCATCAAAGTATAACTTCCATAGACTAGTTTGAACTTTGTCTCCTATGAGCGCACGCGGAAGCGTAGCGTCTTCTTCTAGAATGCAATAAGTACCAAGCCCAGTTTCATAGGCTTCTAGTTCTTCAGCATAGGGATCAAATTTTTTATGCCTCTCCACCCATTCATCAAGTACTAGGTCTAGAACAGAGGGTGGAAGAGACTGCTCTTCAGGAACTAAAACTTGTTCTTCTTGGATAAGACAATTGGCTTGGAGAGGGATGGGACATATGGCTCTACATGATAAGAAAATATAGGATTAGCTACTATGGTAAACCGGGTACCATACCTTGTCTTGAGTAACATATGAGACCAATTATAAGATAAGTAACCACCCACTTTAACAAGAAATTCTCTTGATAAACATAGGGAAAACAAAGGAGGCAGTCAATAATTGACACATCTTGAGTAATTATCATGCTTGGAGGCATGTATGATTAACTCAAGATCCTTGATAACTCCTAAGGTGGTTGCAATTGACTCATCAAGTTTTAGGACCTCTTTAGACAAAGAGCTATATTTAAGACCTTAGACATCAACTATCTTCTTAGGTATAACAAAAGTACTAGTGCTTGAGTCAATCAAGTAGTTATGCACTAGGTGTTTGCCTATAATCAAGGACATATAAAAGGGTGGGGTTTTAGAAATTTTACTTTTCTCTTCTCTTCTTGGAATATTTTGACGAAGCGAGTGGCTTTTGCATAACCGATTCGGTGTGCGAGAGTTACGCGAAGCTTCATGCAACAAATCCCAATGAGATGGAATGGTCGAGACCATCCCACATTGTTATGTTTATGTTTGTTTTCTTCATTGGTCAATAATGTGGAATGGAATCCCTCTCATCTTATGCATTTGGGGAACAACATCCCTTCTTGAATATTCAGGCATGGAATCCTGAATTTTAGCTGGAGTAGAGGCCTAGCATACTAAAGGATGGGCGCATGCTGATTTAGATAGAGCTTTATGCGGGACCTCCCGCATTAGGATTTGAATGCTTTTACTATAAGAGGTTTCTTCGATTATTTTTTATTCTTAATATCTACTTGTATTGCTGGGACTGTGACCTACACACCTGAATCTAATATTATTTTCTTATATCTTGTGTACTCCACAACTTGGGTGCATAGTCTGTTTGTATCTTCTACATCTTGGTTGATTGCACGAAGTCCTCTATGCTAAAGAACATCAAATTGGACTCCAAAGGAACTTTTGTCCCTTCTGGATTATCTACTTCATGGGCACTTGTTGAGGGCTCATAGGATGAAGCATTCTAGATCATGAAGGCTTGGGTGCACGTAACATTAGCATAATGGTACTGACTATGAGGCATTTTGCAAGGGAAGCACCACTCTGATTCTTGTGCCAAGTTTTTTTGAACTAGAATGAGCACTCATCTTTTGTTTTGTGCTTTGGGAGAGAAGATGCAAGAGGGAAAAATTGTAAGGGAAGATGTGCATTAGGATGTCATCTATCATTTTTTTATTGGGTGTGTATCTTTAATTTCCATATTGATTCCGCCAAGGTTGATTCCCTTAGCCATGTGCCTAATTGGAATTGCCTCTATATGCTTGTGCTTGCTTCTTTTCTAATGATATGACCTTGTTTGATAAATTTATGATCAAGGCCTTCAATTCTTCATCTTCCTTTTGCTGTGATGGAGAATAGGATGTTGAAGCAACTGGTTGTGTGATTTTCTTAGGAGTAGGAATAGAGGCTATAGAAGGTTGGGGTGCTTGCGAAATTTCTAGGAACCAAGGCATGGGTGGTCTAGGAGCCAACTTTCCCACCTAAATGAGACTATTTTTTTCCCTTACTGCAATGTTATAAGTAGCTGGTAGAGTCCTACCTCCCATAGATTGGATCATAACTTAGATATCATTGTTGAGTGTGTTTAGATAATAAAGGAAAGCATGTTGGGTCAGTAGGTCTTACCAAAAGAGGGATTCTGTCCCAAGTCTTCGAAATCATATGTTGAAATCAATAATCTACTCATTGGGCACCCTCCTTGTTGTTGTCGGGTTTCTCCACCAAATATACGTGATCTCGATTTGTCTTCAAATTAACTACATAAATTTGTTCCCATCTCATCCCGGGTGGTGATAGATCCAAGTCTCAAGCCTCGCACATTGAAGTGCTTTACCTTTGAAAGAGGTTGCAAGTATCCTGACTACTACATCATTATGTGTGATCAAATAGAGTGAACACACATTTGCCACATCCTAGATATGCTCCGAGGGGTGAATTGATTCTCACCAAGTAAAGTAAGGGATACTCTTGAGTGCACCATTTGGGATATCATGTTGCATGGCCAAGAGTAAGGGACTCCCTCCATAAAAGTTTGCAAAGCTTCTTAATGGAGGAGGTGGCTAATGTGCCATTTCAGGGCACACAAGTTGTCTATTTTTAGGAGTTAAGTGGGCACGGTGCACTAGAGATAGAGATGCATGTACAAGATTTATGGAACAAAATTTTCTCGGGGATAGCTGGAGGTATTCAAAAGAGTCTTCAGCTGCTACACTTCTTCTTGTGTGCACTCTTCTCATTGAAAGATGCTCAGGACTACTAAAACATAGATCTCAAAATATTGGGAGTCTTCATATGTGTTTGAATGAGCCTCTAAAGACTGAAACACTAAGTTCACACACAAGAACTTAGAGATATGAAATTTGAGATTTCAATATTGGTCCCACCGGGCATGCCAAAAACTATTGGTTGCTTAAACATACACCCACATCTCTAATCTTGAAAGGATTAAAGTGTTTAAGACCACAATGGAACCATCCCCAAGTTGTGGGACCTTGTATGCTTGGGACGGATCTTTGGAGAAGGATGGTTCCTCTATCTATCTCTACTACTACTACTCCTAGTGCTAAAAGGGGAAACTAAGCTAAGAATGCCAAGAGACCAGGGAAAGAAGGATAACATGAAGTAAACTACACTAAAAGGTGATAGCACAAGAAAAGAGGGGTGAACACTATCTTTTCTAAGTGATAATGATAGGGGATGCGTGAAAGGAGGCTAGGCATGAGTAACAAAGAAAAACACATTTTCACCAAATTGTTCTCATAGAACACAATCAAATATAGAACTGCATAGGGGAGCTAAAGTAGCATAACAATATATAATGTAAGAGAAGAGGCAAGAAGAAGGAATGCAAACATGTTAGGATAGAGAATAGTCACAAAATGATGCTTCTATTACCTCCATGAATAAATAGAACTATTATAGTGATAAGGAGGTTGATATCCACATGCAAGAGCTAAACATGGAGGTCTCGCAACTCAAAATATAAAAATATGTTGTCATTAGCAACATGCGTAAGGATCTAGAGTGTCCAACCATTACAATGAGCCCCAACCTTGTCTTTATAGATTCATCATAGAGGAAAGAAGGAGAGAGAGAAGTGGGAAAATTAATTTAAAGCTCAACCACCATCGTCAATGCCACCCCAAATCTATCATGTCTGCATCAATTATTTGGTCGTCACCTTGAAGGATGAGGAACGCTAGATCAAATCATATGAGATATGGTGGTTGAAGAAATATGATTCTACGTTAATGGCTTAATAGATGTTTTCCCATTTTATCCCTACCTAACCTCTCCAAAATTAAAGTTTCAAATCTCTAAGGCATAGATGAGGCTGAGATCTTTCCAACGGTGCTAGATTTGTTAGATTTTGAGCACTGAGCCAAAATATATGCTCATTTGAATATTTGGGTACATAGGAGGAAGAGTTCTGTCCATACAAGTCCACGTGGTGGTCTTGCACTTCTTGGAGATTCAGACCCATCTTTATGCTCTTGAAATTTCACCGGATCAACACGCGGTGGCCTCCGCGGGATCCTTTTTAATTTTCCTAAGTCTCTTTGTTTGGCGGGCCAAAAGTATGACCATAGACACATGGTGGCTAGGCCCTTATTTGGAAATCCACCCCAAATTTTATCTTTGAAATAACACCATGGTAACACTTGGCACTCTCTACTGGCCTACCTCTCATTTTACTATTCAACCCCGACTGTCCCTTTTTGGACTAGGGACACGTGGAAGGCCCTTGCTTATTTGGGGACTGCCTCTAGAATTTCCTTTTGATATTGCATCGTTGATCCACATGGATGATTTCGATGGTTCTCTATACTTAGTTGTTTTTAGGCCCACTTTTGTTTTTACTTTTGACCTATGTTGTCCATTTGCTACGTGGAGGGCTGGTGCAAGTTTGAGTCTTTGGCCTGGATCCCACTTTTGAATGTGCATCGTTAAGACACTTGGCACCCTCCACTGAGTCAAATTTTCAATGACTAGTGCAACTTTTGGGGCTCTAGACACGTGGAAGCTTGGCACTCATTTGAGCCTACCCCTAGGATTTAACTTTTGGAGATGCACTGAGCTAAATAGAAAGAAGGTGAACATATGGAGTGTGGGCATAAAGGATAAATGGAAGAAAGAGGTGAAGAGGGGCACACACAATACACACAAGAGAAATGCCAAGGAATTATCTCATTGGAAGGTAAGTCTACAGAGGTGTGTACAAGGAGTGCATGATGGGATAGGAGAGAAAATGAGCACACACGGGAAGAAGGTGCGCAAGGTAAAATAGAAGGAGATAGAAGAATGTGAGGTGAGTAGGATGTGTATGTAATTTATCCAAATTTCTAGGAGAGATATTTGGATAACAGTAACCTAGGTGGAGATCCCCAACCCTAGCCTGCTATAATTTGTCTCAAGGGTGATCCCCATCCATCCCATACATCCCCACCCATTGTAATATGTTGAATCATTGCTTGAGCTAGTGAGAGTGGAACTTGTATGACAACTTACCGCACACCTGTTATAACACATGTATTTGTACTTGCAGTTGTGGTTGTAGCTGTGGTTATGGCTGTGGAGGATGTTATGGGAGAGGACCCTATGGTGGTATATGTACCTTTGGAGGAGATTTATGAGGCATTACTTGTTCTTATACATGTGGACTATGGCCCTAGGCCTACAAATCCACTTATGCCTTAGGCTCTCTTAATCTGGCCCTGACACTTAGACCTTCTCCCGTAAACTCCGTGTTGTTATGTCTATATCTACCTTTATTATAGATCTGTGTGAGATCATAGTACATTGAGGTAGTCTTGTCATTTACCAAGGTCCGTAATCTAGCATGGTCCCAAGGTCTATCACCTATGGTTTTACAACCCATAGCTACTTTATGCCATAGCTATATCTATCTCGAGCTCTCTACTTTCTAATGTGTGGCATGAAATCAAATGTATCACACTCTCTATATGCGTACCACATGTCATCTCTAGGTATACCCTATATGTGTCCCAACTATTGCTACACACGGTCAACATGGTACCGCTTTGTAATATGTATCCAAATTCCAATAATGAATTGATCAACCCCCGTAATGTTGATCTCTATGCCATCATCATGCAAGTGAGATATAATCGGTAGGGATGCCACATAACCATATGAATCTATAGGTCATCAAAGGCACGTCTATAAAATGTGGTATCACCTATATGTGATAGAACATCCTTGCCTACTAGCTCCCACCCCATGCAAGATGGCTCATCTGGATCCCTAGCAAGTAGTACTCTTAATGGGCCCCCGATTGCAATATGGTCCCACACCCATTTGTAGTAGTGTGGCTAGTCCTAAGCTCCTTAATCCATAATAGGAAATAAAATTCAAATCCTACTACATATGGGCTAGTATACATTGACCCCAGCAGAATACCTCTCAATCCATAAGCTTGTGCATTAATCTTGTCAAACCAAGTTGGAAATGCATACCGGTCTTCTCGGAAGCAAGTAGCCACCGATAAGATCCATTACATATATAAGTATACGTGTATTTTTCAATCCTCAAAACATTTTTATAGAAGCACCACCATACCCTACCATGGTATGTCATGTTGTAGAAACATGTCCCAAATACAATCTAAGATATGGCCTCGATCCCCATCATACGTCACCAAGATACCCTGAATTGGAACTCGAGGATTCAATAGACATCCTCTAGAGTCAAGGTCATCTCTCTCTCGGTCAAAAATCTAAAATTTTGTCTCTCTCAACCACCTCTCTACAAAGGAAGTCACGAGGGCATGATCCAACATAATATGGGACATCTGTGTAATATAGGAGAGGCCTGTAGTCTCCTATGTCACAGTTAGAAAAATTTCTCTCAGTGGTAAAAAAATATGCTCATAGGCTTAAAGGTTCCCATGCCACTCACGAACATCTAAATTACTTAATCTACTTTGAAAAATTACACAAAGCACTTGATTAACATCATCTCTTATCATAACATCTTCCTAAGGTGTTCTAATTTCTTCTACATTTTTCTATTCACCCCTAATTTCTTCTAACAATCTTCCAATTTCCTCTAAAAATTTCAATGGCACAATTTATACACTAGCACAAGCCTTTTTTAACTAGTGTATCCCTTTTTTCACTAGTGCAAGCATATGCTAGCAAGTTCCTTTCAACACTAACTCACTCATCTTTGCACTAGCGCAAGCTTACACTGGTGCACACATTTCTATACTAAATTGCTCAATTTTACACTAGCGTGAGCCTGACCTAACCTAAAATATAGTTTTACACTTGACCATTAGTTTTTACACTAGTGCACGACCCTTTATGCTAGTATGTGACCCTTGATGCTAGTGCACCTAAAGGCTTGTGCTAGTGTGAACTGCGAATTTCCCCTAGCAAAAACTAGTAATAGATGCACTCAAAAATTAAATTTTTTATTTTGTCTACCAGTTTACCATCCGCAAGAGGCTCTAAGTCTCTTCAACTTGAGCGATATGATGTTTAAAATTAAGAATTTGAGCCATTTCTCTTCAAGGTTAGATAAAAATCTCACCAAATCTCAAAAGGGTCTAATAACAATAACTGGTCGCGATGGATTTTAGCCCTCCCGACTTGCTATTTATACCCATTTTGACCTAATTCTTCATTTTTCTTGCCTTCTAGGGGCTAGATAACTAACTTGATTCTTCTATATTCTTCCCACCATGTGTTGTTGTTCTACTCTGATGTTTATTTTAATTAAATGGTCATTTTCCTAGAATTTTTGCTACGTTGGGGCATATTTTTTCTTCTTGGTGACCTTGTATTCTACCTAGGGCATGTTTTTTCTTCCCAATCATTGCTAAGAAATTTTTAAGGTGGAATAATTAGGTTTCTCCACCAACATTCACGGGGATATGCCCCTCTATATTGAATGGTACAACTCTCATTATTGAAAGTAAACTAATACTAATCCTATCTAAATGATGTGGGTGGCCAAATTGGTCGGGATTAAACGGGGACAATCCAATGAACTATGTTAAAGTGCTTGTATGGGGTAAAAGGGAGAAAATTACAATGATGAGAGGAAAGGAGGGAAATTAGGTAAGGAATATTAGTGTCGTGAGTAGATTTTAGAGATCACACCCAATAACCGGAGTAGTTCAACATTCAATATAGAGGAAAGCACCATGAAGCTAGCAGGACTAATGAATTAAAATGATAAGTGTTTAGATTCATCTATCGAGGAAACTAAGTTCCTCTTGAATTCCCTACAGGATCAACTATGCTTGTAAAATGCATGAAAGAGAGAAATAAATGAAAACAAGAAAGGGAAAATAAAATAATTGTATCTTTTATTTCATGTTTAGTGATGAATACAAAGCTTCAAGCAAGCTACCACAAATCACAATGCTACTACGAGAGAAGAAGTTCTTCATAAATTCTAAATCCCTTAGAATGGAGAAGCCATTTCAATTTATACAATTTGAATTGTCCTTTCAACTCACTCATATGACTCTTTGTTTCCATATTCCACTTGTGACATTTTGTTTTCCATGAATTAATTATTTCTCTTATAATTTTGAGAAAATACTTTTACAAATTTAAAATAGGTCACTTAAGTGAATAGGACAAAATATAATGATTATGCTCAATGAATAATTAGAAAGGAGAGAGAAAGGAGAGGGGGAAAAAGAGAGTAGAAGAGAAGGGAAGGATATTTCTGATGAAGTAGCATCCTCCTTGAAGAATTTTGAAAATTAAACCTCTAGATGAGGGTCCTCTAGAATGGGCACATGTTCCTTGAATTCTCTATTGAACTGAGTTATTGAAATGGTCAAATTCTCTTCCCTTTAAATACAAATATAGCTAGGTACTTTGATACATGTTCTTTGGAACATCCCTGATTCTTTGACATTGATGAATTCATTATTCGCGTCCATCGAAATTGGGGCAATGTAACTTAGGATAGAAAATAGGGACTCTAAATTGTTTTTGTTAAAGGAAAGAGGGTCACCTACCTCCTTCTTGACCATCTCCTAGAATGTGATGATGAGTCTTTAGTGAGTGGGGAAACTCAAACCTTTAAACACAACAAGTAGAATTTGTTTAAGATTCCGAAACTTGGCACTGTGGGAGCCTAATTTGGATATGGCCCTTCTTAACATTACATTCTAGGCATCCACAATGTGCATCCAAATCTATAACAAGTCTTCGGTAATTGATGAAAACACTTCCTTTCTCACGAGGGTGTGAGAATAAAAATAACTCATTTCATATACTAGTGGGAGTATATCCTCCAAGTGAGTGACCTCTTTTGCAAACTACTCCTCCATTTTTTTACTTTAGACAATGTTGCATAAGCATATTGGATGAGAGAAATGATGTTTGGACACAATTCCTTTCCTTTCTTAATGATTTCCTCAATCCATTTTTCATAGGATTTTCCCCACATCATGTAATCATGTGATTTTTGATCACCTTGGGGTCAATACTACTAATTGGGGGAATATATTCGATCGAAGGGGAGGTGTTGATTATGCTCCCGATAAGGAACGGATATATGCAATGAGAGTTCTTAAACATTCCTTCAATTACATAATGGTTCGCTTGTATTATTTGTTCTGAGCACGAATACAGGAAGATGATTCTTTAAATAGGTGAATGTCACCTTCATGAGAAGCTTGACCCAATGAGATGCGAGTCAACTCATAATTAGATGGATTCATTTCTTCCATGGGCTTGTCGGTCTTAGGCTTGAAAACTTCAACATATTGGTTACCTGAGGTGTCACTGAAGAAGTGGGAAGCTACCTGGGCCTTCTTCCTTCACTTGGGTTTTAATATTCCATATATTTTTATGAGACTGAGAGTGGTAGGGAGTTATGTTGTTCTTGGCCCACTCTCGAGTAATTCTTGAATCTATGGAAATGTCTCATTGGGAGTTACCACGACGTCAGTCACCATTTTTCTTGTAAAATCTTTCTGTGGAGCTATTTATTGATCAATTTGAGAAGACATAATCAGATGTTTGTGTAGAGGAGGATACTACTATGGATTACTTCTTCTTGTCTTAAGAAGCTCAATCGACCAACTCTCCTTGGCCCACTTAACCAGCTCTTCCAACTCACCGAGCTCATTGACTTAGCTTGTTTTGAACCAACTCACCAAGGGGAGAGTAGGTGATCTTGACTAGAGAACTTGAAATTCATGGTGGAAAAAAACAACAATATATGTCGTTATGGAGATGACGGTTAGTTTCAGTAACTAAGACCAAAAACTACTATTTTTTGGAAATTAGGACCTAGGGGCTACTATTTGGTGTAGGTTATTTTTTTGGTATGTTGATTTTTTGAAGTTTTTCCTTCACGTAAGTGTCTTGGGGTAAATTTTTAGCACTTTCCATTTTTGGAAAGTTGTTTTTTTCTTTTCTCTTTTTTTTTGCTTTTTTGACCCGTGCGTGCCGTAGTTTTTGTTTTGTATGATTTTCAATGTCTACTCTTTTGGAGGAGTTTTCCATTTTGGAAACTTACTAAAAATGGAAAGTTTGAACCAATGGCACTTATTATTTTTATAATCTCACCTTTGGGTCTCGTATTGAAAAAAAATTAGTGGATTCTTGCTGGGTTTTTTCTCTTCAGTCTTTTTTTAAATTTTTGGCTCAATTTGCTTCACGGTTTAACAACAACTAAAGAAAAAGTGTTCTAGGGAAGAATTTCTTGAATAGTTTTTATAAACAATCTGGTTCGTATCATTTTTATTTATTTTTATTCCCAAGGCATTTTATTAAGGGATATTTTCTCAAAATTTCATATGTATCGAGAATGCATGGTTTGAAAGATATGAGAAATTTGTGGTTTCAAGCCTTGGGGTTTCGATGCGACTCTTGATCATGGAGCTTGCTAGAAAATATTCATTATTCACATTACGAGATGAATGGAATGATGTAGAGGATGCTGGAAAGGTTGTGGAAGCAACATAAATTGAGGAGAGGAAGAGATCCCAACAATTGAGAAAATATTTGCTGCGTGTGCGGGAAAAATGGAAACAACTAATGGTAGCCTGACAGTTAGAAAAAAATACATATTTTCAATAGATGGGAAGGAGAACACTTTTGTGCACAAATTGCACGAAAGGTTTGGTGCACTTTTCAAACAATTACACGTCATTCCTATTGGGCCATGTGTCACCATGTAATTTTTTGTTGGGTTTGAGCAGGGGGCTTAGCAATAGCACTTTTTACAAAGCTTTCTCGGGGCACATGGGTGACCAAGAAATTAAATGGGAGGGTTGTAGAGTTTTTTCTCCCAACTATCCCAAATAATTTATGTAGATGGGACACAAAAATATGCCCTCATCCTATTTTGAAAAGTGGCGGAGCGTGATTGCATGGAGTGGGGGCTGGGAAATGGAGCTTGGGGGCTTAGGCTTAACCTTGTGAAAAGAGATAAATTGTGGTTATGTGGAGGGTCCAGGGGACCAAATAGGGTAGGGGAAAATTTTATTGCATTTTTTTCACCAAATATTTTGTGCACTTGGTGCGAAAAAAATTGCTCCACTCTCCCATTGGTTGGATTTCCAACCTAAAAAATAGCTAAGCTCTTTGAAGCTTGTGCCATGGAGAGTGACTTGTCGAGACAATAACTTGAGTTATCGGAGGAATTTTTGATGAAATTTTATATGATTCCACTCGAAATGAATTTTGAATCGAATGGTGGTGGAATCATCCTCTAATTCTTCCTAAAAATCCCTAAAAATTAGGAATTTTAATATACCTTGAAGGTTGTGTTTGATAAAAATAGGTTGTAGGTGGGATGTACCTAGGTGTTGTGTAGAATATGATTTCACCATCATCTAGGGATATGAAATACCTTTTTTAATGATATTTATTTTACTCCTAAATCCTTTTGGAGCTCTAATAATTTCTTCTTGAAGCTTAGTAGCTTTTTGGGCACCATGCACTGCTTAGGCCTCTAAGACCCACTTTTGTTGAACTTGTTCCAAATGTTTTGAAACCTTAAAAAATATTCCAAAAATGATTTGAAAATGTTCTTAGCTCTCTGGTATGCGTCCTTGATAATTTTAGGCCTTTTGTTCGCTCTAATAACCTTTCATAAAGGTTTCCAAAAAGTATATTTTCATGAATACTTGTTATGAAAGTAATTGAAATGAATGGATACCCATAAATCACCTAGGTTTCCATTGACATGAAACCTTTATCTACTCATAGAGGTGGAAATGGGACTGACTCAAGGATTAGGATGACTTGCAATGTGTTTAGAAAGGCCTACAACCAAAAGTGTCGACACTAGGTTCGTTACCATACTTGAAAATTGAGGATTTTCTGTTGCACCTTTACATGATAAAACAAATGATTCTTGGAGATGTACCACAACATCATCATTCTTCTACATCATTTTCTTCCTAAAATTTCAAAAATCCAAAAAAATCCAAAAAATGGTAAAATTAAAAAAATCCAAAAATTTGTAAAATTTCAAAAATTGGCAAGAACCATGCACGTAGTGAAGTATTTATCGGATGCATCATCCTTTTCCTAAAACACAGAAATTTTTCCTACAAAACATATTTCTTTGGTCCTCAATTTTTCTTACAAACAACTCGCAAATCATTTATATCTATCTCCATTAACAAAGTTGGTTTGTTTACTATGTGTGTCCTCCCTTACACAACACATTGCTTGGTATTGTTTCATAGTACATGATTGATTTTTTATAGGACCCATGTGTCCTCTTTTTATTCACCTCATATGTATCATTTCTTGGGGTACCATTATAACCCTTGTCTTTAACTTGAACATTTGAGAACTGGAGCTCAAGAATAAAAACATAGGTGTAACTTTCTTAAACATTATTTGTTTGATTATAAGTGTTTGTACTTTTTTTCCCCTGTCAAAGTTAGCTTGTTTACTTTCTCGTATTGCATTACATTATGTATGTTGCATTGAGTTAGTGTTTTAGCAATGAACAAATGTTAGTATTATAGATTTTCATGTTATTTTACACTTTTTTTTGAATGCTTATATTATAATAAAGAGTTAATGATGTAGATCATAAGAAAAATGATGAAACAAAGTTACTCTTGAGATAAGCTAGATGACAGATATTTCCATTCTCTTCATCTTAATTTTATTCATTATTATTTTCCTTTTCAATAACACCTAGGGAAATAGAGATTATTTTAAACCCCCTTCCCCCTCTTGTTTCTTCTATCAATTAAAACACTAACTTTTCTTTCCTACTCATTCATATTTCCACACTCACCTACCAAGTTTGTGTTGAACCTTGTTCCTTCTATCCATTTCCTTCATATTTTCGATAGTTGATCAACATCTTTCATCACCCCATCGACACTCAATGGATAATCCTTCAATCTACTAATTTTTATTTCATCCCTTCAAAAAGTACTTGTCTATAATTGTTTACTATCTTTGAAGTGGTGTATCTTACACCACCCCAAAGATGGGAAAATGTAGACACCTAAAATCCTCATATGTAGTTTTAATACTAAAATTATACTAACTACCCTATTTCTCATCATTTCAGTTATAATTATTGATTTCCCTCTAATTAACTAATGTCTCCTCCATTTCAATAAATTAATGACACTTCATTAATTGACTAGTCTTTACCCCAATCCAGATGTCAATTAATGACACTTCATTAGTTATAATCCTATTTCAATTAATTAACCACATTTAGTTAATTAAGCCTTTTTAACCTTGTATTTAATCAATAAACCTTCTTATTGGTTAAATCCCCCTCTCAAATCCTCCAAATCATACCTATTTCCCTCTAAATCATCTCTAAATAACTTTTTAAGCTTATTCTATCCTATTAATTAATCCTAGTTGATTAATTGAATCATCTCCAACTCCCATGAGTTGATAATCACTTGTTAATTCCTTTAATCAAGATTATTTATTCTAAATCTCCTTTATCCTTTATCTCATATGCACTAGTTTGCAAACTTCTCCCAAATTGGAAAGCTATATAAAGGACCCTACTACATTCTTTCACACACACATCATGCTTTAAATAGTGATTAATATAGGCATATGATAAAATCATTTTCCATTGTTCATTGTTGGAATAAATACTTCATCTTTGCATCCATTCTCTCATATTTGAGTAGTAAAGGAAGATCTAAACATTTCTTTGTAGAAAGTTTAGTGATATCCTTTCCTCATTTAGAGAAAACACATGAATTGATTGCTTATGATCTAAATAGGTTCATAATTTGATATCCATAATACATTTACAAGAGTTGGAATGGTTTAGCATTAGATGTTTATTCATGTTTATGCATTAGAATAATTATTTCCTTTAATCTCTTATCATGATATTAATGGTAGATTAGCTTTTCTTTGAGAATACTAGGTGTGAGTTTCATTTTAATAGCATAACAAGTTTAGTATGCATAAAACTACAAGGCTAAAATGAGGTATGAAAGGAAAAGTACAAAAATTATGAGATGAAACTTCTTGGGTAGTTTAGACATGTTAGAAAGATAGTGTTAATATTTTTAAAGAGTTTTTAGCCTTAGGTGAAAGTATTTATTTCATTTTGTCCTATTGAGGAATTTTTAACTACTTAGGAAAGGAAATGGATCTTGGAGAAAATGTGTCGATCAATTTGAATTGATGCTTCTAATGCATTTTTAGATGTTGTATAATGATGGTATGGATCTACATCAGTGGTCATAATGGTAAGGTGATAAGTTTTCTATGTTTCATTAAATGTTGAGTGACTCAAACTTGTCCTACACGTCCCAATGACCACTTGAACTCCATTCTTGTCAATTTGCATCATTTAAATAGTTTGTGTCCTATATGTTGATGTAGGTGAGAGTATTTTAGCTGTAAACTCAAATTCTATGGACCCATCAGAGCCCCACTTGGGTTAATTCACCCCAAGTATTTCTTAGATTCTCTTAAACATACTATCACCCTCACCAACCCCAATCTTGGTTTTGTTATTCTCTATTATTTAAGTACTCACAATAATCATTTACAAAGACGTAAAAATATCATCTTCCAAGTTCTAATCCATTATTTGTTAGGAAATAAGAGATAAAATATGTGGAATAATCCCTTACAATTGCAACAAAGAGAAACTAATATGCATAAAATATTACAGATCTCAAATAAAAGTGTAGAATAAATAACACAACACAGAGAGACAAGATTTAACATGGTTCACCCAATTTGCGCTACGTCCACCAAGAATCACTTGCTCATATTTTATTACAAGCCTCCACTCTCTTAATAAAATACCAGATCCATTTGGAGCTATGCTCAATAAACTCTACTGTAATTCACACCCGAATTTAAAACACATCTGCAAATACGATTGCTTGTTTATGTATCATATGCATAAGACCATATAAATAGATAATTGCTTAGCAGATTGATACAAAACCGTGGGTATCAAAAGCATGGGTAAAAATCGTGGGTATCAAAACCATGGGCAAAAACCGTGGGTATCAAAACAATTGGTACTAAAAAACCATGAGCCCAAAATATCCCATAACGGTTACCCATTACCCATGGGTTAATAAAACACCCATGAAAATTTGCTTTGAGGGCTTCGCCTCCGAACCCCCTAACCCACTCACTGGCGAGTGAGACCGCCGTAAAAATACCCAAGTGTAACACATAGAAGGTGTATCACACTCTAACATGAAAATAGGCTCCACAAACATAACATTCTTCACCATCCCTTATTTACCTCCACACTCACCTAATCTGGGTGGAACCTTTCTCTATCCATCCATTTAGTTTTTGCGGGCTGGAATTTGGTTTTCAACCCCACCTACCATCATTTGAATATATACTCATTCTCACCAACCCCAATCTTAGTTTTTTTGTTATTATTTATTTTTATTATTCTCTATTTTAGTAATTACCCATGAACGCATTAACAAAGACGTCGAACATCTCATCTTCCAAGTTTCACTCTAGTATTCACTTTGTCTTGTCTTTTCCTCGGCTCTCAAATAACTGGATGGAACTTTTCCTGTCCTCTTACATGTATCTAAACCATACTAAAATATTCAAAATTCACTCATTTACCATGAAAAATATTTATACCCCATTGCAAGTAGTTATTAATATTTAATGTATCATTTTAAAGATATTTTTTCATTTATAGGGTCCAATTTGGCTTCGTGTGTAAATCCTATGAACCAAGATAAAATATTGGATTTCAACATTCCATTTGGTAAATTATCTTTTTAGAAGCATAGAGGATGATAGGGGTGAATCAGTCTTATAAAAATTTAACTTATTTTACTATGTCATGCATTCAACATTAAAATCAATCAATCATAATACATAATCCACAATTGAAAAAGAGAAGAGAGAAAACAATAAAACTAGATATAAAGTGGGAAACCCTCAAGGGGAATAAAACCCACTAATACCTCCACTAATATTAATCATAACAAAGGCCTTGCAAGAATATTCCACATCAAGTATTTTTTTTAGTGAGGTACCAACCCCACAAGGAGCACTAACCCCTAGTTTATTAGGAAAGAAATCCTAAAAGGAGGCTACAACCACCTAGATGAAAAAGCATAATCTAAACCACCTAAAATGGATGATAACTAATAATATTTTTCTATCACAACTAATTTTTAGCACAAGTTCAACTCCACACTCTTCAACACCTCTCAAAACAAGCTCTTCTCCTACTCACTCAAATTTATTCCTTCATTTGCCGATTAGGTCTAATGAACTTACATACCTATTTCTCAAATCTTCTCAACACTTAATGGATCTTATAAAATCTTCCCTTAACCACTATATACTCTTATTCCTCCTTATATAGTTCACTTATATCTCCATCATCTCCACAAATAAAAATGAGAAAATATAACATGAATCTAACTTAAGACACATATAAGTTAGCCATGACCATATAAGTCGGTCATAACAACACAAAACTACACCTAAAACGTCATATAAGATCACTTCAAATTACCATGTAGGTCGACAAGGGTCACACCATCAAGAAATAACAAAAGGTAATTCAACTAGGTCTAAAATACAATCCAACACCTCCAACGATAGCGCTATGATATTCAAGTGCAAAATCTAGATATGTCAAGGAAAAAATATCCAAACAAGGCATTAACAACCTCTAATAATCACTAACTAGCTCAGGAACATCTTCATTAGCTATCTCCATCATGAAACAAACCAATAAGAAAGTAATCTCAAACTAGGTCTTCAAGCAAACAGAAAATAGTCCCACAAAAAAAAATTCACATAGAAAAAATAATTATCAAGGATCAAGTATCATATAAATGGCAATATCTCTAATTCCACTTTTTGAAAAAAAATCACTTCATTCATCAAAACATATCACAAGGTGTCCAACCAACTCAATATTTGAAATAGGTCAAAAAATGCCAACAAGGGATCAAGAAGCAGTCTTGAGGAAACATGCCTCAAATATATTCAACATCACTTCCAAGATCAACTACCACATTTAGCACTTCAAGGAAACTTATACCAAAATTATCAAGTACTAACAAGCATATGTCATTTGGATAAAATCAAACAATTACCCATGTTTCAACACACCTTATTCTAAGAGGACCAGTTAGGCCATTAGGGATTATGCAATAAATAAATTTTTTAGATCATTTAAATAGATTCATCACGTAATATAAGACTTATTATAATTTTCCATAACTAAAAACAACCACTCCATTATGGAAAACAATCAAACTCACTCAAAACTACAAGACTAGGTTTTAGCCCTTTTAGGTCGAAAGTGGTAGGGTGAATGGAGGAAATGTATCATCAAATTTATCCACTATAAATGCATGAATTTTTTTATGGAAACTTATATAATATACCAAATAATCTAGAAAAAATCACTTTTCATCACGAAGCTTCCATATGAGCCCTAAAACTACAAATCTCCACAAAATAAGGGTTTTTCTCCTACTTCTGAAATAGCTGGAACATGAAATCACCACCAAAATGATCCTTAGAGAATAATATCTAACCTTAATGCATCAAATTTTATTTATTAACTCATTTAGATACCATACACTTCAAATATTTCATATCACTCTAGAAGTATGGTTCAACTAGGTTTTAAACCAATCGACCTCTTAACAATTATTCATAAAGATGCGACAACCAAATAAACTCATTATTTTTGAAAAAACTATTATCTCAATGAAAAAACATCCCCAAGGCCTCAATATCCCATGAAGAACCCAAACATGTGGGTGAGCACATGAACTTCACCTATTGAGCTAGGTTTTCCTTCTCAATAGATAGGTTTTGTCAAAAATCATTTTCTTACATTTCCTTCACAACCTAAACCTACAATTTTATCCTAAGCACCATGATGAACTCCTATAACTATAAATATTCTCATCCATTCTCAAATCTACCCGAATCTGTCCATAAAATAATACGTACCTATGTCTACATGCCTTATTCTTAAGAAAATGACTTCAATGAAACTTGAAACAACATCAAACCTCTACATACTAACATAAAACTCCTCCTAAATATTACATGACATGTCAAAACACCTTTCCTATGGTAATATAATACTTCCCTACTCCATAATCCATATTTTTCACTCATACTGCATATACTAGATCTAGGACTAGGCCTAGAATGACCTGACTCAATGCAACCTCCTCATGAACTTATCATGGATATGACTTGCAGACTCATTAACATATATTACACTTCACATTGACCATGTTTTACCTCATACCATACTTTTTAACTCATAAGTTGATTGTACATGATTTCATCATGCTCAATACCATGTCAAGACACCATAACAACTACACCAAAACTAGACACTACCAATCAACCTTCATGCTTGACCTTGAATTACATCTCACAGAGACTCCTACGAAATCTAGAAGGCATTTTCTATAAATGACCTTTGACATCAAGGATAACACCATAGAAACAATGGCCAACAAAATATATAAATAAAATTAATTATGATGTGACAACCTAACTGAAACAAAAACAATAAAATTGTGGGAAGCTTAAATAAAAATTTATTTCCTTTAGAAAGGATATTGATAAAGCAACTAATAAATTGGATAGATTTCTCAAGTTTGAAAAAATAACTAAGATGATGGATGATATGCTTAGTTTTTAGATGTTATCATTCAACAACATTGGTCTAGGTTATGAAGAAAATTAAAAACCTACTAAAGGTTACTCCAAATATACATTAATGGTGTCAAACATAGACAAGCCAAAAAGATATGTAGATGCAATTAAATATAATGATAGAAGTAAGAAGGAAGGCTTTAATATTCCTGAAATATACACATTTCTCCCAAAGATAGCTTAGAAAAATTCATAAGCACTCTTCCTCTAAGATGTAATTACATGAATACGTTTCAAAATTCTTTTATGGCTATTTATTTTCATGTAATCAGTTTGGTAACAAAGAAATAGATTTTAGAACTCAAAAAAGAAGTGTTATTAGAAAGGAGATTAAAAATATAAGTTCTTATGTTCCATCAAATAGAAAATACAACTCATTTTCTCCTTTGATGATGTGTAATGTTGAATCTTATAAGTGCCACAAATTTGGGAATATTGCATGATTTTGTAGAAGTGTATTTGTATAACCTTCCAGGAAAATAATAATCAGAAGTATGGACCAACAAAGTTTGGAAGAAGAATTCGTAATGAGAAAAGAATAAAGAAAGATGCATGTTATTTTATATAATGTTTCATGCACAAAATGAAGGAAATCAATGGTATATTGATAGTGCTTTCTCAAGCCATATGACTGGAGACAAAAGTAAGTTTCTCACTTTAAAGAAAGTGAATAGAGGTATTGTGAAGTTTGGAGACAATGCTACAACAATGATATCAAGTAAAGGAACTATTAGCCATTATAATGGAAAATCAAAAACTCAAAATGTTTTGTATGTCAAAGGAATAAAGTATAATATTTTTAGTTTAATCCAAATGAACGATTTAGGGTGTACTTAAACATTTCATTCTAAAAGATGTGAGATTAGAAAGAAAAAACAAGAAGTGTTGTTTTTAATGCATGAAGGAAAATAAACAATATTTAGTGAGATCAAAGTGATTTAAAAATATTAAAATATATATTATGTTAAATTATAATTTCTGAGTAAGAATTTAATGATATAGAATAAAGAAAAAAATTTACCTAAGAAATAATCTAGAAAAATATGAAACCCTAGGTGTAAAAGAAGGGATAAAGTACTTATATGATTTCACAAATAAACCTAGAATGTGTGGAATTGGAAAACTAATGGAATAGGAGGATAGATTGTCTCTCAAATGAGCCTAGAAAATTGTGTGACCCTATAAACTACCACAATATGCACTCTTCCTAAAATATCTTGGTCACTCCAAGAAACCATTCCTCTAGCCACATAGTATGACAGATACACCATAGCTCTACATTGTCCTTTTTCCACCATACATACTCTCGATATGGCCTCCATATAATGACACCTGGCCCCATACGATCAAGCATAGATCTATAGGTAGTAGCATCCAATATCCTACTATGAATGCCTTTCCATGTCACTCTGAAAATATCTCGGGCCTCACCTAACTAGCTTGTGGCCCACTACTTGGACTCAATATCACATTATGCTCATAGGCCCATACATGTAATAATGTGGTGGCTCCAAGTCCTCCGCTATGGTCCTCCTATGTGAATAAATATGGATCCATGTAAAAAGAACTAGTAAACATGGATCTCATGCAAATCTAGTCCCATCATCTTATATGCACTGACAGATATCATGCATCTTATACGAGATACCCACTCCACCACCCTCTACTACCACTAATGAAGCAATAACTACTGAAAATGAACTTCTATAATCGTGGAATGCTTGATCTCAGTATAACATCAAAGCTAATATGGTTCTTTGTATATACCCATGTCCTTGTGAAGTATCACCTAGGTGCTCTCATTTTCCTCTGAGCATCCTCTACAACCATCACTTGGACTCTCTCACCCATCACTGGTAGTCAAAATATGCAATATACATCCTCTAGGGTCATATTTATCTCCCCAAATGGTAATAAAAAGTACAAGTTTCCAAGTACCAGATCTTGCATAATGTAGTGATCATTGAAATATTATGGGACACCTCCCCCTAATCGCGTTATGTGTCACATGACGAATAGTCCAATATATCCCACTCAACGTCGATAGAACCAACATCTACAACGTACTCAAGTGTTGACCTCCACGGAACTCCCTCAAATGACTATCCCTCTACACAACACAAACAAAAGCAAAATTATGAAATTAACACCTCATATAAATGCAAATACAACTACTCATACTACCAAATATCATCAAATTGCACATATATTACATTTTGAGGTTGAAACATCCTTCGGGGTTACAAAGGCCTAGAGCAAGATGCGAGCGCCTAGGAGAAGGTCACCAACACTTAGAACTCGGGAGATGACATCCCGAAAGATGTTATTTCCTTGGCCACTGTTGCCTAGGTCAGAAACGCCTAGAAATTCAAAAATGTAAATTTTGTAAAAAATCGACAAAAACAATTAAATTTCATCAAATTTTTCAAAAATAACCACTTATCAACTCATCTATCATTTGTCTTGTTTTGGTTTCCGTCACCATCTCGAATCTAGTAAATCTCCCTACTCTAATCAACGACATTCTCACAAGTTTGGAGCTCAAATTATTAGTTGATAAAGGTTCAAATGATGTCACTATTAAATTTTAACATTAGTATATATAACACTTTTCTTAATTTTCAATTTACTATAGTTAGCATTCGTGCTCATTTTCTAACTAATACACGCCACACAATTTTTCTCATATCTTGAGCTTCGCTACTCCATTTTCTTCCCCACTTACACCATTTGGTTTATAATTCCTCCTACCATAATATTTTACACATTCCACATGTCTATATTCCAATCTAGCTCAATTTCAACTTAGTATACACATACTACGTCTTTCTCACCGATACATTGTTTCACATCTACTTTTGTCTTAACATGCATTCTTACTACCACTCCCCTTATTGCTGGAAGGAGATCATATAATGAGGATCACCCTATAATCCCCTTAGGATACTATAAAATCACTACACACTCCTAATACATCATTATCAAAAATTTGCTCATACAACATTTGACATTTTCTACTACTTTCTATCTATTCCCCCTAATGACCTAATCTTGGGGGAAAAGTGAAAATATCACCATGAGTAGTCTATCATATACATTTAATATCAAAACAAGCATTCATTATTTGAATCAAGTTAATCAATCGATACAATCATCACTTCAGTTTCCTCCTAGATGACCTAACTTGGGAGTTACATCACTACTTTCCTAGATGACCTAACATGGGAATCATTTTTACATCACTTCTAGATGACCTAACATGGAAGACATCTAGAAGTATACATATCATGACACCCATGGAGTGGGGAAAATTATATGTCATTATTAATCCTATACTACTTCTATATGGGTTATTCAACATAGATCGAAATGGGAAAAAATGGTATTTATCCATCTATAGTGGTTTTGAAGATTTAGTCATAATTGGAGGGTAAAACTAGAACTCTCTCCCTAACACTCTTCCTCTAATAGTAGGATGCACAAATCCTTCAGTTTCTCTAACATGAAAAATGGGTTTGAGCACCGATCAATCCCTACTCCATAAAATCTATGCCATGACAATTCAAAATCTCCAAATCACTCAAAAATTGAGATGGTACAGAAATTGAGATCACCAATTTCTCCAAGTGCTCCTTATAATGGTTCTTCATCACCATTTAAGCCAGATGGATCAATAAACTTATCCATGGTGTTCCACACTATATGTTCTCATATTTTTGCATAGTTTTACAACAGGCTTCTTCAAAATTCTCACAAGTATGTTCCTTACTTCACACTACTTGAGTTTCATTCAAATAGCATAAGAGGGGGAAATGTAGATTAAATATCACACACATACTAGTATTAAACTATATCATCAAGTATGTTGTTTCATGTATGGATCTTGATTAAGAAAAGTATTCATTGGTGACACACTTTCTCATCCTTTCCTTTTCTTTGATTGTTTCTATTATTTCTATCTCTCACATATGTAGCTTCTACACCTAGCTCTAGTCACGTCACATGAATCATTTTATGTCAATATTATCACATTTTTCATCAGTTGTCTTAGGATACTAGACCTGTGCCGGACACTAGTGCCCATGTGCTCCTATCCTCTATGTTTTTGTTTGTATTTTTGAAATTTGTGGTCATCCTTTTAGTTTTCTTACTCCTATCCCAAGGTCCTAGTTGGCATGTCGTGTCACTAGTGTCAAAATTCAAGCAAGAGATCCCTATATAAACACAACATACATACCATTATAAGGGCATGAAATTTTATTAAGGGTTATTTATCTATATACTATTAAAGGGATTGTATTTTGGGCTTATTACTCTACATACACATTACATAGGAAGGAGAAGTTCATTTTTCCATCCACACATTTGCATTCTATCTATCTACAAGAAGCTATTTTTATGTCATTGGCATGAGGGAAACCTAAGGACATGATTCTACATACACACATAGAACTACATGGATTATGAGATGTACAACTCTCGATCATAATTTCACTCGTCGGGTGATTGTTAGGGTAATTATGAATCCCCATTTACATCTTTATTTTTTAGGATTTGATTTAGTTTGTGGGTTTTATAGGATATCATCTATTTTTTAGGCTACCATCGAACTCGGTGATCTTCCAGTGACCTACATGCAATCAATAATGAATGATAGTGAAACCCTAACAATGCCATAAAAATTAGGTTGTGACCCTCTAAAGCAGTCACATGCACCTACAATAGGTCTCTAGAACCTAGGTGCCCTTTCCCTTACCCAAAATCCCCTATATAATCCATTCTACAAGTTCCTAAATTTATATCGAGCATTTCTAACATTCTACCCATCTTGTTCATAAGTATTTCCAGTTCGGATACACTTTGGGATAAGTGAAAATTAGATAAATGTCATATCTCTTTCATTTTCTTACATAGTTACATCTTTGAAGTGTTT
This sequence comes from Taxus wallichiana var. yunnanensis, assembly GCA_018340775.1. Taxonomy (NCBI): domain Eukaryota; kingdom Viridiplantae; phylum Streptophyta; class Pinopsida; order Cupressales; family Taxaceae; genus Taxus; species Taxus wallichiana. Next base: position 219,323,022 of record CM031242.1, on the reverse strand, counting down.
ATCATTTTTATTCTATTGTATATCATTGCAGTAACTCTAAAGTTATATTTAATAATAGATATTAAGATTTTTATTAAATCACAAAGGACAAAAATGTTACATGGGGAAAGCATATGAGATATGGATATGACATAGAAGTATGGGCCATATTAATTTTTATAATTAATTAGAAATCAAATCCAAGAAATATGTTAGAGACATGCAAAAATCACTAAACCAAAAAACCCATTCTATAAGTAATTTCAGTGTGGGAAGCAGACAATAGTTACTTTCAAAACAAAGGAATACTAAAATATAAGGTTATTGGAACTTGTTTATACTAATTTGTGTGGGAAAAAAGGACTCAAATAATGCAAGGCGAGATTTATTTCATGTTATTTATTGATGATTATTCTATAATGACTTGGGTGACTTTTCTAAAAGAAAAATATGAAGCATTTGAGAAGTTTAAGGCATTTAAAGCCTTAGTTGAAAATGAAATTGGTAAGAGAATCAAGTTCCTAAGATTATACTGTGGAGGATAATTTACCTCAAATGAGTTTGAATAATTTTGTGAGAATCATGGAATAAAAATACATTACTCATTTGTAAGAACTCCTCAACAAAATGACATTGTAGAGAGAAAGAAAATAACAGCTCATGAAATGGAAAGAATGATACTAAATGATTCTAAGTTGTCTGATATGTTTTGGAGAGAATCGATCAACACAAAAGTCTACATTTTTAATAGAGGGAAAATTAGAGTAAACAACATAAATACACCTCATGAATTATGGAAGGGAATACCAACAATATTCAAATATTTCAAGGCATTTGGAATCACATGCTTTATAAAAAGAGATCATGAAAAATTGGGTAAATTTGATGAAGGTATTTTTGTTGATTATTGTTTAAAAATCAAAGCATATAAATGCTACAATATGATAACACAAAATATTTGTGAAATTTGCAAATGTGAAAGTGGATGATATCAAGTATAAAAAGAATAAAACACAAGAAATTGATTATTCAATGAAGAAATCATTGAAAATGAAGAGGTAGATGAAAAGGAATAAGTTGAAATCAAATATATAAAAATTCCATATAGATTAGTCCAAAGGAACCATTCATAAAAATAGATTATAGGTGAAAAAAACATTGGAGTATAGACAAGAAGAAGATTGGAAAATTTAGCTAAACATGCAAAAATATTTCTACTATTTTATATAGAACCTAAGAATTTTACTGAAGCAAGTGAAGAAAGGCATTAGATTAGAGAAATGGATTAGATTGATAAGAATAAAACATGGTAAATTCTCCCAAGACCAAAATATAAAAAAGTTATTGACACCAAATGGGTTTTTAGAAACAAGATGAATGAGGATATAAAAATTATTAAAAAAAAAAAAAAAGAAAGGTTAGTCTCGTAAGGGGTGTATAAAAGTTTAAGTCATTGACTTTAAAGAAACATTTTCTCTGTTACACATTTAGAATATATTAGAATGATTTTGGCATTCACTTATTTCAAAAAAATTTAAAGTATAATATATGGATATTAAATCAACACTTCCAAATGGGAATTTATAAGCAAAAGTTTTCATTGAACAATTAGAAGGATTAATTTTATCATATGATAAGGATTATGTATAGAAAATAAAGAAATATCTTTATGGATTGAAACAATCCCCTAGAGCCACGGTATTGAAGACTGGATAGATATCTACAATAGTAAGGTTTTAACAAGGGTAGTGACGATAACAATATTTACATCAACACCGAAGGTGAGAATCAACTAGTTGTTATTATGTATGGGGATGATATTATTTTTGGAGGAAGTAGTGAAAATATGTGTCAAGATTTTTCTATTGAAAAGAAAAAGGAATTTGAAATTTCCATGATTGGTGAGTTATATTTATTTATTGGGTTAAAAATTTCTCAATCGAGACAAAGGTATATTTAATTCATAAACTAAATATGTTAAAGAGATGATGAAGAAGTTGATAATGAAAGACTACAAACCAGTCAATACTACTATGGTCATAGGTGGTAGTTTAGAAAGGATGACAAGTCTCTTGAAGAAAATCGACTCCTTATATGTGAAGGCATAAAGACCTAATATGATGAAAGAAGTAGGGATGCAAGTAGTAGGCTTGGTATAACATTTTCAGGTTGCTCCAAAATAAAATCATGTGTCAGCTTGTCAAGAGAATATTCAAATATATTAAAGGTATGGTGGATTATGGTTTATGGTATCCTAGAGATGAATATTATACTCTAAAAGCATACACATATGAAAATTGTGAAGATTGTGTTGATGACAAAAAGAGTACAAATGGAGGATAATTTTTTTTTGGGAAATAGTCTAGTATAATTGTTAAGTAAGAAGAAAACATATATTTCTTTATCTATAGATGAGGTAGAGTAAATTGTATCAGTTTCATGTTGCACACAATTATTTATGGACAAATCAAAAAATTAAAGACATCATGGTAGAGTTTTATTTTCCAATTTCCATACTTTGTGATAACACTAGTGCAATAAATATATCTAAGAATCTAGTTATGCGCTCTAGAAACAATCATATTCCCATGAAGTATCATTATTTTAGAGAGAAAATTGTAGAACAACAATTTAAGTTGAAATATATTACCATAATAGAACACATTGTTTATATTTTCACTAAGCCTCTTCCAAAAGAAACGTTGGAGTATCTCATAATAAGTTAGGATTTATATCACTTTCATCCTGTCACTTAAGAGAATCATAAAGTTAGGGGAGAAAATTATTTCATTGCCTTTTTTAGCTCCATAGTGAAGATAAGTCAAAAAATTTTAGGGATGCATACTCCAAGGGGGATATTTTTGAGATTTTTACTCCTTTTCCATTGATGTCAAAGGGGGAGAGTTAAAGAAAGGGGGATTAGTACAACAAGAAATACAAAAAAGTAAGTGGTGTAGAAAGGAAGAGAAAGATACATTCACAAAGTTATTCCTATGAAAGGTAGTTAGTTGCCATCAATAACATGGAATATATTTTTGGAATAATCGCCATTTATGTCAATGAATGATGAAGGAGCTAGTAGATAAAGCAAATTGTTGTAAGAGTTATCATTTATCAATGTTTATCATTTAGAGATCGTAGCCTCTCTTTGTGGATTTGAAGTCTCTTCATGTGGCTTTGAATTCTCTTCTTGTGGCTTTAGAGTATCTTCTTATAGCTTTAGAGTCTCTTCTTGTCACTTCTGAGTCTCTTCATGTAGCTTCATAGACTCTTTCTGTGGATTCATATTCTCTTCTTGTAGCTTTAGAGTCTCTTTATGTGGCTTTGGAGTCCCTTTCTTGTAGCTTCAGATTATCTTCCTATGGCTTTAGAGTCTCTTCATGTAGATTTAGAGTCTCTTCCTTTGGCTTTAGAGTCTCTTCAATATATTAAATCCTAATCATGCACAACCTTGATGGTATTATTTAAATCCCCTATTTTAATGTTTTGATTTAAACTTATAGGTCGATTTATGCTTGGCGCCAAAGAAGATCTATAGGAATATAAGAATATATAGTTAAAAATAAAAGAAGATGGAGCGAGAACAAGAAAATAAGGACATTCTAGAGATGTAACATGAAGACACATAACTCTTATTTCACTAAATCTGGACATATTCTAGTGAATCTGGACTCCAGTATTACATGTTTTGGAAGAAATCTATCACCGTTTTTGCCTATATTGGATTCCATTTTTTCTATACTGGATTCGTTATTACTATTGTTGGATTCCATTAGTAATAATATTGGATTCCAATATTGTCATTATTGGACTTATTTGAGTTCCAATTTTAGTATTATTGGATTCCAATTTTGCTATTATTGGATTCCAATTTCGCTATTAATGGATTCCAATATCACTATTATTGGATTCCAATTTTTCTATTTTTTTATATTTTCATGTTGGGAGTAAGTAAGGCTAGCAGCCGCTAACTATTATAAAGGCATGATCCCATTGGATTAATAAAAATAAAAATTAACAATAACTTCTGTAAAATCCTCAATGTAAGGTGAGCGGTCGCTAACTATTATAAGTCATGAGCCCGTTGTATTAAATGAAAGTGTAAAATCCTCAATGTAAGGTTATTTTCCACTAAATATTATAATTCATGATCTTGTTGTATTAAATGAAAGTGCAAAATCCTCGATGTGAGGTTAGTAGCCACTAACTATTATAAGTCATGATCCCATTGTATTAAATTAAAAATAAAAACTAACAATAAATCCTTGCAATAAAAATTTTCAAATGACGAGCCTTGAATTGTCAAATTTGGGAGACTTGCAATTTAAAAGTGTGAGAACACATTTTCAAAGCTATTATCCTCACACATAAATCTTATTTATGATCCCCGCACTTTGAAAGTGTAAGCCCAACACTCTAAAATTATGAGCCCCACACTTCAAACCGTGAGCCTCACGCTTTTAGAGTGCAAGGCTTGAAATTTCAGAGTGCGAGCCTCAAAATTTGAAAGTGCGAGCCTCAAATTTGAAAGTGTGGGGCTTGCACTTTCAAAGTGCGAGGTTTTCACTTTCAATTTTTATTATGCACATCCTTAAATTTGACACTGGCCTTAAATGCTAGTGGTGTTATTTTGATTTCTGGTGGAACTTACAATAAAATTACATTCTCACCCTAAAATATACCTTGTAACAACTCAAGTATTGTTTTCTTAGATTGTACACGACATTAAGTTCACTAGTGTTTATTATTATAAACTATATCTCCGAGTAATCATTAAAATCAAACAACATAGTTGGGATTTTATGTATATAAAAAATTCTATTACTGTGAAAGATAGTAGAATTTATGCTTGTAAATTGTTCTATTCTCCATATAAATGATGATTTACTTCTGTGAGCAAGAAATTGAAATAATCCGTGACACAATGAAAGGAATTTTTTTTTGTGAGAAACACAACCTTACGCCATCGGAGATACATTGAACCAATATTTTATAGTTTACATCAATTAAAAGACTCATTGTGCCACAATTGTATTATTTATGAGTCAATAAATGAACATAACTTTTTCCCAATGTTGGTCCATGTGAATGAGTTACATTTTCATCACACCCCTTAATGTGGTATAACAATTTTCTACTATTTTTTTCATAAGTCTCCCTCTTATAGCCCATTCTCTTAGCCTTGTAAAAGTTCCATGCCCTTGTTGTTCTTGAGGACTTTGATTGGAATATCATTTTCAAATATTCTGAAATCCAAATCAATGATGCATCATGAAAATATTTTGTAGGTTCAAACCAGCGGTATATGCATTGATCCATGTCTCCTTTCTCTTCAATGAGCACATAGGTTTAGAGAACGAATGGTTGTCTATTCCTATGAACTCAAAGTATATCCTATCATGCTCTGAGTTTTGTCATGATAAAAGTAACTCATAATAACACAACTTATATGTCATCATCTTTGCATTGAAAGGTTATATTTGTACATTTCAAATTTATTAAAAATTCATACATATACATTTACAAATCTTATATGAGGAGTGGTCACCTTTTGTGGACAATTTTATTTGCACAAAACATGAATACATTTGCTACCTCTTGAATGGGACTACTACTTTGGATACAAGTAGTGTTGAGTAAAGTAGTAGTGGAGGTGTTATCAAAGTAGAGACTAGTATTTACGAGAAGGAAACAATAGAAGAGTGTACTACTACTAGTATCGAAAGTGGATTGATTTAGCTATGATGAAAACAATCCTATTGGGAAAGTGGAAAAGGAACAAAATTCCCAAAACCCAATTTTTCCCCTTCAAAAAGAAATTTGGGCACACTTTTATTTGTTTTAAGGGTTCCAAGTGGTCTAAATTATTATGGAAAAATATGAATTATAACAAGAAAAATTGGTCATTGTTTACTTGAAAATTAGCTCAGCCATTGAGAAAAGAATACCCCGAGATAGAGAGGAATCTTGGGGATGTTTTTTTTCATCACAACATCATCTAAGTCTCATTACTTTCAAACAATGATTTGTGAAATCACATCACTAAATCTTATAAAAATGCATATCGGAAGAACAACTTTTTCTCCCTATAACATCGATGTGCTTACCATCTACATATCCATTCAAATACCTCATGTAATTATTACTAGGGGTCAGTTGGTTCATTTGGATACTAGGAAATTACATAGGAGCGTGAATCGGCGATGTCAAATTGAGAACTCGACAACTTTATGTGCGGTGGGTTGATTAGAGGGCCATTTCTTGATGCAAAGCATGGCCAACTGGAAGTTTTTTTCTTACAATCCCAAGATCCTTGCAGGTTGTTATAACTTATGTATCAATAGTTTTCATGACTGTGTTGTTGTCTACTTTTGATAGAATTTGGGTTCACTTGAAAATGTAAAATACAATTCCATCCACATTTTATTACTCCATGCTTGAGGTAAAAACCTAAAAATACATAGATAGTGTACAGTGTAAGCTCCAAATGAAAATTAACAAACAAAAATCTTATCAACTTTGGTAGATTTGAATTATTGGCCATAACTTCCTTCAAGTTAGTAACTTTAAAAGATCAGTTCCATAACTTTAGACATAATATTTCTCATTAATCCTTGATGTTATTGCATATTCAAGGTCAATGTAACCAATGGTACCCATAACATAGGTATAGGTGTGGTTTTTGACCAAGGAAATGCACTTGGTAATGCCAAAGTCTAAAAAATATGCATCAAAATTATAATCCAAAATAATGTTATAAGGCTCCATATCTCCGTGAACAAGTCGTGGGTTACAATCATAAGGAATATATGGCTATCCTTCTTCAAAACCATGAGAAATATTTTGTCAAGTGTTCCATTATAGCTTAATATTCTTTGATGATTGTATACAAAAATATAAAATTAAGAAAGATTTGTTATATTTTCCAACAATCCATGCAAACTCTCAAGATTTTGATGCTTGATGCTTCCAAATATTTCCACATAAGTTTCAAATTTAAGAAAGATTAGTGGGTAGCGATTGTACATTCTCCTTATAGCAATTGGCTTAGAATTATTTAGATCACATTTATAAAAAATACTTATAGTACCATAGACAATTACATATTTCTCATTTATATTTTTGTGATTTTCATTATGTCGTCATACATGTAAAGAGCCATGTTTATGTGTAGTATGACCAACCTTGGAGAAACTAAATGTAACAAATAGATGTGTTAATAAATAAATTATAATAAGATATTTCTTTCTGATTTGTTATTTGATAATCTATACAATATGAAATCATGTCTAGCCATGTAAGTTTTAACACCTTGCTCCATTTTGTTTGTAGAGCCTTTTGTAAATGCATTTCGATGATTTGAACGATATAGAGCTATAATTATGCACAATAGTAGTACTGAACCCAAACAGATGCAAATAATTTTTGGTTTTGAGATGGATTTTGTTCATTGCATTGGGCCACAATTTTGTTACACAACATCATACATATTCAAGTTTGCTAAATTTTTTATAACAATAAAAGATTTTTTCTAGAACATGAGATATTTAAAAGTGAACTACTATTTCTTGCATCAATTAATTGCTGATATCCAAAACCATAAAAAATCAAGTAGTCCACAAAGAAAAGTTCTTCTTAAATCTACACTGTCAGAGGAAAACATGAAAAGTTTTTAATGACAGAATTTCCCTGGACAAATTGTTATATGAGAGGTTTTTGTAAAATAAAGAGATCCATTAACAGTATCTTTTATTATTAGGGCAAGAGAATTAAATTTATTCCTTTCTCAAATAAATCCATAGCTTTTGATAATAAATACCTCCGTGTTTCCAAATTGATGTAGTGTAACTAAAATTTGTTTTTTATAGTGATGGGAAGATAGTTGTCATTCAAATATTAGCTCCTCTATTTTAAAGCTATACATATTTTTTTACATTGAAGGAAAGATATCCTAGAATATATATATGCTAGCGAGATACTAGTCTTCACTTCTAACAACGAATTGACAAATTCAAAGAAACCAAATTTAATAGCGATTAATTGTTTAAATTGCTTAGTGCAACGCATAAAAAAATTTATTAATGATTTCTTATTTTTTATAACTAAAGGAGGGTTGAAGGGTCCCTTTCCCTTTACAGTAAAGATATAATGAGAGGATAAATATAAAAATCCAAATGATCCATCAATACTTTGCTAAAAAAATGCAAGGTCCTATGCCAAAAACACAAGTGGTTGGAAATACAAAAAAATGTCATACCAATAAGAAAGACATGATGATTGGATAACAATGGAACTAGAAATACTATAAAACATCCAAAATAAATATACAGACTAATGAATTTTATAAGCGCTTATTTAAATGAATCAAATGACACCTCCGTAACCTCCACTTTAACAAGGGTGAAAATGGTTTCCGCAGGCAATTCTGAAAAAATATGCTCTTTTCCAATAGCAGCCTGAATCTTTAACTAATCGTATGCCTCATGACCCTTCCTACAAGGAAGATAAAAATGTGTAGGTTCTTATTATAGAAAATAAAACATATCATCCAGGTCATGTAAGTGGAGAGAACTAGGTCCTGTCATTGGTCTCTCACCCCATTTGGACAGATCAAACACAAAACACATTAAGAAGTCAAACCGATTAAACAAATTTAAAAAAAAGGCCATGTCCATCAAACCTTCCTATATATAATGATCCCGAGAAATAAATGACCATGACACACTTGAGGTTTTTTCCATTTTTGCTTACATGCCAACCTTTTATTTTGTCTTGATCGAGAGACGACCCATCTCCAAAGCCTAATCCTTCGCTGGACATATGATAAGAAGATGAAAAATGAACATCAAAGCACTTCGGCCTTTACTTTGGAATGTGCCTCTAGAGAAATATAATAATCTCCAAGAACTCCTTAAAATAAACCATGTCTTGTTTTGATTTAATCCAAAAAAATGGATTTCAAATGACGATGTGAAATTTTGGTATAAAATCCCATTTCACAAACCGACTCGGAAAATTACATGAAAGGTAACATTGGAAAGGCTATGATAGACAGAATTAAATCTAGTGAAATAAAACAAAAAGGTGTAAAAATAAGGGAGAGGGGATCAATATATATATAGTGACTATGTCATCGCATGCTTGTAATTAATACAAGCTTGCTAGGGGCTTTAATATCAACCTTTATTGGAAAAGGTGGAGATTTTGACAAATCAACATAGTTATTACCAATATTATCAAAAAACTCTTGGTCATTCCCTTTATTTTCTATAAAATCCACTTATTTAGTAGCCTCCCAATATGTAAGATTTAAGGTCCAATCTTTAATTAATGAAATCATAAAAAATGAATTTTATTCACACAAGATTTTTGAGGGTGACATTAGTAATAATATGAGATTCGCATATAATAATTAATTCATTACAACTCAAGTCATTAGCCATGGACCAAAAATGTTCCATCAATTTAATTTATTGATTTATACATTTATTAATTTACAAAAATTCTAGTCATTAGTCATGTTATTAATTATGAGATTAGCCTCTAGAAGAAGGTCACCCTTTTTCGTGGCTATCTTGAAAACACGCTTCAAGGATTGGAGAGAGGATGCCACACACATTTAGCACTTAGACCAAGATTTTTATTTTTCCTAGTTCAAAATCCCCACTTCCCCATAATCTTTAAAAAGTGAAATGTCGACCCATTTAACAATAGGTATTTTCTTGGTCTCATTGGTTCCTTGCCAGAGATAGGCCAACAAAATTTTGTTGATTTTATCAAACACACAATTGGGGATCCTCATAATAGAAACCATATAAATGGAAATAAAATAATAGTATATCAACAAGATTAGATCAATGCAATAAAATTTTGTCATTTAATCCTGCGTGCGAGAATCTTGTTCACCTTCGCCCTACGTATGTGGTAAATCGTTATGTTTATTTTCTTTGAAGGATGATTTTAAGAGAATATGAAAGACCAAGATGTACAATAGAAACAATAGAGCCTAATGAAAGTCAAACCCCTAATTTCAGTAAGTAATGTATCTTAGCGTTCGTTATGAATTTTATTTGATACGAACCAACATGAAAAATGACTCATGATCGTATTTTATCCATTCATATAATCTTTTTTCTGAGTGCTATGTTCTATAAGTATTTGAGCTTAGTGGTGGCTAAGAATTTTCTTTAATACGAACTTTTTGTATCTCTTTTTTGTAATTAAGAAACATAGTTTAGCCTAGAGGCCACTAATCTATTCCTTTCTCAATAAACAAACAATAAGCCTAGAATGTTATATTCTGTAAGTATTTGAGCTTAATGGTTGCTAAGAATTTTATTTAATACGAACTATTTTTTTATCTCTATTTTTAAAATTAATAAACAGTTTAGCCTTGAGGCCGTTAATCTATTACTTTCTCAAATACCTCCATAGCTTTCGATAGTAAACAATTTTCATATCTCACATATTTATCATCTAAATCTATTATGAAAAATTCCTAGCGACCAATAATATCTGTTACTATGCTTTTTTACTAGAGGGCTATGTTTGAAACAAGATATTGTTTAGCCTAGTTGTCACCATATCATTCATTTATGTAAGTATTCGAGCTTAACGGTTGCTAAGTATTTTATTTAATATGAACTATTGTTTGATCTCTATATTCAAAATTAAAAATCATTTGAGCCTATCGCCACTAATCTACTCATAATAAGTAGCAAAGCTTAGCGTTTGCTAATATTTTTCATTGATTCCCACTAATGTGTACAAAAAGAAAAGATACAAAGGTGTGTGCCTAACAGTCATTATGAAGTTATATGAGCACACTGAAAACATTTGTAATAACCATATTTCTTCCCAACTATGCAAATACCTCTATATCTTTTGACAATAAATTTTTTCCATGTCTCACATATTTGTCATCGAAATATAATATGGAAAATTCCTAGCAACCGTTAATATCTACTACTATGATTTTTTTTTTTTAGCGCTATGTTAAAATTAAGAAATTATTTATCCTATTTTCCGCACAATAATTCCTTTCTGTAAGTATTTGAGCTTAGCGATTGTTAAGTATTGGAGGTAGAAAACTTATGAGTAATATAGAAGTTGTGATATCTTTCAAGGGTATGTAGTGCCACACTTGGCTATTTAAGGGATTGTATAGCTAATAAGATATGATTATAATTAATGAAAAAGACTAGTGATCCAAAATTGTAGAGATATTTATTTACATTATTGGAAAGGAAACCTAGGAATTGTAGAGGCTAGCGACCGCTAGGATTCTGCTAAAAAAATAGACAAACAACATACGACATGTAGAGTTGTTCATTAACACGTATTGAAAATAATATCTTGGTCTCTTATAAAATCTAAGTATTTATTATTTTGAATTCGGTGTTGCAAAAATATCATTCTAATGGAGCTTAGCGGTCACTATTTTCTTTCCTATCTATAAGGTACTCTCAAATTCTTGTGAAGCGTAAAATTATGTTTTAGTTTTTTCTAGAGTAAAGCGTAAATAACACCAAAATATTGACAATCACAAGATATATTAGAAATTTCATTCCACGTGTCAAAATTTAATGGATTACAATTACAACTTAATATGATAGATTTTTATACGTAAAAAATATTTGTTAATTTTATCGCTAATTAAAAATTTCTTAATAAATGTGTCAATTATATAATTTTGTAATTAACTAGTTCAAACTTGCAAGATGTCACATTTTATTGGATTTATTTTTTTAAATTAACACACATGATATTTAAAAATATTGAATTCGCATTTGATAAAAATTAATAATAAATGTGTCAATGACCATGTATGAGCCAATGACCGTGAATGGGAAAGTACCATTAGTTGTTTCAATTAAAGTGACCACATGTCATTTTAAAAATTATAAATTAAATATAAACCAACCAATAAAGCAAGTCACATCAAAAAAGTAACCAATGAAATGGTGACACATAGGCATTCCATAAATGGTGACTTTATTCCCAAGTAATAGGTCACCTTAAATTTATTTGTATTCAAAAATACTTAATTTAAATGTCTTAAAAATATGATTTCCACACAATTTTAATGCTCAAAAGAAAATTTGTATATTGACAAAATCATAATCTATTAAAGGGGTTTTTTTAATTATAATAATTACTGGCTTTGAAAAATTCTATTTTCTAAATGGTTTTTTATTATGCTTAAATTAATATTTTTGTTTTTCCGTGAGTTCATAAAGAAACAATTATCATTGTCCCACTTGTTTCTAAAGTAAAATTAATAAATTTGATTTCCTCATATCCCACATTATCCCCCAAATTAAATGTAAATATTAATGAGGGGTACATTAAAATTTTGATATGTAAAATCCCCACATTAAATGCAAATATTTGAAATTTCAAAATCCCACACTTTCGCTTTACGAAGGGGAAATTCAAATTTTGAAAATTTCCTAATCCCCCTCTTTTTTTAGTTTTTGGAATTTCTTTCGTTGAATGTATTGGAAAAAATTAAATACACCAGAGAAATATATATTAGGGTTTCTTTTTTATTTTTAAATCACAAAAAAATAGCTCTTGAAATCGAATAGAAGATATGTAGGCAATAATTTCTTAACGTAATTCGAGTTCTAGATTCTGGTCATTTCTTTGAATGGAAAATTTGAGGCATTGATTATAATATCATTCGAGGGTTGCACAAACAAGACAAAAATAGTTATTGTGGATAGATCACGGGTACGAGTGCAAATCAGGAGGCCCACAAAGGATGGAATCAAAAGAGACAAGAAAAATAGGTTATAGATAGAATCTTGCAGATAGTTTGTTTAAGAGAGAATATGGAGCTTTAATCAGACATTATCAAGCACATAAAAATTTTAGATACTACTAAAATAGGTATTTATCAAAAGAATATATGTTATTTTATGTGTATCGTAGTTGATGGTGGGCACTTTCCATGGGATTGTATTCTCCTTGCAATATTTTTTGCACTATAATATGTCCATACTCGTCCCTTTGTTGCCTTTGCAGTTCCATTTCATCTTCTTGTCGAAATGTTTTGCTCTTTATGAAACCACATTTTTGTCCTACCTTGATCAAAGATATTTTAATCCGTTTTACAATATTTACTCTTTTGGAAACCTCATTTTTATGTTCAACCATAGCTCTCATATTAATGTATGTTAAATAGGTTCCCTTTTATACCTTCTATGTGTCTCTCTAGTTAATTTTTATGGATTTTTCATTCTCCTTCCTATGTTTATTCTTTCCCATAAGTGGTGGCATCTATCCCCGATTTACAAAAACACGATTCGCATATTAATTTTTTTTTAAATCGCAATGGTTAGAATTTGTAGAGTGTAGGTAATCATTTTTACCTCCTTTAGGATTTTTTAATATGAAATAAATAGTCGTTACTAATTATTTCAATGTTCAATGCTTACATTATTACCGCGTAGATATATATAGTTAATTATATTCGTTTTCCCACGTATAAATAGTTAAATGTAATGTCTTTAGAAAGTTTTTTTATGTTTAATAAAAGGTAAGAACATTATATGTACTCATAAATATTATTAAATATAAATTTTAATCATTTTATTTACAAACATATATTTCATTTTGTGGACCTTATGTTGTGCCATATATTTTTATTATGCTACATATCATTGGTTAAGTTTAGAATTTTTTAAATATATTAATACAAGATTGTACATGTATATTTATGTACCTTTTGTAAAGTCAATCACGAAAATTTTTTTTTAACCTAGCTTCCACAGAGGTATAATTCTTATTTTTCAAAAATATTCATGTAGAAAACAATTAGTAACAACTTACTTGATAACTAAGCTAACCTAAAGTAACAATTTTTAAATTATCCAATACCATATTCCAAGACTAGCGGCCGTTAAGCTGGATGTTTACAAAATTTCTTAGCTATTACAAGACAACACAAGGAACAAAATATTCCAAGACAAGAAAATATTAAATATTTTCCTAAATACATTTATTCAAACAATAATGGAGATTAGCGGCCACTAAGATATTGGTTGACTCACATACGATACAACTAGTGACGACTCACCTAAAACCGAGCAAAGAACCATTATTATATTTATATTTCTCGTATTATGATATTTGAATCCTATCATGATATTCAAAGCCTAGCAGCCGATAATGTCAAAGATTATAAAATAGAATTGGTGTAACATAACAAAGACTTGAGATTAGTGACCATTAGGATATCTATTACCTTTCCTAGGGTGGATGTTTACTTTATTTCTTTGATGTTCCAAGACAAGATTAATTCTAACGATTTTCTAGAAGAAATATTCCAAAATGAAATTTTCTGCATTGTGGCCGCTGTGTTCAATATGTTATTCAAAGTCTAACATGTGATATTCGAAGACTAGAGGCCACTAAGGTCATATATTATTCCACCATGTTGGTGTAACAAAATGAAAACTTGAGATTAATGGCTATCAGGATAATTTTTGTCTTGCATTCAAGATAGTGTGTAATGACTCTATTAAAAACTAAAAATGAAAACTAAACTAAGCTCCAATGCCAAATTTTAAGCCTAGAGGCCTCTGAGTAAAACATACTTTTCAAACTCTATTACATGATATTCCTAGCCTAACATGATATTCAAAGCCTAGTGGCTGCTAAGGTTGAAGATAATTACATAGCGTGGGTGGAAAATCACAAATACTTGAGGTTAACGATCGATCGCTAGGATATTTGTTGTTTTGTAAACAGGACAAGCAAAGTAATGACTCGACTAAAAAAATAACTATTCTCCATTATTATATTTAAATTTTACAAGACTATCTTCAAATACTAGCGACTATTAGGGTGGATGCTTAATACCTTTCTTTGATGTTCTAAGACAAGAGAAGACAACAAATATTTCTAACTTTCCGATTACACTTAATTAAACAAAGAAAAATTTAAGCATATCAATCTATGAGTACAACACGTTATTCAAAATATATAAAATGATATTCCTATCCTAAAATAATATTTGAAGCCTAGTGGCCTCTAAGGTTGAAGATAATTGTATATCACTAGGGTGAAAATAAAAAATACTTGAGGGTAGCAATATTCTTTAGGATTTTTTTTTCTTACATACAAGACAAGTAGTAAAATCACTTGGAAAAATAACTATGCTCCATTATTATATTTAAATTTTACAAGGCTAGTGATTACTAGGGTGGATGCTTACTACATTTTTTAATGTTCCAAGACAAGAGAAGGCAACAAATATTCCAAGATAAGAAAAATATTTCCGACTTTCCTGAATACACGTAATTCAAAATGAAAATTTAAGCATAGATGCCTTTGAGTACAACATTTTATTCAAAATTTATTGCATGACATACCTATCCTAACATGATATTTGAATCTTAGTGATAGCTAAGGTTGAAGAAAATTACATAGCGCGGGTGGAAAATCACAAAGACTTGAGGCTCGCGACCACTAGGATATTTGATGTCTAGTATTTAGGAAAAATAGTAATGACCTAACTAAAAATTAACTATGCTTCATTATTATATTTAAATTTTACAATACTATCTTCAAAGACTAGTGACCACTAGGGTGGATGCTACTACCTTTATTTAATGTTCCAAGATAAGAGAAGACAAAAATATTCCAAGACAAGAAAAATATTTCCAACTTTCCGAATACACATAATTCAAAACAAAATTTTAATCCTAGCGGCCGCTAAGTACAACATGTTATTCAAAATCTATTACATGATATTCCTATCCTAACATGATATTCGAATCCTAGTGGCCGCTAAGGTCGAATAACATAACGTGGGTGGAAAATCATACACGGGTGGAAAATCACAAAGATAAGTAAAATATTTACGACTTTCCTGAATACACGTAATTAAAAATGAAATTTTAAGCATATCGGGCATTGAGTTAAATATGATATTCGAATTATATCACATGATATTCAAAACTTAGTAGTCACCAAGGTCAAATATTAGTAAATAGTATTTTGCTAACATCACAAAGACCTGAGGTTAGAGACCACTAGTATAGTTTCTTTCTTGCATACAGATAATTAGTAGTTCAATATGATATTATTCTTTAAATCAATTCGAAAATTGAACTAAGCCCCATTATTATATTTAGATTTGACAATAAGATGTTCCAGGACTATCCACTCAAAGACTAGGGTTAATGCTTGCATATTTCCTTGGATATTCCAATACAAGACAAGACAACAAATATTTGAAAACAAGACAAATATTTACAATTTTCTAGAATACATGTAGTCGAACATGCAATCTTAAGCTTGGCACCCACTAGGTATATTATCCACGCTAAGATCCTAATAGGCATCATGGTTTTCTATGATTTGTTTTTATTTGATCACATCATGACATGTAATATTTTTATTATTAAATATTCAATTCTCATCCATTATAACCCATGTTGGATTGGCGGGTTTCACAATGATGTAGAGTAACTCAAATTTGGTTTTTATATTGATGGGAAGATAGCCATCAATCCACTATTAGCTCCTCTATCCTAAAGCTATACTAATTGTTTTTTACATTGATAGAAAGATATCCTAGAATATATAGATGCTAGCATCCGCTAGTCTTCACTTCTAGTAACAAATTGATAACTTGAAACAAACCAAATTTAATAGTGATTAATTGTTTAAATTGCTTAGTGTAATGCATAATAAAAAAATTTATTAATGATTTCTTGTTTTTTATTACTAAAGGAGGGTTGAAGTATGCCTAGCAATCGCTAAGCTATAAATATCCATTCATATTGACTTTTACTCTATGAAAATAATGACATCAAGATACAACATCTCCTTGCTATTGCACTATTGAAAAACAATATTTATCCTTCCCAATTACTTACAAATTATTAATTTGTTTAATTCCTTTTTTAGGTAATATGTATTCCATTAGTCACACTTTATTCATGAAAATTCCTTTGATTGAATGAGAAGAGGATATGAAAAAGATATAATGCTTTGTAGAAATGTATTCCCCAAAATATTACCACTATGATATTTGGTAATTTTTTGTTGATAAAGACATTTTAGTGTAGCCGGTATGGTACTAACTATAGAAGTTATTGATCAACAAACATTTTGTATTCAGGTTGAATGTATTGATGTTGAAATGAATAATTTCCTTATTCTTGACATGTAGTTGGAAATTTCATTGTTCAACAAACTGGAAATGAAGGCTTCTAGAGAAAGTAGGATGTGTTTTTGTTCTAAATATGGTTAGAATTTGGAGAAGTTCATACACTCAAACAAAACAAGCTATGAAAATTCACTTAAAATTCATAATAACATGAATTTGGTATTTAAAAAATTGTATAGAATCGATAATACCTCTTTTATTTGTCATTATTTGAATAGAAGAAATTTTCTTTCTCCACCGAAACATGCAAAGCTATTTACAATGCTAAGGTGATCTTATTTTTCTAAATTAGAGATAGATCCCTCTAATTCAAATTTTTAAGGGCTTAAAAAATAATAATAGATTGGCTTTATTGTTGAAGAAAGTGACCAATATATTTGAGAAAGCAAAATCTTCAACCGTTGAACAATTAAAAATGTTTTTGTTCAATGGTGATTATTTTCTAGTTAAAGTTTATAGGTGTCATGTAGCACCTCTAGAATATCAATACCATCTTTTGAATGATGAGAATGTGGACCTTCTTGTCCAATCAATGTTGATTAATGTTGATTAATGTTATTCCTACAATGAGGGATGTAATTCTTCTTCCTTTTTATATTCTACAAAGGAAATTATGCAACTAGAGGATCTAGATGACCTGAAAGTAGATGATGTGAAATTATGCATTCTTGATATAAAACATACCATTTGTGCCCAAAATAATTTAGCTGAAATAAAATACAATTCATTACATAATAAGTTGCAGGTTAGAAAGTATCAATTATGTCCTCAAACATGCTGAGAAAGACATTATTAATATTTGTAAGAAGTATAATGAGGTAAAAAAATTGGATTGAATCCAATTTTATTGATGTACTATAAAATCGAATGATTTGAAGATCCCTAGGATGTCCTTGGAGGCCTAAATTGGGAAACGCACGAGAGAAACAAGTTGAAGGTAATGAAACTTAATTTTATGGCATTTGTACTTAAAATTTAATTTTTGTAATATGCAGAGAGTAAATATATTATTTCCTCTTTCAATGCAAAGTGTTTTGAGAAGTAATGTCTTATTATTTTCAAAGTGAATAAGGAAGAGATTATTTCTGATAAAATGACATTTCTATTTTTCCTAAGGACATATAGACAAAATGGAAAACAACATTTGAGTTATTTAAATCAGGTGGGCTTGTTTGTTCTCCTTTTAAGGATAACCAACCTATCTTTCAAGAAAATTCACTGTCAAGGTTCACAACAAATTCCTTCAAGACTGTAAGAGGAATGAGTGATGAGGAGCTATCAATTCTAGCAAATAAAGTACAATCAGGGAAAGTATGGATAATTGGCTTTATTGAAGTAGGCATCATATCGGAGACTTTTCATTCTTACTAACAAAGAGTAAAAGATGACAGGATAATGAGAGGAAACTTTCTAAAATATATGAAAAGTAAATATCCATGTAATATTGTATTGGTAAAATGTACTGAAAATAATATTGTTGAAAAATTTGGTCTATATGAATCTCATTACCACCAATTGTGTGTACTTTTGGGATAAGAGAAGAAAGGAAAAATAAAAGATGATTCTGGAGGAAGTGAAAAATAGCCAAAAGAAAAAATGATGCTTAAGTGGCAAAGGTTCTCCTAGCAGAAGCTCAAAAATTATAGACAACTATGTGATTTCAATGGAAGAAAAAATTCCAAGGATGGAAGACACCAATGAGTTTACATGTCAATGTGCATATCCCTTCCAGCTCCAGTCAACAATATCATCTATTCTATTAACTAATCCATTCAATGTAGAATGTGTGATCATATATTTCTATAATTTGTCTAGTGTAATAAATTCTGATGCAATAATGGACCTTCTTATAGTTGTCGGATCTAGTATGCTAAATTGTGTTATTATTGTGATCTTACATGTTGCTTCTTCAAAAATATTAAGAGAGATGATAAAAAATACATGCAAAAAGTTAAAGATAGGGGGAATCAATTGTGGAAGGTTGTTATAGATTTTATGACAACAATGGAAAATTTAAGAGCTTGTGTCTTATGTACACAATAACTGATGTGCACAATTGTGATGTTGATGATGGGGATAGAGCATAAATCACCATGGATTGGATGTACCAACTTCCACAGCAATTTGTGACTGTAAGTGAAATCTTCCTACAAGGAAATACACATCCTTTTCTTTATGAGAGATCTTATTAGTTTTGTTCTCATATGTTTGCTCGACTTCCTTTTGAAAATTCTTTGATTATTTTTCTTTATGGTGATAATGTTGAATTGCATGCTTTTGTTAAATCAGATCTATCTGTAATTTTTATTGTTGAATCACATGATCAAGAAATTTTTTTAAAACATCACTATTGTCATTTGAAAAAAGGTACATTGATTAATATCACTTTAAACAATTCTATTAGTTTAATGCATTTGAACTGATACATACAATATTTATGTAGAAAACCAAATAATAGAGGAAGACATCGTATCTTCCTCTCCACATACAAAGGAGACGATTTCATTCTTAACATGTCACAACTAATTCAACTTGTTTCCCAGATTTCACTAACCATCCATCCAATGAATCTATAAAAGGTGAGTGGGAAATACTCGTTTTATAAATTTATCACTATAAGAAGTTTTCGATTGTCATTGTTTACATATTTTTAATAAAACTTCAATTTTTCAGATTTTATGCCAAATGGGGAGGCTATTGGCATGTCACACATGAACTCGTAGAAAAAAATGCTATGATAGTCATGTACAATTATAAACAAAACCATTTATAAGCCCCTCATAATTGTAGGAACCTATAGCGAAGTAGTTTATTTGTTATATGTATTACCCTAGCAGTCACTAACATACATCTTTTAATTAGATTTATTTTGAATTGAGTAAAAAAAATTATTGGTTAATATTAAATTATGGACAATTTAAATAAATTTATCGTATACAATGTCTATTTGTGGCCGCTAAGCTAATCAAAGAATGTCATACCAACTATAGTCCAAGAAATAATGGGTTAGCCTAACGGTCACTAATATACATTAATATATCTATAATATTATTTATCAAAGGTTTTTTCATTGAATGTAAGCAAATTATATCAGGAATTTAATTAGGTTGACATGGTATTTATTTTCAATGGATTAAATTTTGTAAAATTGGTTAACAATAAACTATCGAGAATTGAAAAAATAAATACTTTTGTGTCATTTTTCATTAGCATTCACCAATCCCATCAAAGATTGGCAACGCAAACATAATCCAAGAATTAATGGCTTACATCTATTGGTCGTTAATATACAACTACATTTATGTAGTATTGCATAAAAGAAAGTTGTATCATGTATCTTTTTACTTCGACTTGAAATTTATTTTGAATTGATTACCAATTTTTAAAAATAACATGTACCATAAGAACTTGTAGAGGGGGAGTGTGAGGGAATCAAAGCCAGAATCTCTATCAAGTAAGTATTAACATACTGAAATTTTAATTATTTGAATTGGTTAATATCAAATTATGGAAAATTGAGAAAAATTACTTTTGTGTAGTTGGCCAAAAGGATTATTTAATTATTTTAGATTTGGAGGTTTTTCTATGAGAAAAACCAATCCCATAAGGAGTTGGCAATCAAGTTTGGTAAGGAGACTATCAACTTGTGAGGTGGGCTTAAGGAATTTTTAAAGATACTAGTAGCAAAATGTGAAGTAGGATTTTGGTCTAGCTATCTCTCTTCCACCGAAGTTGAAAAGTCTGATTAAGGATTTGAAAAAAATTAGTGGTTGAATTCAAACTAGTTCTTTTTTTGGGTAAAGAACATTTTTTTGTAGAAGACGAAATTGCAGTAAAAGATATCCAAAATATTTGGAGTAGAGAGGATATTGTTTTTGGCCCTACACACACATTGTGTATTACAATAGGCCAAAGGGAAACCCTACTGGAAAATTTTATGGTGGGGAGGAAATCCAATGAAGAAAATTGTTTCAAAGATAAGTGGTTGATGAACAATTTGTACACAAACATATCACAGATATTGTCTTAGGGTTTGAGTGTTGTCGAGGGCATAAAAAATTGTAGCAAACAAAAATTATATAACTATTAATTATTTCAAAAAATGTTTTTACAATGATATTCATTCATACATTCATATGGTCACTCTTTATTTTATATGTTGAGATTACAAATTTAAAAGTTGGCAGTATTTATATCTTCACTGTGATTAAGTTGATATTATAGTTTTATAAGTTGTTTGTGTGAATTACCAAAATAAAATATTATCAAAATACTATGTTGACTTGTTTTTAATCACTTTTGGAAGATTACATTAATTCTGAGTTATTTTTATAGATATAATTTGGAAGCCTCAAAAAATTAGTAGCAATTTTTTGTTTGGGAGTTGAAGGTTTGTTGTTTGGAATTTTTGGTATTGGTGATAAAATACCTTGTAATATAGTTCCATATTTTAGATCCGGGAATACTGAATATGTTGAACGAGAATTTATTGCTGAATTAATAAATATTGCATCAAAATATTTTTACACTACCTTATGGTCTTCATTTATGGATTCATCAATGGTGAAGTACATGTTCATCGGAAAAAATTAGTTATGAATGAAAATTTAGTGTTGAGATACTCACTTCTTATGGTTCATTTAGGGATTCCACCAATGTACAAAATGAATACCAGTCAGCAAGTATTAGACTTTTATTGGTAATTTCTATGGTGAAAACAATATACTTTTAATCGATGATGCAAGATTCTTATTGCACAAAGTCAAAGAAGAAATTACTTTTAAAACCCCAACATATTGGAGATTTGATGGAAACTATAAGACTAATTCAAAAATTTACACTGAATTATGTACATGGTTGAAACATGCAAGAGAACACAAGAACATGTGTAGATCATTGAAAATTTTCAAACACACCATTTACGTTTGAATTATATACTTTTCTTCCAAATCCAACAATGTATTGTGCATTTTTATGGAATAAAATAACTACCTTAAGGTTCTTAAAGATTCACAATGCACAATAAATTTTTGATTCTTTTTTAAAGAAAAACATTTTTTCTACAGGTGAACAGATAATTGTGGATCTTGAAAAATAAAAGAATTAGTTTTCCCATATATAAATAGTTTAATCTTAAACAAGTTTTAAAACTAGTAAGAACCTTATTGCCAAAAAAAATAATTTTAGAGGCCACTAACGCATAAAAAATAGAAACATTTAATGTTTATTATTTCATAGATCAATGTTAGCTTCCTTGAAATCAAAAAACATTTTTTTCCTAGTTATGCATGGTTTAATCTTAAATAAATTTTGAAAATGATAAGAACCTTATTCCAAATCCAAAAATAATCCTAGTGGCCGCTAGACTATATAAAACATAAACATGTTATGTTTATTGATTTGCAGATCCATGTTGGCTTCCCTGAAATCATAAAATGATTTTTACCAGATATTCATATGTTAATCTTAATGACATTTTAAAAATGATAAAATCTTGTTCCAAAGAAAAAATAAATCATAGCGGCCGCTAGCACGTATAGAATAAAAACATTTTCTATTTAATTTTTTGTAGATCATTATTTTAAATATTTTTTGTTTATTATTTTGTGGACATTGCAAGAATGTAAAATTTTAATGACATGATGCCCTCATTCCTACGATACATAATTTTTCTTGGATGTTGGAAGCTTTGAGATTATATTCACACAAGAAGATTACATCGTGATCAAATGTATCATTTAAAGGATCCAGGAATCAAAACATATTTCTCAAAAATATTAGCACCATTTAGAGAAACTATAAACCTATGTTCCTCTCATAAATGTCAAATGTTTCTTTGTTGTTTTCCCTTCCCTCCCATGGCATCTACATATGTACCTTTTAACCTCTTACGTCACAAGAAGTTTAAAATGACTTTCCTCACTCCCATGTCTTAAACTCGTCTTCGTAATGTCTTCCACATAGGATCCACACCTATTATGAATGTCATTGAGAAATTCATGGGAGTCGATTATATCCAGAGCATCGGGAGAGCTTGTGTCAACCCCTATATTACAGGTTTCTTCATGTTCAATTTTATGGTGTTGTGTGTAGATAAGGCATTGGTCATGGCGGTCACATCCCATTTTAATTAAGCATGTCATCATGTGGGTTATGCCAAATCTCTAACATAATTATTCCTTCCTATTCTCTTTTCCAATATTTATCCTTGTCCATCTCCTTTCTGGGTTAACAACAAGATTTTTGATGCGCTTGAATTAAAAATTTAGGCCCTTCTTTCAATTTAACGAACACATTTGTTTATTTTTTATTTTTAGGATGATATAAGTGTTTGAAAACCCTTAAAATTTACTCTAGATGCGTGAAGATTTATGTAATTTTCCCATTTTTTGAGTTAGGTATGAAAGTTATGACGTCTAATAGAGTGAGATGTAGAGAACTTTAATAGGAGGATAATGAATATGTGGTATTTCTTCTACCACCACTGAATATAATCAGGCTGGAAAAAGAAGATTGTCAAATAGAATTTCAATGAGTAGGTCCAGAAGGTGATTCACACCACTACCATGTGCATCCATAAAGTGGTGAAAGTGTACCTTAACAAGTGCACTCTCAAGCATCATGAGTAGCGAAATTTTGTGTGTTGTTGCCAATTAGGAACCCTAATAGAGTGACCCTACCCTTTTAGATCTAAGACCGATGATTCCAAGTCTAGAGGAGATGTGTTGTCTACCATCGTGGCTCCGAGGGTAGTATGGTGCTCATATTTTTAATATCTACAAGAAGAAGGTAATTCACCAAACATCAAAATGCCCTTAGATCGACACCTCTCTGGTGACACAAACACCTTTACAATGGATAAGATCATTGAGGGCCTCACATCCGATAGAAGAATTATTGGTGGGGCTATTGTTTCCTCCACTGTTGGGTGTCTCCAAGTCTCGGGGGTGATGTGGACCTCTCTGGTGATAGCATGTGCCACAAAAATGATGAAAATTATATTAGAGTTACCAGTCTGTCCAAGGACCACGAGGGATGTTAATATGCATGAGATTTTAAATTCTTTTTGACACATCACACATGTATACATGGCCATGGATCAAAATAAGGATTATAAGGGGATTTATTTTTGTTAATTTCATCAACAGGGAGGAAACTCTATGATGTCACGAGGAGGAAATCATTTCTAGTTGGATATTATCTTCGTGTGTAGGGTTATTAAGTGTCTATAAACCCTTAAACTTTACTCTGGATGCGTAAGTGTTTCCTAAAATTTCATGTTTCTTGAGTTAGGGATGATAATGATGGCATTTGACAAAGTGAGATGTGGGGAGCTTGAATAGGATGATAATGAAGATGTGAAATTTCTTCTACCACCACGAATATAATCGGGTTAGATGAAGAAGATCTTGAATACAAGTTCAACGAGTAGGGCTAGAAGGTGGTTTGCACCACTACCATTGCATCATAAGATGGATGAAATTTCTTAAAATTCATTAGATTAGTGGCCACTAGCCCGTATAAAAAAGAAACATGATTGGTTTATTGTTATATTTATGGTTTTGCATATCAATTTTGGCTTCCATGAAATCATTTAACAAGTGCACTCTCGAGTGCCAATAGTGGCACAACTTTAGTATCGCTTTCAAGTAGAAACTCTGCTCCAATGACCCAACCCACTGGGATCCAAGGCTGATGATTCAAAGTTCAGAAGAGATGCACTATCTTCCCTCTCTTGCTCCAAGGGTAGTGTGTTGCTCATAGTTTGATGTTTTTGTAGTAAGAAGGGTGATCACTGCACATAAAATTCCCTTACAATGATCTCACCCCTTCTATTGGGAGCCTCCTTAGTCTCAAGGGAGGCATGGAACACTCTATCCATAACATGCACTTTAAATGAAAATTATGTTAGAGGTACTAGTATGTCCGAGGACCACGAGGATGTCAATCTGCATGAGATTTTCAAGTCATTTGTACACATCACACATGTCTATATGCCCATGGATTAAAAGATAGATTAACAAGGGATTTGGTTTTGTTAATTTTGTTAACAGGAGGACACTTAGAGATATTTCAAGTAAGTTAAATTCCTATGGTTATGATAATCTTATTCTCATAGTCGAATGGGCCACTCCAAGGAAGACATTTTTTTAAAATTGAAGCAAGGAAGACTTAAAATTAGGCATCTTTCCTTCTTTCTATGGAGTCTTTTACTTATTTCCACTTTAGGTTTTGTAGGGTTTTTAGTGTTGATAGGATCAGTTGTGTTTCACTTGAACATAACGATTCTCCTTTTATTCTAACTTTCCTCATTTAGTATAATGATTTATTTGTTTTCAATAAATAAAACCTATCAAATATTAATTTTCAAATTCATTTTGACATTTTTCTCATGGTATATTGTTGAGAAATCATTTGTGTACTTACAAAAATCTTTGTTTGAAGTTATTCTTCCCATATTTGAATCATTTCAGGTGATATCACTTTCTAGTTTAGAGAGTATACTTGTTAAGGCAAGCGGGTCATTTTATTTTCTGATTAATTTTTTATCTAAGTAGAGAATTTAATCTAGATGATTTGTATTCTACATATTTTTTCCCTAAGACAATGCAATATGTTGGGGTTATGTACTATTTCATGTCTTCTATTGAGCTTAATGAAAATTATGATACATGTCTTTATTCATAACTTGTATTCTTTAAGTGATATTTAGACTAATTATGTAATTTAAGAATAAATGCAATTCTCAATTTTATGAAACATGGGTATTTTTCTCTAAAAAATTACAAGCTTATTGAAGCCAAACCTACGATTTTCTTGTTACACTTCATTTCCTTAAATAATATACTATCTGTTCAATTATGTTCATCACCTAACTAGAAAATGTTTCAATATGCACAACCAAGAGAATGGTACCTATTTTGCATATAAGTGTGCATAATTTTGTTAGTTATGTTTACTCTCAAGTAATATTTTATATCTTGAGAAAAAATTCTTAACATAGTACTTGAAAATAAAGAGTTTATATCACATTTAGTTCAATATTACTTCAATGAAGACCAAACTTTCACTTTAGCTCTTACATTCTTCTTATCAAATCATGTGAAAGCAGAAATTACTGTAAAGTCAATCATTATTTGATTTTCTCTCTATGGTGAGTAATGCAGGTTTTAGATATATGATTCTTGAAGGACTGTGACATGGAAGGATATTTACCTATTCTATGAATTATAATATGGTCCCCCAACAATAATGATTCCATAATAAAAGGATTAGATAGTGGTCAGTAACACGTATAGAACATAAACATTTTTTTTATTGTTTTGCAGATCGTTATTTTAAAGATTTTTTGTTTATTGTTGTGTGGACATCAGCAAGAATGTAAAATTTTAATGACATGATGCCCTCATTCCTACGATACATAATTTGTCTTGGATGTTGGAAGCTTTGAGTTT
Source organism: Taxus wallichiana var. yunnanensis (assembly GCA_018340775.1). Lineage (NCBI taxonomy): Eukaryota > Viridiplantae > Streptophyta > Pinopsida > Cupressales > Taxaceae > Taxus > Taxus wallichiana. The sequence goes on along the minus strand of CM031242.1, from coordinate 219,296,403 downwards.
ATATTCATATAGGAATATTTCATCGTGACCAAATGTACTATTTATCGAGGATCTAGGAATCAAAACATATTTCTCAAAAATCTTAGCACCATTTAGAGAAAGTGTAATGCATATTACAATTGTAAAAATACACCTATTGAAGGATGAATTGTGGCCTATAATGCATATTACAATTCTACTTGATAGATGAATTATGGCCTATATTGCAAATATTGTAAATATTGAAGGATGTGGAGACATCTCGTGATGTCATTAAATCAATAACCTAATTACAATTATGTAATTTTTCCCTAAATTTATTTGATAACACCTTTCTGTATAATGTGTGTGACTATCTTTAGTAATGTTATTTTCTATAATGTGTGTTTATCAATCAACAAATCCTTTATTCATAATCTATCCAATACATGGGAAAATCTTGATGATGCCATCTATTTTTTATTATGCTAACCTCCCTCACATGAGTTGAGGGACTACTTAATTGGGTTGTGCTTTCTCCTACCCTCACTCATTTTCTCATGTTTCTCTCTGTTGTTTCCCCTTCCCTCTCATGGAATCTACCTATGTTCCTTTCATCCTCTTACACAAAAAGAAGCCAAAAATGGATTTCCTCTCTCTGTGTCTTCCACTTGTCTTTGCAATGTATTCTGCATAGGCTCCACACTTGTTTTGAATGTGATTGAGAAATTCCTAGGTGTCAATCAACTACAAAGCACCATGAGAGCTTGTTTCAACTCCAAGACTATAGGTATCTTTGTGTTCAATTTCTTGTTGTTGTGTCCAAATAAGGAAATGGCCATGGGGGTCATGTCCCATTTCATTTACCCATGTCATCGTGTGGGTTTGGCCAAAGCTCTAGTAGAAGTATGCCTTTCTAGACTCTTTTCCAATTTATATCCTCTTCTATCTCCTTTTGGTTGAGAAAAGAATTTGTTATGCCCTAGAATTGAAAATCTAGGCCCTCAATTTTTTAGATTCTATTCAAAACATTTATGGATTTGATGGGGCGTCTATCTCTAAGTGTCATCCTGGACTGGTCATGCTAGAAAAATGTGCCCCTCCCTTTCCGATCACATGGTGTAGTTGAAGACTATTGTTAGCTCATCCTTTTAATTTCTAAGGAATATTACAACACTTGTCTTGGTGGATTAATGAATGGTGGAACCGTATGGTTTCTCTATTATTCCCCCTTTGTTTTCACGTTCACAACTCTATGATTTTTACAAGTCTAGATATTCATGTTACGTTTTGGCCTCATTATTTATAGTATTTCCTATTGGTTTTTAGTTTTTTTATGTCACCCTTCATCGATCAAATATTTTGATACTTTTAGGGTGGGGACCCATCAACCCTCTAGTTCATAGATCTAGTCAAAAGCATTTAACTATATAAAAAATAAAATTATGTAATTTTTCCCTAAATTTATTTGAGAAAACTTTTTGTATAATGTGTGTGACTATCTTGATAATGTTAATATGTATAATATGTGTGACTATATTTATTAATTTTATAATACAATAAATGATTTAAATGATAATAGATATGTTAATATATATAAAAAAGTGTCGATAACATTTTTATTTTTAGTGAATTCTAATTTGATTAATGTTAATTTACCTAGATAAGCTACATTAGCATTACCTAGTGAGCATTAAGTTTTAACTCTCTTAATTTTATTTTTTAAAGTCATATTATCCTCTTGACTTCAAACTGTCTATTGCACAAATTTTTCACATTGGTTTAAGGAATATAAGGAATTGAAAAATTCTCAACCACTCTCAACAATTCATAGATATTGTGTAAACAATTTTATTTTTCTATGATTTATTCTATCAATTTGGGATCCCAGTGTGATGAATAATTTTACAATGAAATTTAAATAATTCTTAAAATTATTTACCATAATTCTACCTTTAGAAAAGGATTTTTAATTTATTTCATATCTATATTTAAATACAAAAATATATCCTCCGATAAGGGGAGTAAGGAGAATTTTAATTTTCATTTAAAATGTTAGGTGTGCGAGGAAAATTTCCCTAGTGATTTCATGTCCCTTCTTTCGAGGCATGCAAGGATGCTAGAAGGTGATGTGGGGATTAATGATGAATAACATCACACATTTATAATTATTAAGGGGATGTTAATTTTTTTAATCGGTTTATTGCTCTCTTGGAATCTAGGTTTATAACTATTAAGGACATGTTAATGATCATTTATTCCTTTCTTGGAATATAGGTTTTAGCTTGTGCCCTTAAAAGTGATCTCTCGAAGCACCACAAGTGATGAAATTTGGAATTTATACCAACTAGAAACCCTACTATTACCCAAACCCTCACTAGGATCAAGGTCAATGATTCCAATTTTGATAGAGATGTGATGTTTCCACCCTCTCTCGCTCTAAGGGTAGTGTAGTGCTCATAGTTTTTCATATATGTAGCAAGAAGGGAGATCAATACACATCAAAATTACCTTACAAGGATCTCACCCCCATCATTGCTAGAGATACCTTAACAATGGATAAATCCATCTTGGGCCTCACCTCCGGTGGAAGCATCACTTTGGAAAGTGTTGTCACTTCTTGCGTAGTTGGGTGCCTCCCGGTCTTAGAGGTGGCAACATGGACCACTCCGAGTGACAACATGCATCCTTATAAAATTAAAATTATGTTATAGTTACCAGATCTACCCTAGGAAAATGATGGATTTTAATCTCATGATATTTTCAAGTCATTTGCACACGTCATGTGTGTTTATGTTCCCATGGATAAGAAGACAAATTAGCAGGGGATATGGTTTTGTTAATTTCATCAATAGGAGGATGCTCGGAGAGATATCAATATTGTCAATTCTTATGGTTATGATAATCCTATTCTTAGAGGTGAATGGGCCACTCTAAGGGATACTTTAATTTTGAACTTGAAGCAATGCATACGTAAAATTAGGCATCTTTCCTTCTTTCTATGAAGTCTTTTACTTATTTACTCTTTAGGTTTTATAAGCGATTTTAGTGTTGATAGGATAAATTTTGTTTCACTTGAATGCAATGATTCTCCTTTTATTTTGACATATAATTTTTAGTATAATGATTTATTTGTTTCCTCATTTAGTATAATGATTTAAAATTAAGTTGTATCGAAATATTCAGCAGATACATAGATGCACAATAAACGAATTGAGTTGGTTTCTTTATTTTTATAAGAAACATGTTCTCATAAGAGTGTCTTGCTGACATGCATGCAGAGATTGATGGCCCTGTAATTTTATGCGTTGTCTCACAAACAATATTATCAATCATTGATTATGATAAATGGATATTCACTTTAAAAAACATGTTTGTTTATTTTTATGTAGGGGTGATTTGAGTTTTTGCAAACCCTTAGAATTTACTACAAACATGTGAGCATTTATCAAATTTGCATGTTTCTCAAGTTAGGGATGAAAGTGATGGTGCCCAACATCTTGAATAGGAAGATAATGAATATCTAGAATTTCTTCTACCACTACCGAATAAAATCAGGTTGGATGAAGAAGAACGTCGAATGGAAGTTCAAAAATAAAGGCCAGAAGGTAGTTCACACCTCTACCATATACTTCTACAAACTAGCCAAAGTGTGATTTAACAAGTACACTCTCAAGCACTATGGGTGGCGCAAGCTCGGTTTCGCTGCCAACTAGGAACCCTAATGAAGTGACCCCACCCACCAAGATCCAAGGTCAACGATTCTAATTCCATAGGAGATGTATTGTCTATCCTCTGTGGCTCTAAGGGAAGTGTGGTTCTCATAGTTTTTCATATCTGTAGTAAGAATGGTGATCAATTCACATCAAAATGCCCTTATAAGGATATTTCCCTACCAATGCAATAGACACATTAATAATGGATAATTCTATCGAGGGCCTCACCTCTAGTGGAAGCATCATTGGTGGGGTCATTGATTCCTCTTCTTCCGAGGTTCTCTCCGGTTTGAGGGGTGGAGTGGACCACTTTGGTGATACCATGTGCCATAGAAATTATGGAAATTATGTTAGAGTTACATTAGTCTTTTTTAGGACCATGAGGGATGTCAATCTTCACAAGATTTTCAATTTGTTTAGACACATCACACATTTCTTCATGGCCATGGATCAAAAGATGGATTAGAAGGGGATATGGTTTTATTAATTTTTTCAACATGGAGGATGCTCTATGATGTCATGAGGGAGGTGCACATTTTTGGCTGGATATTATCTTCATGTGTGGGGTTCTTGAGTGTCTGTAAACCCTTAAAATTTCATTTTCTAGTCCTTGTAAAACAAAAACATGTTATGTTTATTGTATTACAAATCAATGTTGGATTCCCTGAAATATTTAAACAATCTTTCCAATTACTGAATATTTTAATCTTAAGGACATTTTAAAATTGATAAGAAACTTATTCCCAAACAAAAATTAAGCCTAGTGGTCGCTAGCCCATATAAAAAGGAAACATGTTATATTTATGGTTTTGCAGATCAATGTGACTTCCATGAAATCATTAAACTATTTTTCCATTCATTTCATAGTTTAATGTTAAATAATTTTAAATAGATAAGAACCTAATTCCAAAGAAAAAAACAAAAGCTAGCATCCAATAGCTTGTATAAAACAAAAACATGTTATATTTGTGGTTTTGCAAATCAATGTGGGATTATCTGAAATCATTAAATGATTTTTCCAACAACTACATAGTTTAATATTAAATAAATTTTAAAACTGATAAGAACATTTTTCCAAAGGAAAAAATAAATCCATGTGTCTCTAGCCGTTAAAAAACATAGACATGTTTTGTTTATTATTTTGCAGATCAATGTCGGATTCCAATATTTTGATTTTTGGATTCCAGTATATGTGATTTTGGAGTACAATAAATTCCAATATATGTGATTTTGGATTCCAATATATGGGAATTTGGATTCTGATATAGGTGATTCTAGATTCCAATATATGCAATTTTGGATTCCAATATGTGAGATTTTGGAGTCTAGATAATTCCAATATTTAACATTTTGGAATCCAAAACTAGTAATTTTGGATTCCAAAGCTGGGTATATTTTTTTGTTGCTCATATTGGAATAATTCTAGATTTAGTGAAATATGTTTTACATTATTAAATCTCAAATGTTGTGTATAGATTATGAATTGATTAGAGTATGTAGTGAATGTGTAGCAAGTGAGCAACAAGTGCATAATAAGTGTGATGCAGGAGCATCATCTCCATCTCTATAAATATGACATGATGTCATCAATTTTGGCTTGGAGGTGAGTTTGTAGGGTTAATAAGTGCTTGTGAGTCCTTTAGGTGTGCTAGTTAGAGCTTGGAATTTTCAAATTTTGAATCTTGTACTTTTCCCTCCAAAAGACTAGTTCAAATTGGAGGACCATTTTTGGTTTGCTTAGGACTTTATAATCATTTTGAGGTCATTTCTAGTGTGCCAAAGTTGTAATAGGATTAAATATAAGTGTCTTAATGGGGTAAGGTTTTGGACGTTAGCAAAATTCAAATTATTAACATGAGATTCATATCACCATATGGTCTCTAAATTCTTTTGTTACGTAGGGGAAGCTGCAAAGAAAAGATATAAAAATCCTTGTGTAATTGTTTCTCTCTCATTCCATCTGATTAGAATCAATTTGTAATGTTTCAAAAGGAATATTGAAGGGAATAATGATTTTTGAATATTTTTTCTTGAATTTTTTTTTGATGAATGTGTGTGTTGTACATTCTTTTAAGAAATAAATCATTCATTTTTGAACTTGTGCTTATGAAATGAGTCATGGCTGATGGAAAATGGATTCTGAGTGGTGAGGACAATCATAGAAACTTTATTTTAATATGAATTTTGTGACCTTATTCAAGTTTTCATTTTTTTACATAGACTCATTTGAGATTCAGATATAAAAGTTGTGTTGATGAGATCTTCATCCAGGATAAGATCCTAATGAATTTTTGCATGTGAACCAAACAGTTAGAAATAATTCCTTGTATCTAGACATGAATTTATGAATTAATTCTATTTTTGTAGTTTCCTTGAAGGCTTCATGGAAATTCTTTTGTAATACTCCCAGGGGAATGGTAGTAAGAGAAGTATTCTTCAATCATGAATGCTTACTCTTAAGAAGAGGAACATGAACAAAGTGAAGAATCGATCTGTGTGAAAATTGATGGTTTATTTGTTGATTCTGTTTCCATTGTATGTTGTGATAGGATTTGATATTTTATAGGGGGAGGAATATAAGTTAAAAGAGTCCCTTGTAGAAAATAAAAAGATTTGGTGTATTCCTAAGGAAATGTGAGGGTTTGAGAACTAAAACCCTATATCAATATAGGAAAGAAGACAATCCTATTGGGAAATAAAGGGTCCTTATGATTTATCCTTACTACTAACCCAGACATATTTAAGCATGAATATGTAGACTTGAGGACCAAGTTTGAATTTTTGGTCATAAAGTGGAAGAAAGATATAGGGGATTGTTTGATTTGTAGGTTTGACAATAGTGCATAGTCCAATTGAGGAGTAAGAAGAGATCAATGAATTAAGGAATTAATTGATTATAATGCTACAAGAATAATGTGTATCAAGTTAAAATAAACATCTAGAATAAAATTAGTGCCTTGAAATCGATCAATAGTGCAATATATTGCAAAAATTATGTTCTCGGGCTCCATTATATGCACAGTTAGGGTTTAATAAGAGAAGTGTGCAAAAAAATACTTAAGAATGAAGCTAAACCCTGAAAATTGGAAGAAATGGTGATGATACATCCCTCAATAATATTCAATAAGATATTTTTGATTTAATTGGCTAAAATTTTATATTTTTTTGATATTTTCCTCGGGGACAGAGTGGTATAGTAAAGGACCTAGTTCTATAGGTCACTTAACACAGAAACCAACCTTTAAAATTTGATTCAAGCTCTAAAATTTTTAGGATAGACCAAATGGATAAATGGGTTCCATAATGTGCTCATATTTAATATTGAAGTGATCTAAATTCATACTTATACATGACAATCCTATTGCCAAAACCTAGAGAGGGTTTTCAATGTAAAAAGTGGAAGAGTAAGATATAAAGAGTTAAACAAGGAGTTAAGGAAAAAACTTGGAAAACATATTAGGAGTAATGGAATGAAAATAAAGGTGATGGTAGTTCATTGAGTGAAGTTATATAACTTCTTGACGTAAGTGAGAGTAGGGTTCCCAAGTGAGAGTAGGGTTTGTGTTCTCAATAGCATTAAAAGGATAGTTTTAACAACATAGGAAAGAGCTTGTGTTTTGGTGATTTGAAACCATTTTCTGATCTAAATATTATTGTTTTGAATTTTGTGACAGTGAGAAAGGGATAAGGTTCATCCAAAGTAGTAATATCCCAACATTGGAAATTTTGAGCAATAGCTAATGAGGATGAGGTAGGGTAGTTTAGTCCTTTCTAGATGGGTGAATCAAATCCATACACTTAATCAATTTAGTAGCTGATTTAGCACTAATATAAGGTTATGGAGTAGATTAAAGGTCAAAGAGGTCGCAAATTAGAAATTTAGCCAAAAAATTGTTTGATTGAGTTAAGTTTCTGAAATCTAGAGATGAAGGATGAAAGTAAGATGATATAAAGGACCAAGGGTCCAATATCTAGGGCTAAGAATCAATGAGGTAAGTACATTGATGTTGTTAGAAATGTGATGAATATTCTATGATGATAATGAAGCCACTAAGGAGGTACTAATAAATTTGTAATTTTTCAACCATTTAGGATTATTGATGATCCTCAAAATACAGAGTAAAGGAAACAAATTGCTTAAACCTTATTGATAGTTTAATATATCAAAGATAGTGATTTTGGATGCATCAAAGTATGAAATGGGTATGAAACATGTGTGTAGTGTGTAGTGTGTATGTAAAGTGTGGGGAATGAAGTTATGAAATGCATAATGAAGGCATATCATTAACACTCCAAGAACATCATTCAAGCTAGTAAGTGAGAATATTTATGAAGGAAGATATAAAATACCATTCAAACAAAGTATGTGAAGGAAATTTAATCACAACAGATGGAGATATAATTTATGAGTTAGGGGATGGTAATATTATGAAAGTAAATTGGTTGCATATAGGACTATTTCTTTGAAATATAATGGAAAAATTGATCACTAAAGCTACTTTGAGGGTTTTGTTGTAAGTTCCTACGAGGATCATGAGTGGAGATTGCGTTCAAACTAAACCAATGATCTATCAAGATATCAAATAGGATTCCTCAATATTAATATTAATCAGATGGGGAGGCTTCTCTAAATTAATAAAAATATTAAAAGGTAACAATCCTTTGCTTACCCTCGATTTTGGTAAATTTGGGGACAATGGTAGATTCCTTCCTAGGAGAAAAATTATTATTTCTGAAAAAACCATATCCTTTGCCATAGGGATTCGATGGCTATGGGATTAAATTGTTTAAGGATAAGAAATATAGAAATCATGAAATAACAACATTTTTACCGCAAATGAAAGGATCCATTTGTTTTTGGATGGTATTGCTAGGAATTGTTTACTTGATAGATGGGATGATGTTTGTATGGTCATGATGAAATACATCACTTTGGAAGGAAAGTTCAGAAAAATCTTCACCTATCATTTGTCTATCCTTAACTATTTGCGAAGAAACCAAGCCATGAGTCTTCCTTTCTTCCTCCTGAGATCTCTTTTTATGTTGGTGGAAGACTTTACAAATTATAAAATTCATACTCCTTTACATCATGGCCTTATCCTTCTTATATTTTAGAATGAGAATTACATCATCCCCTGACCTCAAACTATTGATTTCTATTATAACACCCTAGAAGTTGGAATGAGAAATATTAAGAAGAGATATGATGTTATGGGTAACAAATAAGTGAGGCATCAGAAGTCCTCTTTAATTTGAAATGTGGTGAGTCCTCTAAGTGGAAGAGTGTTATAGAAGATAATACCAGGGAAATTAACTTAAAAGCTCAAATGACTAATGTGGAAGTTTCTATCGACACTTTGCTTAAAGTCACTAAAGAACTGGTGCAGGCAATTCAAGAGAGTCACAAGAAGGCAGCCATTCAAGATAAATGAATCAATGGACTCAAATTTGAGATCATAATGCAGGAAAAAAGATTATCCATTATATAGGACCAAGTTTCCATATTTCATAAGTGTGGGTTCCTGTCACCCAGTAAAAGGATGTGTCTTTCCTTAAGAAGCTCATACGAGGAGGTGCAAGTCACAATTATAAAGGAGGTTGACATCCAAGAGAGATTGAAGACCAAGGACAACTAGGACCTAGGTCCTAGCTCCGAGAACTAGAAGTGAGAATAAGGAGAAATCTTAGTTGACCACTGGGAAAAGTGTTTATATTTTTTGGTGTTTTTCCTTTTATATTGGATCCTCTATCATAATTTTGTAATAGAATTAAAAGAAGTGTATTGAAGGTGGGTTTTTCCTTATTTCTCGGTGGGATTCTATCTTGGATAAGTGATTTTGACCGAATTTTCCCTAGTTATTTTTGTCTTGTGATGTTTAGCCTTGCTCTTTTTGCATAGATATGTACTATGGGTTTTGGTCCCCTTTAAAACCAATATTTTTACCTAATCAAAAAAATGGGAAGGATAAATAATTATAGATTAATTTTCATTTTTGGCTTATCTAGAATGTAATAATTTTCCTAGAAGCCACTAATCTTAACAATTTTGTTATGTTGCATTAAATCATTATAATACATGTCGAGCTTAACAATCTGCTAGGATTAGAATATCATGTCAGAATATATAATAGTATTAATGGAGCTTAGCTTTAGCTGAGTAATGTATTTTATGTAATCTTAACAACAATATGTGAGTAATATAAATTTCATAGTATACAGGATCATATATTGATAAACAATTAATGTAAGATATTTAAAGCTTAGTGGTCACTAGGAAATGCCTAAATATATATATAGAATACAAATTGGAAGGATAAATAATTTTTAGAGTAATTTCCATCATTGGGTTGTGTGGAATGTAATTATTTTCCCATGAATGGTAATCTTAGTTGTTAGTTATGTTGGATCAAAGCATTGTAATACACATATAGATTAGCGGTTGTTAGGCTTGGAATATCATGTCAAAATATATAATCATATTAATGGAGATTAGCCTTAGCTGAGTATTGTCTTTTACGCAAGACAAAAAATATGTGAATAATATACATGTTGTAGTATACACGATTAGATGTTAATAACAAACCAATTTAAGATTTTTAAAGCTTAGCAAAAGTTAGGAAATGCCTCAACGAGCTATAGAATACAATTGGAAAGGATATATACTTGTTGAAATTTTTTTATAGTGTTTCCATTGATTTCAAATTCAACCATGGTCCATGAGATATGTGTGAGGTATTAATGAGTCAGTAACAAGTCAACATGGTCATTTTATGAAGAGTCACATCACTTTAGACCTAATCCCAGTCCTAGGTCAACCGGGTTGGCATGGAAAAATGAGAAATGGATCAAATAAAAGTATGGGAAACATGTATAGAGAATTATGAGCTGACACATCATGCATAAGAGTTGTATCAAGTCACAAATCAAGCTTATAGGGCATGAATATGGTCATTTTGAAGCTTTTCAGTGAAGACAAGACTAGTAGGAAAGTGAGGATGATGAGATAAGGTATGATGATGTAAAAAATCATGGAATGAGCTCAATATGATGGTATATTATGTGTATAGGGATTCACAAGTGTATAAAGAGGTGAATTGAGCACTTATACAAGTTTGTATAACACACTTTCTTAGAAATAGAGACCAAATGTTGCCCAAATGAGATGAGGAATATATTTTTAGAGTTAAATATGATAAATTTTCCATTTTAAATAATGGAGGAGGGATCTTTGAAGGTGTGGTAAAAATTTTAGGACCAAATAATGAGTTTTGTTGAAGATATTCAAGTTTTACCAAAACCGAGTTAAGGAAGATGAGCTAAAACAATGACCTAACTTCTTAGCACTCAAAAGAAATTAACAAGACTTATTTAGATAAATAATAACATGAATTTTTAAAATATAATTAAGATATAGACCTTTTTAAAAAATCAAAGATCAAAAGGAGGAAGAACAAGAAAGTTCTCTTCATTTTTCTATCACTATTCAAACCCTCACCAAACCCTAGGTCCGAACCGATGGGAAAGAAATGAGGATTTTTTTCATGAAATAAATTATAAAATCTGATACAACCACTAAAGGTTATATAGGACTCTCTCTAGTCTAATCTAGTGACATTTTTTTCCTATATGTGTGATTGTACAATATGGATTTTTTACTATATTGAAGGAAATCGACTGAATAGTCAGCAATGGTAGAGTTGTAGAGGCTAACTTTGATGTAGAAGAATGTATGGGAAGTAATATTATTCTCCATGAAGAAATACAATTGGATTTAGTGTAATTTTTGTGTTGACCTTATCAAGGTTTTACTTCTATCACCAAGAGTTAAAACATGCCAAAACCAATCAAGAAAGCATAAGAGTTTATTGATCAAATAACATGAGTTCAAGTGATATATGATCATGAACAAGTCAAATGGGTCCTATGAAATTTTATAAATATAATAAAATGATGTTGTGAAGTACTTTTTATGCTAAAACTAATAGTCTAAATTTTTTAATCCGGGATGATCGAGGAGTTATGTGAAATGGACTTGTCAACTTATTTTCTCTCCATATCTTCTTTGTAAAAATTAATTGTTCATGAAATAGAGGTACCTTATGAAATTATCATTCAATGGTGTGACATGAAATTTTTGTTTCATGGTTTTAGGACAAGGAAAATAAGAAATGGTTTTAGAACCCTAAAGCACAATTTGAGTGATCTCAGTAAAAAACATGTGTTGTTGAGTGATTTGTGAAGATATCAAAGGAATCCTAGGTTATTAAAAGTGTTCTAGAGATATTAAAAATCCTTCCTAATGTTTTATAGGGTTATTATAAGTGTATGCACCTATGAAAAATTATTCCTCTTCATGAATATAAACTTGACATGGTAAACCGGTGAAAAAACCCAATGAGAGAAGCATACAAAATTTGATGGCTCAGTGATCTAACGTACATCGAAATAAGAACATGAAAATGTTATAGGCATATTGAATCATTAACAATATAATATTAAATGGATGAAAATTAATTGAAGGAGCTGCTGCTATCATCTTTCTTTGTACACTAGTTTTTGACATGAAATGGACCTAATAGGTGAAGCCTACTCTAATGAAGTCGAAGACAAAATGGTGAGGAATGAAGGATGTAAAGATTTAATAGAGCATCTCGGAAGTATTAGTAATTTTATTTCATGCATATGACACTTGGTATATGGTCAAAAGGGACTATAAGAAAAAAATATGCTCGTTTGGCTAGAAGACAAAACTAGTGTAACAGGTTACAAAAGGAGTTTTGCAGGGTTTAACATAGATTTTATGAGTTTGTAACTGATTTTCAACATGTTGAAACATAATTCTTTAATTATATAAGTACATAAGGAGGAAGCACAAGAAAGTTCTCTTCATTTTTTATCACTATTCAAACCCTCACCAAACCCTAGGTCCGAACCGATGGGAAAGAAATGAGGATTTTTTCATGAAATAAATTATAAAATCTGATACAACCACTAAAGGTTATATAGGACTCTCTCTAGTCTAATCTAGTGACATTTTTTTCCTATATGTGTGATTGTACAATATGGATTTTTACTATATTGAAGGAAATTGACTGAATAGTCAGCATGATGGTAGAGTTCAGAGGCTAACTTTGATGTAGAAGAATGTATGGGAAGTAATATTATTCTCCATGAATAAATACAATTGGATTTAGTGTAATTTTTGTGTTGACCTTATCAAGGTTTTACTTCTATCACCAAGAGTTAAAACATGCCAAAACCAATCAAGAAAGCATAAGAGTTTATTGATCAAATAACATGAGTTCAAGTGATATATGATCATGAACAAGTCAAATGGGTCCTATAAAATTTTATAAATATTATAAAATGATGTTGTGAAGTACTTTTTTATGCTAAAACTAATAGTCTAAATTTTTCAATCCAAGACGATCAAGGATTTATGTGAAATGGACTTGTCAACTTATTTTCTCTCCATATCTTCTTTGTAAAAATTGATTGTTCATGAAATAGAGGTACCTTATGAAATTATCATTCAATGGTGTGACATGAAATTTTTGTTTCATGGTTTTAGGACAAGGAAAATAAGAAATGGTTTTAGAACCCTAAAGCACAATTTGAGTGATCTCAGTAAAAAACATGTGTTGTTGAGTGATTTGTGAAGATATCAAAGGAATACTAGGTTATTAAAAGTGTTCTAGAGATATTAAAAATCCTTCCTAATGTTTTATAGGGTTATTAGAAGTGTATGCACCTATGAAAAATTATTCCTCTTCATGAATATAAACTTGACATGGTAAACCGGTGAAAACCCAACAGAGAAGCATACAAAATTTGATGGCTCCTCAGTGATCTAACGTACATCGAAATAAGAACATGAAAATGTTATAGGCATATTGAATCATTAACAATATTATATTAAATGGATGAAAATTAATTGAAGGAGCTGCTATCATTTTTCTTTGTACACTAGTTTTTACATGAAATGAACCTAATAGGTGAAGCCTACTCTAATGAAGTCGAAGACAAAATGGTGAGGAATGAAGGATGTAAAGATTTAATAGAGCATCTCAGAAGTATTAGTAATTTTATTTCATGCATATGACACTTGGTATATGGTCAAAAGGGACTATAAGAAAAAATATATGCTCGTTTGGCTAGAAGACAAAACTAGTGTAACATGATTACAAAAGGAGTTTTGCGAGGGTTTAACATAGATTTTATGAGTTTGCAACTGAATAGGGATGAATTTTGAATCCAATGAATCTATTTATAGGTATTTATTGTTCCTAGAAAGGTGGTAACACACGATATTTTAAAATAGATGTTTTGGCGGAGGTTAATTTGGTGAAAATAAAAGTAGTTGAGGTTTGAGAAGGTGATTGTTTCATGAATTATAACTTTTTTAGAAGTGTTATATAGGTTATTACATTTCCATTTAGTGGTCACATGAAATATTTTGGATGTTTGGAAGTGATATAGTTGCATAAATAATTTTTAGGGTCTTGAAGGGTGTAGGAAACAACTATTTTGAGAAGTACAAAGAACATTAGGCCCATTAAACAAAATAATTTGATTTTTGAGATAAATTGATACCAGTTAATATGTTAAAATTTTAATTAAAAAATGTGTGGTGATTTATGCGTCATGACTAATTATGGTTTTGATCTTAGGTAATTTTTATCTTGGTGCCCATAGGGATTTGACTATTTTTGGAGCATGAAATGATGTTTTTGGCTAGGTAGACCTACTCGAGTAACTTTTCAATGTTATATTTTGAATTTTGGATTTTTTATGCTTCATTGGTTGACCCAAAGGATGTAAAAGGTTTTTGTTTTAATTTTAAATGAAGACAAGCTTACAAAAGCATTGTTTTGGGTGATTTTTGGAGCTAGTTGTGTGTGTGCCAAAAGTTTGACCTAGGTGAGAGAGATTTGCAGGTGTGTGAAAATGAATTGATATCATATCAGGTATGTGACAGGTTAAGGAAGATCAATAAGATTTTGTGCAAGATTTTGAAGCTTTAGAAGTGAAGAAAGAAAAAGATTATGCATGTTTGAAGACCCGGGGTTTGAGCAAGGGTTTGAAGAAGTTTGGAGCTGAATATTGTGAATACCATTCACTGATTTTTTTCATGAAATCATCTCGTGATCTTTTCATAAAAATATTGTGTGATGTGTTGTATTCATGAAATTCACTTGTTGTGTGTAATATCAATAATGGTTTAGGGGTTGGTGCTCCTTGTGGGGTTAGTGCCTCACTAAATAAAACTCTTTTGATGTGTAATATTCACTCGTGTATTTTTTGTGTGTAATATTCAAAAAAAAATTAGTGGGTTTTCTTCCGCTCGATGGTTTCTTATTTACATATTGTGTCTTTCTATTTTTTTCTATTTTCTTATGATTAATTGTTTTAATGTTATATATTGTTGTGTACACATTAATGGATGGATAATTGATCAATGGTTTATGTGAATGATCTGAAATGGAAATTAAATTTCATGGACACAATTAGCCCCTTCTCAATCCATTGTGCTTACAATAATTGGTATCATAGCAAGTCCTTTTGGATAAGTTTGAAATCTTTAAAGGAGATCCTTAAATCACAAAAAATGGTGAGTAGTAATGTTATAGGAAAGGTGCCAATTTTTTATGGAACAAAATATTCATTTTGGAGGTTAAGGATGAAGACCTATATTATGTCTCAAGGGTTTTATGTTTGGAAGATTCTAGAATATGGATATACTCCTCATGTCACTATTATTACCAGTAGAACAGACAAGGATGTATATGAACACAAATCTAGGGCCTTTAATGCAAACATTCAAGGTCTTAGAGAATAATAATTGGTAAAAGTGATGCATTGCAAGTCAGCAAAATAAGCATGGGAGAAAATTCAAGTTTTGTATGAAGGTGACTCAAAGGTAAAAATTTCTAAGCTTTAAACCTTTAGAAATCAATTTGAAAGTCTTAAGATGAATGATAATGAGTCTATTTCTACATATCTTCTTAGAGTGGATAAGGTTTTCAATAACATGAAAGGGTTAGGAGATGATGTGAAAGAAGAAGTTATTGTTTAAAATGTTTTGAGGTCACTAACTCCTAGATTTGACTCTAAAGTATTTACTATTGAAGAGGCAAAGGACCTAACTACTTTGAAGTTAGATGAGTTGCATGGTACCTTGATTACTTATGAAATGAGGATAGGTGATTCTAAATCAGCCAAGAAAGAGGTTGCATTCAAATATGAAATGAAGACTAAATGCAAGAAGGTGAAGGATGATGATGCTACTCTTGAAATTGAAGATGAAGAACTCTTTTCTATGATGGCTAGAAGATTGAAGCTTGGATCTGGTAAGTACAAAGGTAATATTCCTTATTTCAAATGTGGTAAAATAATACATTTTTCTATTGATTCTCCTAATAATCAAAAGAAGTAAGATCATCATGAACATTAGTATGATAGTGATCGTGACAAATACACACAATAAGAGGAAGAAAACCATTAAGAAATTTGATTGCAAAAAAAGAAGGAAAAAAGATTTTTTATACAAAGGAAGATGATTTTTGGTCTGATGCTAGTAGTGGTGTTTCATATTTTGAATCTGAATCAGATCATGATGATATAGGAAATGAGGCATTGTTCATGACTAATGACACTATGAGTTCTTTTTGTAAAGGTTCTTCACTGTTAGGAGACTTTATTTTAGGTTATTGCAACTATTCAGATGAAGATGATGAGAGTGTCAAAGATGATCTTGAGGTAATTTAAAAGGAACTAAAACATACCGAGAAAGAGGAAAAAGAAATTATAATTCATTTCAAATATTATGAAATTCATATGCACAACCCAAAAGAAGTGTACAAGTTTGAATCAAGAAAGAAAAGTTAGTCAATCAAATTATTAAAAGAGAAGGTAAAGTATCTTGTCTCAAGTTTGAAGGATAAAGAGAGTGTGTGCACAAAATTTGAAGAATATATAGAGTTGCTAAGGGCTGAGTTGCTAGAGGTTAGTAAGAAAACTATGTCTTTTCAAAGGTTTGAAGAAAGTACCAAGGCTCTTGATGATCTCTTGAGCAATCAGAAAGTTACAAGTGATAGAGTTGGTTTGGGATTCAAATATGAAGTCAAGAAAAAATAAATGAAGTAACATGAATTATTTTCATGCAAATAAATTAGTGAACCAATTACCAACAAAGATAATAATAAGACTCTCATTAAGGACAATGTGAAATAAAAGTCAATTAGGCAACCTAATGCTTCAAGGTATGAAATTACTTTCAATGGATATTTTTATTCATGTAATACATTTGGTCATAGGAAATAGAGTGTATAATGTATTCTAGAGATACTCATCCATGGAGAGATAATAGGTATGAATTTACAAAGAGTATAGTGTGTTACAACTGCAATGAGAAAGGGCATGTTTCTATGTTTATCTTGAATAATCAACCTAGATGTGTTGATGGGTTTAAGAGGAAGAGTACAATAGTATGTTACACCTATAATAGATTTGTTCATGTTGAAAAAAACTGATATCAAGGTTTCTCAAGTCAAAATAGGAGCTTGCAAGGTCTTAGAGTAGAAAGAAGTGGTCTTGAAAG
Organism: Taxus wallichiana var. yunnanensis; assembly: GCA_018340775.1. Taxonomy (NCBI): domain Eukaryota; kingdom Viridiplantae; phylum Streptophyta; class Pinopsida; order Cupressales; family Taxaceae; genus Taxus; species Taxus wallichiana. The sequence continues at coordinate 219,279,129 of CM031242.1, read as the reverse complement.
GGCTAGAATGCATGACAGTGGTCCTAGAAGGACATTAGAACCAAGAAGGGACAATGTTATTAATTCAATAGCTTATGATGATTGAATGAATGATGTAACAAAAATTTATAATTAAAAGATAGATAGTGAAGGAGTCTTTTAGGTTCCCAAGAAGTATTAAGACCTCTTCAAGACCTTATTTTAGGTCTTCTTGGTGATCATATACCTTCACTATGCTTCTTGGAGGTATATTAGTGAAAATGAAGCATTCAACTGAGGGGAGAAGATTTAGTCAGTATGTGTGACTCATCCATGTGCATAAGTTATGTCTCACTATGTCTCTAAGTATGCTATCATAGTTCATGTTGGTGTTTCTCAAGTGTGAGATTTCATGATCACGTTTTGTAGTGATAAAGTGTATGAGTCAGATTCCTCACGGTCTTTGTCTCGCATTACCATGGAAAAATTGATAGTATGAGGTGTCTCAGTATCTTCAAAATTCTCATTTTTATGTCATAAGAAGTATGTAAGTGTCTTAGAACTCATGAACAATGTACTCATAGTCTCGTGTCCTATGCAGGTTTAGGCAATGTTGGTTGGTATGAGGTATGTGAAGTATTTATATTTTCATATCTATGTCAAAAGGTGTGTCATGAGATGATTTTAAGCTATATAATCAATAATCATGTATGTCTCATGTTTTATGAAGTATGTATAGTTGCAGTGTGCATTTAAATTTTGAGTCATGATATGTATGGTCTCCTTCAATTCATTAGGTTATCCATTGGTTTTCATGATCTCATTATGATTTCTTAGTCAAAATTTTTCTAGATTATGAGGTTTTCATTATAGTTTCAAGTGTCTTAGTGCATTAATAAAAAAGAATATTAAGGTGTAATTCCCTTCAAGAATAATGATTTGTTCAAACACTATGAAGAGTGGAGATCTATGTAATGCTCCTTAAAGGAAACAAGACAAAATCAAGGTGGTCTCGTGTGTTTTATTATCTTAAATCATGCCAAAATAATCTCATAAAGGTAGAAGATGTGTATACACTGATGTGGGTACATTCTGATATCATAAGATTAAACTTTATACTCCTTTGAGGTTACTTTTCCCTTAACTATGTCTTCATGTTATTACTAAGTGACATAGATGGAAAGTGAGGTTTGATGGTCATAATGATGGATTTTAGGAAAAAAATTTGATAAATTCATCTAGACATGATTGGCTATAGGATTCAAGTGGTTTTAGAATCTAAAAATTACTAAATTCATGGGAATTTGTGATAGAGTTCAGAATTGTGATGTTAGTGTAAAGAGGGCCTAATTAAGAATATTTGTTGTGCAAAATGGGCATGATTATTTTGAGATGAGTCTCAAGGTTTCAGGTGGTGATTTTGGAACCAAATGGGTATCTACATCTAGTGAGCTTTTATAATGAAATTTTGTATACAAAAATTTGTGTATGCTTCTTGAGGTGATTAGGGATAGTAGACCTGTGATAGTGCATTTTGATGGTGAAAAAAGGTACAAAGAAGTTTGTTGATTCTCAAAGTTTTTTTTTGACATGAAAAGGAGTGTTGAAGTCTTCTTATGTTCCTTTGATGATGTAATAATACATAATTAGGTACATTTATACTTATTTTGAATCTTGGAACTATTGAATTGTGTTGAAGGAGAAATGTTCCCTATAAGTATGAACACCGGTAAGCATCATTATAGATGTGTCTGAGTCCTATGGAGAATTTTTATATTGTGTGAAGTGATCTATCTCAGGAGTTATAGAAGAAGGTATGGTTCTCATTCATGTCTTGAGCTAAGATTGGTTTCCTACAGGTATAGCTATGATTAGTGTATACAAGAGGCATAGTATGCTTCTTCACAAGGTCTGAGTGTATGTTTGAAGTTCAATAGCATTTCAAAAACTATGTTGATGGTGATATGAAAGAAGATACAAGGTTCTTGAGTTGAAAAATATATTCCTAGGTGCATCTCCATAGTCACTTCTTGACAAATGATAACCAAGGTTTGAAAAGATCATACCATAGTGATCTCAGAGACTAATGTATGCATCTATAGTTGTAGGACATTTTAAAGGTGGAGCATGATAATTTATAAGATATGTTTTGATTTATTTATTCATTTAAGATATTATGATAGTGATATTGAAGTGGATACAATTCCCTAAATGTTTATTGAGGTTGAACAAGATGATAAGTTAGTGAAGAAGCTAGTATTAGTGGTGAGATTATTCATACCTTAGTTAAAAGATGAAGGCTACATGTGTAGTGTAATTTTAGAGGGAGATTATGATACTTTTCTCATGCTTGGTGTGTGTGTTTAAGTCTCTTTTGATTGAGAAATATTCTCAATGAATTATGATGATTGTAGGAAGAAGCTATTAAAGCTTGTAGTTGATTTGTTTCTTGATACACTTTGTGCTCAGTACTATGGTGATTGTACAGAAGTCTCCTCAAGTAAAATGTATGTGTCATTTTCATTTATGGAACTTTGAGATGCATTAAAACTACTATACTAGATATATATGTACATATCATTCCTTTGAACAAAGTGTAACCTTGAGAACTGTACTATGAATGGAAATGTCTATTATTGCTCCATAAAGCGAATCCTACAGCTGTAGGGGCTCAATGAAGTGAATGAAGTATTTATGGCTATCAAGATAGGGGAGTACATGTCGATACTCCACACAAGTTTTCATGTGAGCTCTAAAGCTAAGAAGATTCTTGTTAATTATATCCTTAGTGATGAGTTAGTTGGTTGAGGTTAGTGGTCTTTGTTATGATAGGAATAGTTGCTTCTACATGTTTATTTATTGGTCAGGTACACAAAATCCATTCATGACAAGGGAGAAAGTGATTTTACCTCTAGAAGGGTGATATGAAGGCCCTTAAATCATATGAGTTATATTTCTTACAAGCTTATACATGTAAAGGTAAACATTTGTCATATATTAGTCAAGTATGACTATCAACGTCTGAAATGGAGCTTTAGGGCAGTGTAAAAGTGCTCATGATGATCTCATGCCAAGTAACCAAGGTAAGTTGATTGTTCTTGATCCTTTCTACAATATATAGTACTCTTGAGTCCAGGGGGAGTGCTAGTTTTTTTATTGAGTTGAGTAAAGATTGGGAGAGCATCAAAGTTGGTCCTAAAAGTACTAAAGAGATACTTCATGGATCTTAGTCCAAGTATGGTATGGAGAGAAAGAAATTGCATTATAAATCTAGTCTTATGCCTAGAAAATTTTGTGAATTCTCAAGAATTAAGGTATGATGGCTTGGTATGCTCATTTACAACATTGTTGGCATGTTCATGTTGTGTTTGCTTTAGATGTTAGGTTTCTACAAAGTGGTGTCTTAAAGGCTAAAATGGGGTTGAGGAGAAAAATAGTTATTTTTTCATGCATAGAAGGTGAAAAATTATTCTTTAGCACCAAAAAAATGTAAGATGATTTTTATTCATGTTTATTTATGTAATCGGATGTTGTAAATTCTTGGCCCAAGGGGGAGCATGGTTGTTACATGCTTGTAAAGAAGGAAAATATCATTTTTGTGCAAATTTCAAGATCTTGAGCTTGTGTGAAATATTTGGTTGACCTTTCTAATGAAATAATGATATTATGAAATTTTGGAAGATGAATAACATATTGATATAGGTATGCCTTTGTCATTAATGTAAAAAGGGGATAAGTTCAGGTAGTTTTCCATCAATGAAAAATGGGGAGATTGTTGGCATGTGGTCCTATAGGTGTTTCCATTTACGAAAAAACACATTAAAAAAATTGGATGATGGATTAAGGTCATATGACGTTGTGTTTCTATGATGGTTCATATGTGTACATGATTCTACAGGAAATTCGGTGAGGGTTTCTTACTCTTACAAGCCAATTTAGGTTCCTAAGTGATGTTACATGGTGGTAGGAATGTCTTGGTTTATTAAGAATTATTTTAACATGATGGATATAAGTTTTGGAGAGTTCTTGGGCACTCACACAGCAGTTGCGGTGTGCGAGATATAGGTGATTCACTATGTTTCAGGTGCTCATTTTGAGCGGTATGGATGCTAGGAGGTATGAGGATGATATTTGGAGCTATATGAGCTCATGAAATCATGTATTCATTTGTATCATAGTGTATCAGGTATGTTTGGTTAATTTTAGATCTTTCATGTTGATTTATTGTGTTTTTCCGTTGACCCTAGCTTCTATAGTGTAAAACCCTAAGGGGTTGCTATGAAAGTATTAGTGTCTAGAGAGTTTGAGGTATTGTGATGACATTATGATGATTTGAGATGTTATTATGATGTTTCATAGTGCTTTTAGAAAAATTTCAGGATGTTATGATGTGAATTTTGCAAGATATGTCAATTTTGGTGAGATAGGGTCAAGAACTAGTGCATTTCCAGCTCAAATTGGATCTTTTAATGCTCATCCTGAATTTTTGCTTTGAATGGGAAGTTTTGGATTTTATGGATATTTATAAATTTATTCTATAATTTTTCAAAAAAATAATAAGGTAATTTCATCGTCATGTTTTTATGAATGAATGTTAAGAAGGTAAATAATTATTTATGAGTTTAAAACCCTAACTTGAAAGTGGTATGCAAGAATTGTTTCCTAAGTGTCTAGTTTTTATTCCTAGTGCATTAATGATTATTGGAACATGTATATTACTCCTTCATATTTATATAAAGGTATGGTAGAGGTCATGGTGATGAGTGGGCCCCTTTGGAATAGGCTAGTTTCGAAGAAGAGTGTTTTGGGACAAGGTTGTCTAAAGGAGTTGCAAGATAAATTGACATTGTGTAATGTGTTAGTGTTTCTTGATGTAAAAAGAGATTTCAAGACATTTTTATGTAGGTACAAATTTTAATTATCTCCATTTAGGTTGATTGGTCAAAGGGTAGTTTTGAAGCCATAAAAAATAGTGTTCAGTAAAGTGAGCATAACTAGAGCTACAAACTAAATTATGAGGTGATTAAAGTTTTGTTAAAAATAGTATTCAGATATATTTTCAATGATATAATTTTTTTTCATGATTATTATATTTTATATGGTTTAAACTTCAATTTGTAGACAAGAATATTATTTCCAATGTAGGACCCGATAAGATATTATGAAATTTTTGAGTTGTTTTAAGAATGAGATGGATTAGGTGATGTTTGATATCACCTGAAGAGTGAAGAGGGATTAATTTGACATAAAATCAATAAATTTAGAGGTATTTATTTTTCCTAGAAAGGTGGTAACTATCTGATATTTGGAAACAAATTTTACGCGGGTTGATTTGGTGAAGACAAAAGTAGCTAAGGTTTGAGCAGGCGATTGTTTCATGAATTCTAACTTTCTTATAAGTATCCTATAGGTTTTTCCATTTCGATTTATTTTTCACATTCCATTGTTCGTATTTTTAAGTGATATAGTAAGATGGAGAAGTTTTTAGGGTCCTAAGGGGTGTAGGAAACAACTCTTTTAAGAAGTACAAAAAAATTTGGGTCCATTAAATGAAATAATTTGATTGGTTGAGATAAATTGAGACAATGTATGATTTTTAAATGTTAATTTAAACATGTGTGGTTATTTATTGGTCATTCCTAAGTATGGTTTTTATGTTGGGGTATTTTTCTCTTTGTGCTTATAGGAATATGACCATTTTTGGAGCATAAAATGATGTTTTTGGATAGGCCGACCTACTTGGGTCACTTGTGAATGTTATATTTTGAATTTGGGATTTTTATGATGCACGGTTTTATCCAAAGGATGTAAAAGGTTTATTTTTGAGTTTGAAATGAAGAGAATCTTATAAAAGCATTTTTTTGGGTGCTTTTTGAGCTAGTTTGTGTGTGTGCAAGAAGTGCAACCTAGGTGAGAAATATTTTTAGGTGTGTGAGCATGAATTGAGATAATATCAGGTGTGTTATAGGTTAAAGAAGATAAGAAATCATGTTTGTAATATTTTTAATCTTGAGAAGTGAAGAAAGAACAAGATTGTGTAATTTTGAAGACCTACGGTTTGAGCAAGGGTTAAAAGGAGTTTGGATCTGAATATTATGATCACCATCGGCTAATTTTTTGCATGATATAATCAATGATATTCTCATAAAAATATTGCATGATGTGTCATATTCATGCAAGTCTCTTTTTGTGTATAATATCAATAAGGGTTTAGGGGTTGATGCTCCTTTTAGGGTTGGTACCTCACTAAAAAAATATCTTGTGATGTGTAATATTCAATTGAGTCTTTGTTGTGTGTAATACTAGAAAAATTTCAATTGGTTTTATTCCCCTTAAGGGTTTCCCACTTACATCTTGTGTCTTATTATTGTTTCTATTTCTCATGATTAATTATTTGAATGTTATATGTTGTTGTGCACACATTACTAAATTGATAATTGATCAATGGTTTATGTGAATGATTTGAAATTGAAATTAAATTATATGGAATGATTCACCCCCTCTTATTCCATTTTTATTTCAACATCATCTTGACTAAATTTTGGAGTTGTACCTCCTTGTTGAGTGGATAATAAATAGTGAATCCATTGTAACATTTATAGGATGTTTGTCCCGATTAGTGATTTGGTTCGAATGGGATTTTCTCCCTTGAATGGTTTCCCACATTATTTTTTTTCTTTTTTTGCTTGCATGTTTATTGCTTTTGAATGATGGTATGTCTTCATTATAACTAAGTAAAGTGAATTGAATTATTTCTCAAATTTTGAAAAAACACAGATTCACCCCCTCTCAGTGCCTATAATTTCAAACAATTGATATCATAGCATGGACATCTTGAAACAAGTTTAACAACTTAGAGGATATCCCTAAGGCACAAGCATGGGTAAATTAGTAGAAGAAGTTATGAAAAGGAAGTATGAAATTAATCAGCCCCCGATTGATGGACTGAAGAAGAAAATCAATCTTATGAAAGATGATCATGGCCAATCCCTCATAGAAATGGAATCTATAGTTAAAATTTTGGAAAAATAATTGAAGGATAAATAATATGCTTTCCTTAAACATGAAGAAGATTTGAGAACATTGAAAGATGAGGAAGGAAGAAGCTAACAAGATGTGGAGAATGTATAGAGAACCTATGGAGAAGAGAGAGGATGCCAAGGATTTTCCAAGCATACAAATAGGAATGAAGATGACCAAGGAAACAAGCACAATAAGTCCTAAGTCAGTTATGAAACCAAGTGCATCCAGGTATGAAAGGAATTTCAATGGTTATTGTTTTCTTGTCATAATTTTGGGCATAGAGCCAAAGAATGTAAAAATAATGTCATAGATGTCCATCCATGGAGAGACAATAGATATGAGAGAGATAAAAATAGAGTATACTTCAACTGTCAAGAGAAGATTCATATTGCCAAGTACAATGTCTATGAATGATAGCATCAAAATTCAAAAAATTAAGGTCTTTGAGGAAAGAATTAGGTGGTATGATTCAATTTTCATAAACAGGACATTTTGCAAGACCTTGTTATAAATCTCTTAGATATACAAATAAGCTTCATGCATTCAAAAGGAAAGACAAAAATGTATTCAAGGTGAAGGATAGTTCTAATAATGAGACCCAAGTCATCCATGTTTGAAAGAGACACTAGAAAGAAGAAAATAATGTATGCATATAAGGTCAAGGAATTCAAATCTAGAGTTAAGAAAGCAAAGAATAACAAGAAATTAGCATGGTAAGATGTTGAAGAGACAAAGAAACCAATGGCTTTCATAGAATAATAAATTTCAAGTAAGGTAACAAAAGATAATGATCAAGCCAATAAGTAAGTGGACAAGCCCGGTGAAATCTAAGAACAAATCCTACCTCTAGATGTGGTATAACAAATATATGAAATGCATCATATATGTTTATCAAGTATAGAATCATAAGAAGAAGGTAGAATATATGAGGTCATGACATCTAAAAATTCATCTACAAATACTAATAAGAATTCAAGAGCAATAAGAGAAAATAATGAGACATCGAGTTTCTTTGATGACTATTGTCTGTTCTAAGGTGATCTCACAAGATGGGGTACCTTATCTAGGATTATAGAAGAAATGTATCATTAGAAACAAGATAGGTATGTTTTTAGAAGTGCTTATCATTGGAAAGAACTGATCAAAGTCTTTACAATGTTGCATTTATTTGAATGGGCCAAGGTGTGGATGTCTTTTCTCTCTTAAAATTGTTAAGAATGACTTGTGTAAAGCATTTTAAAGAGCGTGATTTTTTTCAAATAAAGGAAAGTGTATTTGTGATTTGTATGAATTATCAAGTGTGCTCCCAAATTATTCTAACAATCTTGAGTTAAGTTTGTCATGATGAGTATGTGATATCTACCTAGCCAACAAGGTTAGAATTATGAAAGGAGATAAAAGGATATTGGAATTTCTCCCACCAAGTACACTTGTGTCTTAATTATGTGTCCCATCATTGAGAAATATTTAATTACCTATTTTGATCATGCAAGGAATGTAGTATCCCTCTAAAAGGAACTGATCTCGTTTGAAATCCTAAGATTATAGTAACTAGTAACACATTAAGCATAGATAGCTATGAATTTGTAACACATTGAAAAATATGTCTAGTGACCATGTCTCAATACAATTATGTCAAGAGTGTCATGATAATCATGTTATCCTGCTAAATAGAGTGTCCTCCATGTTAAATTTTATAAAACAATCTAGAGTGTGTTGATTGAACACCTCTCATGAGCTCTTTGTGCCTATTTATCTAGTAAAGATCTTACTTAGCTATCAAAGTAAAGGAAAGTATTCTAAGGTCATGATTTTACATAAGTGACTCTAGTTAACTCATAAAGAATTGTATAGTTAGTACTATATGTCAAAGTTAGTTAAGGCTCTTCAAGTTCTATGTTGAAAGAAAAGAAGACAATCAAGGATCTGTAAGGGAAGTTAGGAAGAATAATGCAACTCAAAAGGTCTATATATGGTGCTTCTTGAAGAAAATAAAGATTCAAGTTTCTTAAGATCATTGAATATTATGAAGATAATGGAAAAAAGGCATGAAGTATACATGGTGTGGCAAAGTGAGGTCTAGTAGAAAAGAGCATATACATATAAGTCTTCTTGAGAACAGTTGTGTCTCAAAGTGCCTCATATCAACCAATGTAGAATCCTTGTTGTATTAATTCAAGTCATTGAGAGGATTTTAAAACATTTATTTATGTTTGTAATGAGGATTTCTCATTCAATTCCTAAGGCTAGCTCAGAAAATTTTGGTTGATGATCAACCATAATTGGTTAAAATAAAAATTTGGGCCATATCTTGTCTAAAGGAAATTATGTGTAAGAAAAATTGAAGCTAAATCAAATAGGGATAGGTTTTCAATGAGGTCTCAAGCAATCATGATTAAAGAAGCACGTGGAAACTCAAAATGTTGTAAAATAAGACTCACTACTAGCTCAAAAATATGGAGGAGATAAAGATAAGAATGATGAAATAAGTTTTAAGTCTTGAGAAAGAGATCTCTTTAATTTATGTGTAGTTCCCACTTCCCTTTGACACTTTTAGATACTGATTTTGATACTATTGATCATATTATGGACACTATTATGTTTTATTTTAGTATGATGGTTAGATGTTAGATCATGGGTTATTATTGAATTGGATTTAGTTATTAAGCATGATGATTACTATAGACATTTTCTATATGTGGTTAATGATATCTTGTTTGACATGGACATATTATAGATGTTGATTTGGACTTATGATATTGGATATTTTGAGTAGATCTGGTATGGTAGATTTTGATGATGATATAGTTGATTTATTTAATTAAAAATAATAATGTTGAAATTATTGATATTGTTGTGATCTATGTGGTTGGATGATTTTGAGGTATTGTTTATATCATTTTGGATGTTCGATATGGCCACTAGGCCGACGGAGGTATTTGCATTTTAGAGGTTAAAAATCACAAAAAAATTGGGCAACTAGAGACTAACTATATTGAAATTCCAGTTGAAATCAACAAGGGCACCATGACAACTATGTTATGAACTTGTGTGTTGTGTTATGTTAGAAATTCCCATGGGGGATTTCCATTATATGTGACCATGGGATATGTGTTTTATTTATGTGTTCCTTGTTAATTATTGTTGTATGTATTTTATTTGTAATGTGTTCCCTCTTTTAATTAATTTAAATGTGGTGGATTAATGTGATGGTCATATAGTTAAACTTTATTTAAAATAAATTGGGATGTGGAGTGTAATTAATGAAGTTGTTGTCGCATATATTCATGTTAGAAGAGTGTGTAAGTTGTCGGGTAAGAGTGTGTAAAAATTGTAAGAGTATGTAAGGCAGATTTTGGAAGGTCTAGCACTTCATCTTTTATGGAATCTCAATTTGACCTTGGAGGCCAAATTTGGAGTCTTGTGGGACAATTTAAACTTATCCCACACCTCTTAAAATGATCCACCAACCAAGCCTATGGTTTGCGGAGCTAAATGTAGGAATTTCTAATGTAATTTGAGGAAACACTATGTAAGTTTTAATTGCACTTCCTTACATGTTTTTAATTTGGTCCTTTTGGAGTATGGGTTGAATTGGAGTATGTAAGTGATTTTGTCATTTTTATTTATTTATTGTGATTTGTTGGTTGATGTTGAATTTCAATTGCAGATGAGGAAAAATGATCTCGGCATCCCACTTGGATCCACATCATCTCTCTCTTTCCTTTCCTATAAAAGTGTAACTTCTTGCTCATTTGGAGGTTGTTGAAACTTTGTTATCTCCTCTTAGTGGCACAATTTTTGTTGTTTCTTTTGGAGCTTGTTTGAGGAATAGCTTGGATTATTTTTATTTACTTATACTTTCTTGTTTTGGATTGCACTTGAAATTGTGGAAATCTTGTGAGCTTGCAACAAACTCTAGTATGGAGAGGTAGGATCTGGAGCTGTATTTTAATTGTCTTGTTTCTCTTACATGCATACCTAAATGGTGTTTGTGTTTACATTCTTGGCTGGTTGGATAGAATGTTGTGGGGATATCACATGGGGGCATAAGGGATAAACTTGGGGAGAATAAGGATGGGTTGGGAGATATAAGGTTTATGGGGTTGACATGATTATTGGTAGTATGCATTTGGTGGATGGCCAATTCCAAATTGGGAGGCATAAGGAGTTCCCCATAGTCCTTGCTCTTGTTGGCCTGCTTGATCAAGCTTATGTGTTGTATGAATTATTTCAAATGTAGTTGGGAATTGCTATCTTATTTTGAACTGTGCATTTTCTTGTTGTATGCAACATTGTGAATGTTGCATGTACGTGATAGAAGTCTTGTTGCCATATGTTGATATTCATTCTCCATTTTAATATGGTTGGGGATTTGGGGCCAATAAGGAAGGATGGCTTCTTCCTTCTCATTGGATGTATTAGTTGTGTGGAAAGCATTGCCTTTCCCCCTTCCTTGTTTTGATCAAATTTGAAAAGAAGAAGAAACTTGCATGTTCTTTGTTTGGAGCAAGGAGAAATTACAGGTTTTGATCTTTCCCTTTTGAGTAAAATTCAATGTAACCTTTCCCACTTAGAGTGGATGAGTGTATAAAGGTTTTAATGTGAAGTTATTGCATTGATAGTAGAAGTTTGAAATTAAATAAAGAGATGTACAAGAAGAATTATACTTCTCTATTTTGTTTTGGAAAGAAAATGTGAATGATATTCCATACTTTGTATTTTGTAATCGAAAACCAATTCAAATTGTAAAAGGGATGAGATGTAAAGTTTTCAATTGAATATGAATAAAGGATTGCATTAGTCCCTCTAAGTTGTAGTGTGTACAGGATTTGATTTGCTTTGTAAAAAAAAAGGATATCTCTATTTTTTTAAAATAATAAGAAACAGTGTTGTATATCTCATGTATTGTAGTTGAAATCAAATAGAAAGGAAAGTTGTAAATTTGTATGGACGATCAATGAAAGAATACATTCCTTTATCAAAAGTTTATTGCATATTTGATTTGAATTATTGTTGAAAATTGATTGTTGTTTGAAAAGAAAAGAAAGAAGCATGCGTATGGAATGAAAGATAGTGTTATATTAATTACAAAATTGTATATTAAAATTGAAATCAGAGATGCATTTTTAGTTAGAATTGAATGGATGATCTAATAAGCATTGTATTTGATTAAGTTAGAATCATATGCACATTCAAAAGACAAATTGCTAAATCAATTTAAAAGAAACAACTCATTGTTTTTAAAACTTAAATCTGGCAATGCACATTTTAATTAAAATGAGAAGTTCAGACTTATACTCAACAATAAGTTATGAAACTTTGAAATTTACATTTAGGAAGACCTAAGGAACTCTAATTAACTCTAAAAGTCAAGAATGAACCTCCAAAACTTGATAAAATTCAATTTGGAGCTTGCAGTGTCGTTTTCCCGTCTATTTCTAGAAAAATACAAAATTGCATAATTAGACAATTTGAATTCAATAAAACACTCTAATTACTCCTTAGACTGATCCTCCATGTCTGTTTGACATATGGAGTGAAGGAGGAGTTTGAAATTAATCAAATCAAGAAGTTGGAAAAATGTCAGTTTACAAATTAAAATCTTGGACATCGTTTTTAAAAAATTTACCCTAAAAAATTCATCAAAATCAAAAATTGATGATCTCTGTTAAAAGAGGACTCTAAGAGATTTCCAAAAAGTCCTTGTTTTCCCAAAACTGACTTTTCTATAAAACGTTATGGCCATTTCAAGTTTTACTTCAAAATGGCCATCCAAAAATTAATCTAACTATTTAAAAATCAAAATTTAACCTTTGGAAAAATTTCCCCAAAAATTCCATGGCCCCACAACCCTCGCAACCAATCAAATGTTGCCACATGGCACTTTGGAGGGCAGACTCAATTTAAAAACTTAACTTTTTGAAAATTTGACCTTGGGAAAAATTTCCCATTTTTTCCCGCAACCTGTGCCTCGCAGCCAATCACGTGATAACACGTGGCTTGGTGGGCACACGGAATAAATTTTAAAACTTAGTATTTTTGACTCTTTTGGAAAAAATTCAATTTTTCCTCCATGGCCCCGCACACTTGCAGCCAATCAGGTGTTGACACATGTCCTAATGGACGCACAGGCCCACACAAGTCTTTTTGAATTTTAAACCTTTTGTGGCTAAATCTTAAATCTCTTTCTTGCCCCATTGACCGGGACCAATAAAATTTGGACACGTGGCATGGATTTTCTCCTTGGAAAAGGTGCACGATGAAATTTTCATTTGGGATTTTGGCCTTAAACATTCCAAATTCAAATTCACTCCTCCAGTCTGATTCTCCCCACTCCAATCGAGAAGTGACACGTGTCCTTCTAGGCTCGCGGACGTGTGGAGGGAAATTGCAATTTTGCACTCAAGGAGGGAAAATTCCCAATTTTCCTTCCTGCTCTGCCGACCCACTCAAAGGAAAAAAATTCTCCCTTAGCCCACTGAGACTCTCCCTAGGGAAAATTTCTCCCCAAAACTCCGCTGAGCCATAACTTGAGATTTATAGGGAGTTAGGAGGACTTCCTTATATGGTTGGAAAGGTGAGAAAATTTTCTATCCATGGGCATGATTTAAGAAAGTTTTTATGAATCTAATTGTATGAAAAATCAAGTTGAACCCTGTAAGCCTTTTAAAGTAGGGTTGAGAGCAAATTTACCTTCCTAACCTAAGTGATGAATTTAAACCTCTTGTTTGACCTTGTGCTTGTTGCTAATAGTTGTTAAGAAGTAATTGCTACAAGTCATTCTTGATTGTTAACCTAAATCTGGTTTGTGCTAACTAAGATCTTGTAACCCTCTTTGCAAACACTCTTAATCAAAAAAAAATTATTCCATAATTTTCCTAGCTAATCTTAGTTTGTTTCTTGGTCTCAAGTGGTAGCGGGCACTATAGTTTGGTATCGAGCAAAGTGGTTCAAAGGCTTGGACCATTGGGAACACTAGAAAACTTGAGACATGAACACTTAAACCTAGCACATTGAAAACCTAGAAAACAACTTAACAAGAATTTGTATGTTTTAGTAAACATGGAAGTTGTATAACTTAACAAATGAATGAACTCTCACTTTGGTCTTTGCAAGAGGCACAAACAGAGCGAGAGGAACCTTCACAGAGACTCAGATTCACCACCACCACCACCACCACTAGATAAGGGTGTAGCAATCATTTTACCTCAGATTATACAGACCCTTCAGGATGTTAATGCCACTCTACGTGGAGGATTAATAGGAGGGCATGCAACTAGTCATGATAGATCTCCTTCTATTAAGGGTCACATACCCCTCGACTTAACAAGGAGTGTAGAGGAGAAAAATCCCATGTGGAGTCGGTCGAGTGGATTCACCACCAGGAGACATGGTGACAGAGTTCGGAGCATGAGAGAGGTCTCGGAGTAATAGGCTTAGGGATGAGCTTGCGAGAGAGGCCTAGAGGCCAATAGATCACAGCAACGGATCACATCGGGGAGATCCTAAAGCTTAGGCCCTCACATTATATAGGTGATACAGGTGGATTTCGGGTAGAGGCTGGCTAGTGAGCTTGAGTGGTTGCTTCAAGCTTTGTCCTTGTTACAGTAACTCAAAAGCTCGTGTTTCGATCCATCTATTAAAGGATGGAGCAAGAGTATGGTGGAGGAAAAGAAGCAAAATCTCCATGTAGATTCGAGAGATAGTAACTTAGGAGCTGTTTGAGGAGAGATTCAGGAGTAGGTACCTATCACAGAGGTTCATCTAGTAGAGGATTGACGAGTTCCATGACCTCTGACAGGATACTGTTTTAGTAGTAAAGTATGAGAGTAGATTTATAAATCTACTTCAGTATGTAGAGTATATGCAGGATGAGTAGGTGTAAATTCATAGGTTCATCCGGGGCTTGAATCTGGACATTAGAGGTGTAGTTCAGATTCACTGCCCATAGACTTTAGCAGAGGCCATCGAGAAGGCCTATATTGCAGAGGAGACTCGGGGTAAAACCCAGCAGGCTAGAGACCAAGTCAGAAGCCACATTCAGCAGATGCAGGATGGTAGATTGAGAGGTTTAGTACCTCTTCCTTTTAGTGGTCAGCATTCAGTATAGTCATCCTTTAGGCTGCAATAGCAGTAGCAACAACAGTTCCACCCATCGTATAGGCCTCCACTGAGAGATGATGCACGAGAGAGTCGGAGTATGGGGCCTCCTCTTAGGGGTCCCATCAAGACACAAGGTGGACCTAGAGCTCGATTAGCGAGAATCTCGCGGCAAAAAGGCCACAACAGACCATATCCAGATCATTTGGATCCACACCACGAGCTTCTAGGGTGCCTATTGGAGGTGTTGTTCCTTGGAGAGGATCAGGTGGTTGTTTTAGATGTGGAGTTATGGGACACTTTTGGAGAGACTACCCTCAGAACCCTAACAAGGGTAAGGCACCGATTTCTAAGCTGACACTTGGTGACATGGGACACTGACCACAAGATTTATGCAACAGTTGAACACCATCAGCCGAGCACTAGAGAATATTCATTGAGACCACATGTAGCATTGGTGGTATTTTTACCTCTATATTATTTAATTCCAGTTCTTGATTCTTTCATTGCACCATCTTTAGTAGAGATGCGGAGTTGATGGCGTTAGGAAGGGTCTCGGTGGGATGTTGAGATGGCTTCTAGAGCCAAGATCTCTATGGACTCCTTAGTTAAGGAGTGTGTAGTGGATTTGGGACCCTTCACCACCACCTCAAATCTCTGTATTCTTCCTTTGGGCTCGTATGGAGTTATTTTAGGTATGGATTGGATATTTATACATAGGGCCAGGATGGATTGTTATCATAAGACTATAGCTTGTGTAGATGATTTGGGAGTTTAGTCAGTGATCTTGGGGTCAAGAGACCCATTTCTATTTGTACCATTTCCGCTATGCAGCTTAAGCGGTGTGGATGATGGGGTTGTCATATGTATGCTATTACAGTCAGTGATAGATCAGAGGATGGATCTAGTGGACCATCACTAGATAAACATCCCATCTTGAGAGATTTATCTGATGTATTTCCAGGGGAGCTACCAAGGATGCCACCCCCATGTGAGATTGATTTCCATATAAATCTAGTCCCGGAGCAGAGCCTATCTCACAGGCACCTTCTCGATGACCACCCGGAGCTCTATGAGCTCAAGTTGTAGCTTGATGGCCTTTTGGAGAAGGGCCTTATCAATCCTAGTGTATCCCCTTGGGGTTCACTTGTGATATTTTTGAAGAAGAAGGATGGATCATTGTGATTGTGTATTGATTACGCCCGATTGAACAAAGTGACGATCAAGAATCATTATCCTTTTCCTCACATTGATGACTTGTTTGATCAGATGAAGGGAGCCACATTGTTCTCTAAGATTGATCTCAAGTCAGGATACCATCAGTTGAGGATTTCAGAGGTATACATTCATAAGACCACATTCCACATGAGATATGGGCACTATGAGTTCACAATGGTGCCTTTTGGTTTGACAAATGCCCCTGCAATGTTTATGAGTTTGATGAATGGGGTATTCAGAACCTTTTTAGATCACTTCATGCTCATCTTCCTTGATGACATCTTAATATACTCACGTACATGTGAGGAGTACGAGGGCACCTTTCGATGGGTTCTCCGGTGTCTTCATGAGTAGCAACTTTACGGGAACTTGGAGAAGTGTTCTTTCTTCCGATCAGAGTACAGTATTTAAGTCATATTATCTATGGGGAAGGTGTCACAGTCGATCCTTCTAAGATTAGAGGCATTATGGATTGGTCAAAGCACCCCACTCGTGATATAGGTGCACGGCTTCATGGGGTTAGCGAGTTACTATAGGAGTTTTTTTAGGACTTATCGAGATAGTGCACCCCATCACTTCCTTTCAACGGAAAGGGAAGAATTTTTTTGGGACGAGACAGATGTGAGTAGGCCTTGAGACATTGAAGGAGTGCCTCACTATAGCACCCATTCTTGCAATGCTAGATCCACGGGGTGAGTTCTTTGTTTGATTAGATGATTCTTGAGTCGGGCTTGGAGGTGTGTTGATGCGGGATGGCAGGGTTGTAGCTTTTGAGTCTTGCAAACTCAAGGATCATGAGCTTAATTATCCTACACATGATCTTGAGCTTGCAGTAATTATGCATGCTTTGGTTAGATGGTGGCATTTTCTTCTTGGACAGAGGTTCACACTTAGGACAGATCATTTTATTCTTTGCCACCTCTTCACACAGTCCCCAATATGTGTTTTATTTATGTGTTCCTTGTTAATTATTGTTGTATGTATTTTATTTGTAATGTGTTCCCTCTTTTAATTAATTTAAATGTGGTGGATTAATGTGATGGTCATATAGTTAAACTTTATTTAAAATAAATTGGGATGTGGAGTGTAATTAATGAAGTTGTTGTCTTAGATATTCATGTTGGAAGAGTTTGTAAGTTGTCATGTAAGGGTGTGTAAAAATTGTAATAGTATGTAAGGCAGATTTTAGAAGGTCTAGCACTCCATCTTGTATGGAATCCGAATTTGACCTTGAAGGCCAAATTTGGAGTCTTGTAGGACAAGTTAAACTTGTCCCACACCTCTTAAAATGATCCACATACCATACCTATAGTTTACAGGCTAAATTTAGGAATTTCTAACGTAATTTGAGGTAACGATATGTAAGTTTTAATTACACTTCCTTACATTTTTAATTTGGTCCTTTTGGAGTATGGGTTGAATTGGAGTATGTAAGTGATTTTGTCATTTTTATTTATTTATTGTGATTTGTTGGTTGATGTTGACTTCTAATTGCAGATGAGGAAAAATGATCGGCATCCCACTTGGATCCACATCATCCTCTCTCTTTCCTTTCCTATAAAAGTGTAGCTTCTTGCTCATTTGGAGGTTGTTGAAACTTTGTTATCTCCTCTTAGTGGAACACTTTTTATTGTTTCTTTTGGAGATTTTTTGAGGAAGAGCTTGGAGTCTTTTTGCTTGCTTATACTAGCTGGTTTTAGATTGCACTTTGACATTGTGGAAATCTTGTGAGCTTGCAACAAAATTTAGTATGGAGAGGTAGGATCTGGAGCTGTATTTTAATTGTGTTGTTTCTCTTGCATGCATAACTAAATGGTGTTTGTGTTTACATTCTTGGCTGGTTGCATAGAATGCTTAGGACATGGTGTAGGAGAATGCTATGGGGATATCACATGGGGGCATAAGGGATTGCCAATGGCACAGTTTTATTATGGAGGGAGTTTTGGGTTGGGATCCACCTTGGAAAAGAAAATACTTGCATTTCTTACTATGGGGGGCATAAGGGATAAACTTGGGGGAGCATAAGGAGGATTTGGGAGATATAAGGTTTATAGGGTTGATATGATTATTGGTGGTACGTATTTGGTGGATTCCCAATTCCAAATTGGGAGGCATAAGGAGTTCCCCATAGTCCTTTCTCTTGTTGGCCTGCTTGATCAAGCCTATGTGTTGTATGAATTGTTTCAAATGTAGTTGGGAATTGCTATCTTATTTTGAACTGTGCATTTTGTTGTTATATGCAATGTGAATGTTGCATGTACGTGATAGACGTCTTGTTGCCATATGTTGATATTCATTCTCCATTTCAATATGGTTGGGGATTGGGGACCAATGAGGAAGGATGGATTCTCCCTTCTCATTGGATGTCTTGGTGGGGTGGAAAGCATTTCCTTTCCCCCTTCCTTGTTGTGATCAAAGTTGAAAAGAAGAAGAAACTTCCATGTTGTTGTTTGGAGCAAGGAGAAATTACAGTTTACAAATTAAAAGCCTAGACATCATTTTTAAAAAATTACCATAAAAAATTCATCAAAATGAAAAATTGATGATCTCTGTGAAAAGAGGACTCAGAGATTTCCATAAAGTCCTTGTTTTCCCAAACCGCTGACATTTCTATAAAATGTTATGGCCATTTCAAGTTTTACTTCAAAATGGCCATCCAAAAATTAATCTAAGCTGTTTAAAAATCAAAATTTAACCTTTGGAAAAATTTCCCAAAAAGTCCATGACCCCACAACCATCGTAACAATCAAATGTTGCCACATGGCACTTTGGAGGGTAGACTCACTTTAAAAACTTAACTTCTTGAAAATTTGACCTTGGGAAAATTTTCTCATTTTTTCCGCAACCCCGCGCCACGCTTTGCCCAATCACGTGGCCGACACGTGGCTTGGTGGGCGCACGGAATAAATTTTAAAACTTAGTAGTTTTTACTCTTTTTGAAATTTTTCACTTTTTCCTCCATGGCCCCACACCCTTGCAGCTAATCAGGTGCTTCGACACATGTCCTAACGGATGCACAGGCCCACACAAGTCTTTTTGAATTTTAAACCTTTTGTGCCTAAATCTTAAATCTCTTCGCTGCCCCTCTGACCTGTGACCAATAAAATTTGGACACGTGACATGGATTTTATCCTTGGAAAAGGTGCACGATGAAATTTTCCCTTGGGATTTTGGCCTAAAACATTCCAAATTCAAATTCGCTCCTCCGGTCTGATTCTCCCCATGCCAATCGGGAAGCGACACGTGTCCTTCTGGGCTCGTGGACGTGCAGAGGGAAATTGTGATTTTTCACTCAGGGAGGAAAAATTCCCAATTTTCCTTCCCGCTCTACCAACCCACTCAAAGGAAAAAATTTCTCCCTAAGCCCACAGACTCTCCCTAGGGAAAATTTCTCCCCAAAACTCCGTCGGGCCATAATTCAAGATTTATAGGGAGTTAGGAGGACTTCCTTATATGGTTGGAAAGGTGAGAAAATTTTCTATCCAATGGGAATGATTTAGGAAATTTTTGATGATTCTAATTATATGAAAAATCAGGTTGAACCTTGTAATCCTTTTAAAGCAGGGTTGAGAGTGAATTTACCTTCCTAACCTAAGTGATGAATTTAAACCTCTTGTTTGACCTTGTGCTTGTTGCTAATAGTTGCTAGAAGTAATTGTTGCAAGTCAGTCTTGATTGTTAACCTAAATCTAGTTTGTGCTAACTGAGATCTTGTAACCCTCTTTGTAAACACTCTTAATCAAAAAAATTATTCCATAATTTTCCTAGCTAATCCTAGTTTGTTTCTTGGTCTCAAGTGGTAGTTTGAAGTGAGCACTACAGTTTGGTATCAGAGAAGTGGTTCAAAGGCTTGGACCATTGGGCACACTAGAAAACTTGAGACATGAAAACTTAAACCTAGCACACTGAAAACCTAGAAAATAACTTAACAAGAATTTGTATGTTTTAGTAAACATGGAAGTTGTATAACTTAACAAATGAATGAACTCTCACTTTGGTCTTTGCAAGAGGTGTAAACAGAGTGAGAGGAACCTTCGTAGAGACTCGGATTCACCACCACCACAACCACCACCACCGCATTAGGGTGTAGCGGTCATTCTACCTCGATGATTCTGCTGACCCTTCAGGATGTTAATGCCACTCTACGTGGAGGATTAGTAGGAGGGCATGCACCTAGTCATGATAGATCTCCTTCTATCAAGGGTCGGTACCCCCTCAACTTAACAAGGAGTATATAGGAGAAAAATCCCATGCGGAGTTAGTCGAGTGGATTCGCCACCTAGGAGACATGGTGACAGAGTTCGGAGCATAGAGAGAGGTTTCGGATCACTAGGCTTAGGGATGAGCTTGCGAGAGAGGCCTAGAGGCCAATATACCATAGCAGCGGATCACATCAGGGAGATCCTAAAGCTTAGGCCCTCACATTACATAGGTGATACGGGTGGATTTTAGGTAGAGGCCCGGCTAGTGAGCTTGAGAGGTTGCTTCAAGCTTTGTCCTTGTTCTAGTAACTCAAAAGCTTGTGTTTTGATCCATCTATTAAAGGATGGAGCAAGAGTATGGTGGAGGACAAAGAAGCAAAAGCTCCACGTAGATTCGAGAGATAGTGACTTAGGAGCTGTTTGAGGAGAGATTCGGGAGTAGGTACGTATCACGAGAGGTTCATCTAGCAGAGGATTGATGAGTTCCATGACCTCCAACAGGCTACCCTTTCAAGTAGTAAAGTATGAGAGTAGATTTATAGATCTACTTCAAAAGTATGTAGAGTATATGCGGGATGAGTAGGTGTGGATTCATAGGTTCATTCGGGGCTTGAATCTAGACACTGGAGGTGTAGTTCAGATTCACTACCCATAGACTTTAGTAGAGGCCATCGAGAAGGCCTATATTGCGAGGAGACTCAGGGTAAAACCCAGCAGGCTAGAGATCAAGTCAGGATCCACATTCAACAGATGTAGGATGGTAGATCGAGAGGTTCAGTACTTCTTCCTCGTGGTGGGCATCATTCAAAGCATATTCATCCTTTAAGACGCAATAGTAGCTATAATGTAAATCCCACCCATCGTATAGGCCTCCACTGAGAGTTGATGCACAGAGAGGTTGGAGTATGGGGCCTCCTCCTAGGGGTCCCATCAGGACACAAGGTGGACCTAGAGCTCAGTCAGCAGGAGCTCGGCAGCGAAGGCCACAACAGACCATAGCCAGATCATTAGGATCCACACCATAGGATTCTAGGGTGCCTCTTGGAGGTGTTGTTCATTAGAGAGGATCAGGTGGTTGTTTTAGATGTGGAGTTGTGGGACACTTTTGGAGAGATTGCCCTCATAACCCTAACAAGGGTAAGGCACCAATTTCAGAGCTAACACTTGGTGACATGGGACACAACCACAAGATTTATGTAGTAGTTAAAAACCATTAGGCAGAGCACCGAGAGAACAATCATTGAGACCACATGTAGCATTGGTGGTATTTCTACCTCGTATTGTTTAATTCTAGTTCTTTTGATTCTTTCATTGCACCATCTTTACTAGATCAATGTAGGTTGATGGCGATTAGGAATGGTCTCGGTTGGGATGTCGAGATGGATTCTAGAGCCAAGATCTCTATGTACTCTTTAGTTAAGGAGTGTGTAGTGGATTTGGGACCTTTCACCACCACCTCAGATCTCTGTATTCTTCCTTTGGGCTCATATGGAGTTATTTTAGGTATGGATTGGCTATCTATACATAGGGCCAGGATGGATTGTTATCATAAGACTATAGCTTATGTAGATGATTTGGGAGTTGAGTCGGTGATCTTGGGGGTCAAGAGACCCATTTCTATTTGTACCATTTCTGCTATGCAGCTTAAGCGGTGTGTGCGATGGGGTTGTCATATGTATGTTATTACAGTCAGTGATAGATCAGAGGATGGATCTAGTGGACCATCGCTAGATGATCATCCCAGCTTGAGGTATTTATCTGATGTATTTCCAGGTGAGCTACCAAAGATGCCACCCCCACGTGAGATTGATTTCCATATAGATCTAGTTCTGGGAGCAGAGCATCTCATCTCATAGGCACCTTCTCTCGATGACCACCCCGGAGCTCTGTGAGCTCAAGTTGCAACTTGAGGGCCTTTTGGAGAAGCGCCTTATCCATCCTAGTGTATCCTCTTGGGGTGCACTTGTGATCTTTGTGAAGAATAAGGATGGATCATTGCGGTTGTGTATTGATTACCGCGGTTGAACAAAGTGACGATCTAGAATCATTATCCTCTTCCTCACATTCATGACTTTTTTATTAGATGAAGGGAGCCAAGTGTTCTCTAAGATTGATCTCAAGTTAGGATACCATCAATTAAGGATTTCGGAGGTAGACATTCATAAGACCGCATTCCGCATGAGATATGGGCACTATGAATTCACAGTGGTGCCTTTTGGTTTGACGAATGCCCCTGCAGTGTTTATGAGTTTGATGAATGGGGTATTCAAGAACCTTTTAGATCACTTCGTGCTCATCTTCCTTGATGACATATTGATATACTCACGTACATGTGAGGAGCACGAGGGGCACCTTCGATAGGTTCTCCAGTGTCTTCATGAGTAGCAACTTTATGGGAACTTGGATAAGTGTTCTTTCTTCCAGTCAGAGGTGCAGTATTTAAGTCATATTATTTATGGGGAAGGTATCACAGTCGATCCTTATAAGATTAGAGCCATTATGGATTGGTCATCACCCACTACTATGATAGAGGTGCACTGACTTCATGGGGTTAGCGAGGTTATTATAGGAGTTTTTTTAGGACTTCTATCAAATAGTGCACCCCAACACTTCCTTTCAAAGGAAAGGGAAGAAATTTGTTTCAATAGACAGATGTGAGTAGGACTTCAAGACACTAAAGGAGTTCCTCACTATAGCACCCATTATTGCAGTGCCGGATCCATAGGGTGAGTTCTTTGTTTGCACATATCCTTCTTTAGCGGGGCTTGGAGGTGTGTTGATGCGGGATGGCGGGGTTGTAGCTTTTGATTCTTGGAAAATCAAGGATCATGAGCTTAATTATCCTACCCATGATCTTGAGCTTGCAGTAGTTGTGCATGATTTTGTTAGATGGAGGCATTTTCTTCTTGGAAAAAGTTTTACACTTAGGACATATCATTTGAGTCTTCGTCGCCTCTTCACACAGCCCAATCTAAACGCTCGTCAACAACGTTGGATGGAGTTGCTTTGTGATTATGACATGGAGATAGAGCATGTGAAGGGGAAAGAGAATTTGGTAGTATATGCTCTCAGCAGATAGAGACATGTGGCTATGGCTACTTCAGTGAGCACAAATTTACAAAGTAGGATTCTTCACAGCTTCCTCTTAACAGTTTCTACATGAAAGTATGAGTAGAGATCGAGTCACAGGTACCCCTTGAGGGGAAGTTTGATGGTTTTTCATTAGAGGAAGATGGTCTTCTCAGGCACATAGGTAGAATATATGTTCCTAGAGATAGAGGCTTGAGGCAAAACATCTTGGTAGAGGCACATCGTGCACCCTATTCAGCCCATCCTGTGGTGAAGAAGATGCATGCTACGTTGAGAAAGTTGTACCACTGGAGAGGAATTCATCAAGATGTGGCTCGTTTGTGTCATGGTGTTTAGAGTACAGAGGGTTAAGGCTGAACATCAGCATCCATCAAGCCTTATTTATCCTCATGCCATACCGGAATGGAAGTGGGACACCATTTCCATAGATTTCATTGTTGGACTACCTATGTTGAGATATCACCACGATGCCATTATGGTCACGGTTGATAAATTGAAAAAAGTGGCTCACTTTTCTCTGGTGAAGACCACTTATACAGCTAGAGTAGTGGCACGAGTTTATTTGGATGAGATTATTAGGTTGCACGGGATTCTCGTGGAAGATCATTTATGACCACGATCCTTTGTACACTTCACACTTTTGGACTACCATGCAGTATGTCCTTGGTATGAGGATTAATTTCAACATAGCATATCACCCTGAGATAAATAGATAGACCAAGCGAGTGAATTATATTTTGGAGGATATGCTCAAGATGTATGTGATGGATCGACAGTCTAAGTGGGAGGAGTACATGTACTTAGTGAATTTTACCTATAATAATAGTTTCCAGACTTCTATAAGCATGGCTCCTTTTCAGGCGTTATATGGTAGAGAGTGTAGGACACCCCTTAGTGGGATAGGTTAGAGGACGAGTATCTCTTAGACTAGCCCTTTTACGGGACATGGAGTAGTAGGTAGTGTTGATCAGGTAGAGATTGCACAAGGCACATGATAGGTAGAAGAAGTATGCGGATCAGCATAAGATTGATCGTAGCTTTGATGTGGGCATGAAGGTGTTCCTTCATGTTAGACCTGACAAGAGCCCTATCCTCTATGGAAAATGTTCTAAGTTAGCTCCTAGATTCGTTGGTCCTTTTGAGATCTTGGAATGTATCACCCTTTGGCCTACCGTCTAGCATTGCCACCCAGCTTGTCTCGCATACATGATGTGTTTCATGTTTCTATCCTTAGGAGGTACATTGCAGATCCTTCTCATGTGTTAGACTGGACATCATTACAAGTGTAGGATCAAGTGAAGGTGACGGTGGATCCTTTCTGTATCATAGATATTGATTAGGTGCAGTACAGTGGGATAGATATCGAGACCGTAACCACTTGGGAGGATGCCACGCTTTACGAGTGCGGTTTCCACACTTGTTCTAGTGAATTCCAAGAGGAAGTTGAGTCAAAGGGGAGGGGATGTATTGTCCACTTCCCTTTGACACTTTTAGTTACCGATTTTGATACTATTGATCATATTATGGACACTATTATGTTTTATTTCAGTATGATGGTTGGATGTTAGGTCATGGGTTATTATTGATCTAGATTTAGTTATTATGCATGATGATTACTATAGACATTTTCTATATGTGGTTGATGATATACTGTTTGACATGGACATATTATAGATGTTGATTTGGACTTATGATATTGGATATTTTGAGTAGATCTGGTATGGTAGATTTTGATGATGATATAGTTGATTTATTTAATTAAAAATAATAATGTTGAAATTATTAATATTTTTGTGATCTATGTGTTTGGATGATTTTGAGATATTGTTTATAGCATTTTGAATGTTCGATATGGCCGAGAAGGCCGAAGGAGGTATTTTAATTTTGCGGGTTAAAAATCACAACACTATCGGGGACTGGAGACTAACCATATTGAAATTCCAGTGAAATCAACAAGGTCACCATGACAACTATATTATGAGCTTGTGTGTTGTGTTATGTTAGAAATTCCCATGGGGGATTTCCATTATATGTGATCATGGAATATGTATTTTATTTATGTGTTCCTTTGTAATTATTGTTTTATGTATTTTATTTGTAATGTGTTCCCTATTTTAATTAATTTAAATGTAGTGGATTAATGTGATGGTCATATAGTTAAACTTTATTTAAACTGAATTAGAATGTGGAGTGTAGTTAATGAAGTTGTTGTCTTAGATATTCATGTTGGAAGAGTGTGTAAGTTGTCATGTAAGAGTGTGGAAGAAATTGTAAGAGTATGTAGGGCAAATTTTGGAAGGTCTAGCACTCCATCTTTTCTAGAATCCGAATTTGACCTTGGAGGCCAAATTTGGAGGCTTGTGGGACAAGTTAAACTTATCCCATACCTCTTAAAATGATCCACCAACCCAGACTATGGTTTGAAGGTTAAATGTAGGAATTTTTAATGCATTTTGAGGTGATAATATGTAAGTTTTAATTACACTTCCCTTATATGTTTTTAATTTGGTCCTTTTGAAGTATGGGTTGAATTGGAGTATGTAATTGATTTTTTCATTTTATTTATTTATTTTGATTTGTTGGTTGATGTTAACTTCCACTTGGGGATGAGGAAAAATGATGTGGCATCCTACTTGGATCCACATCATCCTCTCTCTTTCCTTTCCTATAAAAGTGTAGCTTCTTGCTCATTTGGAGGTTTTTGAAACTTTGTTATCTCCTCTTGGGAGCACATTTTTTTGTTCTTTCTTTCGAAGCTTGTTTGAGGAAGAGCTTGGAGTCTTTTTGTTTTCTTATACTTGCTAGTTTTTGAATGCATTTTGACATTATGGAAGGCTTGTGATCTTGGAACAAACTTCGAGTATGGAGAGGTAGGATCCGGAGTCGTATTATAATTGTCTTCCTTCTCTTGCATGCATACTTAAATGGTGTTTGTGTTTGCATTCTTGGGTGGTTGTGTAGAATGCTTAGGGCATGGTGTAGGAGAAGGCTATGGGGATTTCACATGGGGGCATAAGGGATTACTAATGGCATGATTTTATTGTGGAGAGAGTTTAGGTTGGGATCCACCTTGGAAAAGGAACTTGCATTTCTTACTATGGGGGCGTAAGGGATAAACTTGGGGGAGGGCATAAGGAAGGGTTGGAAGATATGAGGTTTACAAGGTTGATATGATTATTGGCGGTATGCATTTGGTGGATGCCCAACTCCAAATTGGGAGGCATAAATATTTCCTCATAGTCCTTGCTCTTGTTGGCTTGCTTGATCAAGCCTATGTGTTGTATGAATTGTTTCAAATGTAGTTAGAAATTGTTGTCTTATTTTGAACTTTACATTTTTTTGTTTGTATGTAATGTGAATGTTGCTTGTACATGATAGAAGCCTTGTTTCCATGTGTTGATATTCATTCTCCCTTTCAATATGGTTGGGGCTTTGGGTCCAATGAGGAAGGATGGATTATTCCTTCTCATTGGATGTCTTGGTTGGGTGGAAATCTTTTCCCTTCCCCCTTCCTTGTTGTGATCAAAGTTGAAAAGAAGAAGAAACTTGCATGTTGTTGTTTGGAGCAAGGAGAAATTATAGTTTGACAGTCTTTCCCTTTTGAGTAAAATTCAATGTAACCTTTCCCACTTCGAGTGGATGAGTGTATAAAGGTTGTAATGTGAAGTTATTGCATTGATAGTAGAATTTTGAATTTAAATTGAGAGATGTACAAGAAGAATTATACTTCTATGTTTTGTTTTGGAAAGAAAATGTAAATGATATTCCATATTTTGTATTTTGTAATTGAAAACCAATTCAAATTGGAAAAGAGATGAGATGTAAAGTTGTCAATTGAATGTGAATAAAGAATTGCATTAGTCCCTCTAAATTGCAATGTGTACAGGATTTGATTTGCTGTAAAAAAAAAAGATATCTCTATTTTTTTGTAAAGAATAAGAAACAATGTTGTATATCTCATGTATTGTACTTGAAATCAAATAGAAAGGAAAGTTGTAAATTTGTATGGAGGATCAATGAAATAATGAATTCCTTTCTCAAAAGTGTATTTCATATTTGATTTGAATTATTTTTGAAAATTGATTGATGTTTGAAAAGAAAAGAAAGAAGCATGTGTAGGGAATGAAAGATAGTGTTGTATTAATTACAAAATCATATATTAAAATTGAAATCAAAGATGATTTTTTATTTAGAATTGGATGGATGACCTAACAAGCATTTTATTTTATTAATTTAGTATCATATTCACATTCAAAAGAAAAATTGCTAAATCAATTTAAAAGAAACAACTCATTGTTTTTAAAACTTAAATATGGCAATGCACATTTTAATTAAAATGAACAGATCAGACTTATACTCAACAATAGGTTATGAAACTTTGAAATTTATATTTAGGAAGACCTAAGGAACTCTAATTCATTCTAACATTCAAGAATGAACCTCCAAAACTTAATAAAATTCAATTCAAAGCTTGCATAGTCGTTTTTTCCCCTCTATTGCTTGAAAAATGCAAACTTGAATAATTTGACAAATTGACTTCACTAAAACACTCTAATTCCTCCTTAGATCTGATCCTCCATGTCTATTTGACATGTGGAGTGAAGGATGAGTTTGAATTTAATCAAATCAAAAAGTTGGAAAAATGTCCGTTTACAAATTAAAAAGCTGCAGATCTTTTTTTAAAAATTTACCCTAAAAATTTAA
Source organism: Taxus wallichiana var. yunnanensis (assembly GCA_018340775.1). Taxonomy (NCBI): domain Eukaryota; kingdom Viridiplantae; phylum Streptophyta; class Pinopsida; order Cupressales; family Taxaceae; genus Taxus; species Taxus wallichiana. Next base: position 219,250,831 of record CM031242.1, on the reverse strand, counting down.
TCTCTATGAAAATATAACTCGAGAGCTTTCCGAGAAAGTCCTCGTTTTTCCAAAATTGACTTTTTATCAAAATCTATGGCCATTTGAAGTTTTACTTCAAAATGGCCATCAAAAATTAATCAAAGCTGTTTAAAAATCAAAATTTAACCTTTGCAAAAATTTCCCAAAAACATCCGTGGCCCCACAAAATCTCGTAACCAATCAAATGTTACCATGTGGTACTTTGGAGGGTAGACTCACTTTGAAAACTTAACTTCTTGAAAATTTGACCTTGGGAAAATTTTCCCATTTTTCCCTGCAACCAATCATGTGTTGACATGTGGCTTGGTGGGCATGCGAAATAAATTTTAAAACTTAGTCTTTTTGACTCTTTTGGAAAAATTTCACTTTTTCCTCCTTGACCCCCGCACCCCCGCAACTAATCAAGTGCTGACACGTGTCCTAACAGATGCACGGGCCCATGCAAGTCTTTTTGAATTTTAAACCTTTTGTGCCTAAATCTTAAATCTCTCCGCCGCCGCCGACCCATGACCAATAAAATTTGGACACGTGGCATGGGTTTTCTCCTTGGCGGAGGCATGTGATGAAATTTTCCCTTGGGCTTTTGGCCTAAAATGTTCCAAATTCAAATTCACTATGCTGGTCCTATTCTCCCCGCGCCAATCGGGAAGTGACACGTGTCCTTCCAGGCTCACGGGTGTGTGGAGGGAAATCACACTTTTGTGCTCAAGGAGGGAAAATTCCCAATTTTCCTCCCTACTCCGCCAACCCGCTCAAAGGAAAAATTTCTCCCTAAGCTCGCAAACTCTCCCTAGGGAAAATTTCTCCCCAAAACTCCGTCAGGCCATAACTTGAGATTTATAAGGAGTTAGGAGGACTTCCTTATATGGTTGGAAAGGTGAGAAAATTTCCTATCCAATGGGCATGATTTAGGAAAGTTTTGATGAATCTAATTGCATGAAAAATTAGGTTGAACCTTGTAATCTGTTAAAGAAGGGTTAAGATCGAATTTATCTTCCTAACCTAAGTGATGAATTTAAACCTATTGTTTGACCTTGTGCTTGTTTCTAATAGTTGCTAAGTAATTGCTACAAGTCAGTCTTGATTGTTAACCTAAATCTGGTTTGTGCTAACTGAGATCTTGTAACCCTCTTTGTAAACATTCTTAATAAAAAAATTTATTCCATAATTTTCCTAGCTAATCCTATTTTGTTTCTTGGTCTCAAGTGGTAGTTTGAAGTGGGCACTACATTATGCTACTTTAAACACTCTTAGAACAGAGTTAGGGTTAGCTAGGGTTTGACAAGAACTCATTCATCAATAGCATTTCACTCAAAAATGAAACATAAAACTTTTGACTTACCTTTAAAAAAAAGGATACATTAAGAAATTAAATAGTTTATGTGACGTGACACCAAATTGACTAATATTTCTTTGACAGTCATAAAAGGATTAAAGCTACAATCATCAAGGCTTAATAAGAAAGAAGAAATTGTAGAAAAGGGAGGTTCAAAATTTGATAGTTTGTTAAAGGGCCTAAGGAACCATGATAGTAAATATCAAGGAGATAAATATCAAACATCCTTCTCCAAAAGGAAGAAAACATAGTAGAAAAGTATTGTGAAAGTCTAAAATAAAACAAGAAACCCTAAGAGCCAAAAATACGTTAATCAGTCAATTTTGAATCTATAAAAGTGACGGGAGAATGAGATAACCTTATAAATGGTGGAATAGATGACATAATGTGATTGAGGAGTTGAAATTAGGTGTTATTGTTCAAACCCTATGATTTTGCATGTAAACCCTAGCCTAGGCTCACTTATGATCTAAAATGGAGGAAATTGAAGTTGGGATGACAAGGAAAGAGTTTAAGGATGAAAATATGCATAAAGAGAGTATTTCCAAAAGGGTATCTAGAACATTGCTAGGGTTTTCAAAAATATTTTTATTTTTTTCCTAGTTACATGATTTGTCTCTCGTGTAGGGCTCATTAGGAAACTCCACTTAGACAACAATAAGAAGAAGATAAAAACTCACAAACAGGGATCAACCTTTAAAAATTTGAAATATTCCAAAAGAGAGAAAAGGGTACTTGGAAATTTTACCAACAAAACTAAATGATTTATATTTTGTTGAATACCTCATATTTTTTCCTTTCTAAGGGCTAGGAACTTTATAAGGTGGAACATGAACTAAAAATGTAACTTCTTGATGATTCAATCATGTATAAGACTCGTAATTTCGAAAGGGCTTGACTAAGGATATTGGAAGTGTTGGTAGTCCATGAAAACTAGAAAAAGGTGCTTAGGTATGAAGCAAAGGAGAAAATTCATGCTTATGGATTGTCTTAGTCCAAAGAAGAAATAATGTTTCACATTCCTTAGTGTGTAGAAGAGAGGTATCAAAGGTGATCATGACTCATCAAAGTGGTATTAGGAATTACATGAATTATAGATTGTGGGGTATGTTCTCCTTGTTCCATTATTAATATGGAAACTACATCTTCTATGCAAACATGTAGGTGCAGATTTATAACTCATTCCATGAGTATGAATGGTACATTTATAATGTGGAGACAATGATGATATGCTCATTTGATCATGATCTTCTAAGGAAAAAAATTTACGAGAGGAGGAACTAGTAGTCTAGGTATATTGATGGGTTCAAGATGAATGTTGGAAATTATTTCTTATACTAGCAAGAACATTGTACAACTAGTTCATGACCCAAGCATAATTTGAAATTCATCTCTTGATGTGATGATCACAACTCAAGCCTCAAATATTTTGTTATAAATTATATAGAGGTGGCATATACCTATGGGAAACATTAAAGGAATGTGACATGAGATAATTATGCTTCTAGAGAGTGTAAAAGTTCAATCAAAATGTACTCAAGATCTATTGTAGGGATCCATATATCAAAGTTGAGGAAAAGATAGAGATAATGAGATTTTGAGGGTATATGTGATTTTGTATTTTCAAGAATGGTATTTTACCTCAAAGGATGTTTTCCAAGTCCAAGGGGAGCTTGGTTTAGTAAAGAAGGTATTTTATCAAAGCTTCTACATGTGTTAAACAATGAGAAAACATGGTATGAAGGACGAGTATTCTAGTTTGATAATAATTTTTGAAGGGAAAAGTCTAGAAAGTGGTTGATAGCCAAGATGAAGAAAAGTAAACTTGATACACTCTCGTGGGGAGAAAATTAGAAGCTCAAGACATGTCCATGGATCTGTAGTGCCCACATTTTACACACACAATTACAACAGTAAAATACCAGGATAATTTTTTTTTTACTTACATTTCTCACTACACACAACACAACATGGGCTTCAAGTACAGAAACTCGACTCATATAGACACATGAAAACATCATAGGCATGTCGATACCACACTTTTCCCAATGACTGGTTACTAACAATGACCCAACCACAAGAACATGACTTTAGGAATGGCGAACCCACAACACATCATTTCTTTATTTGTATTTTAGTTACGGTTAACCCTCCAAGAACATTATTTCACAAGGATAATTTTCTCGATTGGCCACCTACATATTCTTAAGTAAATTCTATGGTTAAGTTACCATTCACCCCTTTTAAGTTGGTTTCTTATTCTTTACAAAAGTTTCCATAACTTGCATACTTATTTGGCGTAGTTCAAAAGCATACAAAAATACTTATTATCTCATTCTTATGTGAAGAATATTCTTCTCAAACATATATTCAAGTATCTACCTTTCTATTCTTACAACTCAAGTGGATGAGACTTGGTGTCCATATAGCGATATTAGGATTTGACAGAGATTTAATTGCAAGATATATTTTTACCACAAAACATTCTTCGATCATAGAAAAGTTATTTTCCTACCATAGTTATTCTAAATCAATGACTTAATGACTTCCTTTTTACATTTATATATCTTTTGTTTTCTCGTAGTTTGATCACAACAATGCAATACATATTCTTGAAACACATAAAGATATTTAATTGAGTTATAAGGTCTCTAAGAGCGGCAGTATCCCTAACCTCAATTCTCGTTTTATTTTTTTTTTTTTACTCTCATATGCTTTATTTTCTTTTACGTCATGTTATGGCCTTATTTTTAGCATTGTCTTGTAAAAGGAGTTACGAAGTGTTTATCTAACCTATTGGAGAACAAATATGATTAAGAGACTTGATGCTTCACATGAACCCTAAGTTAACATCCAAAACAACTGAGTTTTAGATTAATTCCAACTTCACCTAAGGGTCTACCCCTCAACTATAAATGAGGTTTAAGCGAGAGGACAATTTTATGCTAACCCACCTTCAGAAGGGGCCAAGGTGTAATGTTGAGAGACACCAAGGTAAAACATTTAGCTATGCGGAGCCAAGGGGGTTCATTAACAAGAGTGCAAGGCAAAGAACAACTATGTCCCGATCTCCATTTATGTCGTTTGGATCCAACAGGGATTTCATTCGATGAAGAAAATTAATTTTAAATCTATCTTCAGATGACAAGGTAGTCCACTAGGCTATGGAGGAGGAGTTAGCTCTAGACACTCCATGAAAATTTTGACTGTGTCACTCCTAACAGACAGGTTTAAGGAAATGTCACTAAACATACTGACTAAGATGATAAGCCCATTCTTGGGTTCTTGTTTACTCAAACTAGGAGGTTCCATCGAGTGTAGAGATTAAGTTCATCCTACGGTTTTCAATGTCATCTACGGTAAGGAGTATCACACATGAAAACAGGTTATACTCCGATATTGGACAAGGGTAGAGTGTTTTGATTTAATTCTCTTTATTACATTTACCAAGTATGAAAGCACAAGATGACTCATTGATCATTTATTGAATATTGAATATGCACTACAAGATATTACTCCAAATTCATTTACTTTATATAAATATCAAACCTTTTTACCATGTGTACTATGAATCAAAATTGAACCTAAGATTAAATGCACATTTCCTAGATGTCCCTGAAAACCAGCATCTCATACATAGCAACAAATTATCAAATACAACCTTTTGTAACATAGGACAACATTATACATCTATTCATTTAACAATGAACTATATAAATTACAATGATACTAAATGAATTACACATCACCTTTTCATCGTCATTCTTTCATCCTGCAAAACCACGTGAGCATGATATCAGCGATAATTCACTAGCATGGCATCCACCCTAACCTAACATAAGTATCATTTTTTAGTTTCCCATTTACATATGACAATAATTACAATTTTCAATCGAAATAAAAAGGTCTAGAAACATGTATTCATTACATTTCATTTTTCTTCATTTTGTAACCCAGGAGAGAGAAAGAGAAGGGAAGAGAGAGAAAACACCGTTTTGTCAAAAGTTCTAATGCACACAACAAGTTCCACTATAGAGTTTTAAATAGTTATTTGTATGTGTTAAGAGTTTACAGGGTGGTTTGGAAACCCTACGAGGGTCCGTAGCTTTCTATTTTTACATTTTCTTACTAGCTACAAAAATGTACAAACGGGCTCGGAGGCTAAGAAACCACTTCCAAAAGTTATCTTTTGATGAGAATGCACACCATGATCAACTTTATACGTGTCCCTAGATATACCAAGAGTTCATAGCAACTGACGGAATTGGGAAAAAGTGAATGGTTTGCATTTGGTGGCTAGTACTCCGGGGCCACTGGTCGTAGTTGACCCAGTTGTAAATAAACAAAATTTAGCTTGAGGGCCCAGAAAATACGTCCATAACTGACATTTGATGGATGAGCACGCAATGAGACACTTCCTACAAAATTCTCCTATATGAGGAGAATTCATCAGAGTCGATGGGACTGAGAACTAGAAAACCATTTTCAAATCGGTGACAAGTTTTCTAGAGCGACAAGTCGAAATTGGTCCAGTTTGACCTCGTCAAACTATGGCCGAAGGCCTACAAAATGGCTTTGCCAAACTATCTAGAAGAGTGCTTTTCCCTAAGCTGAATGTTCCATGCAATTGTCTAGTATAAACACTAGAGGTTTGCGAAGACGGGAAATAATTTCTCTATCCAGGTTTCAAATGGCGGTTCAAAATGAAAGCCAACTTTCTAGATTTGATAGCTTTCTACTGCTGTAAACTAGTGTAATAGGGCTCCTACAAGGCGTCAAAAATATCACATATGTTTGTTCAGGGGTCAATCCAATGGTCCAAGTGATTCCTCACATAACAAGGTACACGAATGAAGCCTAACATCTCATTTTCAGAGTTCCGAAGGGTACTTAATGAGTCTCTGAAAAATGCAAAAATTAACTATTTAAACTAGGAGAAGGTCAACATTATTACTGGAAAGTCAATTTCGTCTGGTCGATAAGACAATGTTGTAGCGATCCAGTTGGGTAGGAATTTTTCTACATCACCTCAGAATGAGGGTGGGAGTTCGTGGTTTAATGTAGAAGAGTTATTTTGATTTTGTGAGTTACAACATGACCTTTCATTGTTTTTGCAATGAGTTGATGTAAACATTTAACTATATTAAAAACCTAATATTTTAAGATTCTATTAATTTGTAAAAGAGAACTAAAACAAGAAAATTATGAGAGGTAAGGGAAGATTAACCATGCCTGGGAAACGATGAGTGAAACGGGGATAAGATGCTCCAAGTGGTATACACTCACGATCCATTGAGACCACCATTAATGTCACATGATGCTAGATAATCACGTGCAAACCAAACCATTCATTTTTCCCCCATGTCTCATAAAAAAAAACTTTTTGTGCTTTAAATTAGTCATCCCAATCCATGAGACTGCATTTTCTATGTCAAACAGATCACACGCCTTTTCAACAAGTCCATTTTACACATATCCCAATTTAAAATGCTTATTTTGGCGAAGTTGAGAGGGTGTTGAATTTTTTTGTTAAGTGTTGCTTTACCACTACCAAATACATTTCCTTCAAATTTTCAAAGGCCTTTACAATAAGCTCATCTACGAATACCCTGAAACCATTTCATTCCATGAGACTAAAATATCTGAGGCATTTTGTCAAACAAATCACATGCCTTGAATACACTTCCACATTTTTCATACATACCAACTATAGCACACTTCCACATTTTTCACTCATCTCAGCTGTGAAATTGCAAGAACAAAATCTTACAAAGAACCAGATTCTATTGCTCAAACCCTACTCTAAAGCTTCCTCATGTTTTACAAAAGCTAGAGATACGCTGAAAATGTAACCGATTGGGTTGGAGACCTATTTGTTGCATGGTGAAAAGCAGTGATGACTAGCCTTATGAGGGTAAACCCCCTCCCCCCATTTTTATATATTTGCATCCCAAAATCCATGAGAATTTGTCTAGTTCTTTCATTTGGTCAAACCCTACAATTGCATCCCCAAAGCATTACAACAACAACATCCGACAAAATACCTCTCCAGTTTATTATGTTCTAACTATGCTCACATGGGTCCTAGAACTCATTTTTTTAATACAGTAGGAGAATGCTAGCACATACCATGAGTACGTTGGTAAAGGAAACACAACAAATTGGAAAATATGTTTTTTACACTCATGAAATAGTGTGACTGTCACTGGAGGAAACCCACACCTTTTTTACGTTGTAATAACCACTCAAGCCCGCCATGCTTCATTTTTTGCACCAAAACCAGTAGTCCCTACATCCCTTAAGAAAAACATGACCTCCCTCATGCTTGGTGGGTGCGCATAATAGGTGTGGAGCTTCTTCCCATGGCAGCGGCTCTCTCTCACACTTAGAACAAAAAGACAGAAACAACACAAAAGAGGCCCCTTTGCCCTAAACCACCCCACAAAGAAAATCATTTTTTTTTTTTTTTGCTTCTATTTCTTATTTTAATTTTATTTTAAATCCATTCTTCTCATCAAAATAGGTATACCTAAAAAACAATACGAGAGGAGACTTGGTGGCCAAGGAGGAACTAGAGAGGAGTTTCAAAAACGAACGCAAGATGAGGATCGAAGCCACAACATCGCAACAGGATACCCTCCTCTTGCACGAATTGAGGATTGATCCGCAAAGTGACTAATCTAACAATAAAATCACTTACTGATAGTTAACAACAAATTTTATAACAAATCGATGATTGAATGATGAATTTATCATCGATCAATACTTATAAATAATAATATTATTACTATTTTTATTACTATAATTATTTACAACTTAATACTACTTATTAATCACATTGACAAGGACCAACATACAAGCTTAACCAAGAAAAAAATAGCAAGAATCTACAATTCAAAAGAATTATTATTATTATGTAGGTGTTACCTCTGGCGGTCACACCCTAACAACAACATCAAGTCATCCTTCAAGCCACCTATCAAATTTGAGAAAGAGATTTTTCCTTAATAGGGTAATCGAAAAGGCGAAGCCAACAAGGATTAGTAGGAGCACAACAACGTTAAATGCTTAGCAACATGGTCATCGAAGAAGAAAAAGAAGGATGAGGGATGGGGCATTACATTCTCCTCCCCTTAAGAAAGCATCGTCCTCGATGCGACATACAATGAAGAAGGAGAAATGGTAAGCAACAAGGAATGAATATGGTGAAGGTACGCTCTAAGGTTAAGATTTCAAACACAAAAGCATGGTCACGGGGTGGCCCTAGGAACAATTGGTAGGAATTTTAACTTTCAAGGTTCTGTGAAGATTGGTAGTTCCCTCTTATTTGATATTTCATTAACCTCCTTCTATTAACATTATTCTTAATTTAATTCCTTTAAGATTTCATTTTTTAAATTTTTTAGTTATTTCATTCCTGTGGGTTCCCATCATGGACTATAGTCACAACACCCTACCAGGGTCATACACAACACTAAAATTTCACAAGCATACTTTTACATACTTTCACGACCATATCACATCACAAGGGTTTCACCAAACCATGGAATGACAACAAGTAGACCACATAGCAAATAATTTCCAACAATTACGTCCTAGACATAGATCTAGTACACACATATGACTGACAAACCGGGTCAACACGTTGATACATATACAACGAGTATCACAAGACCCAAAGAAATCCATGACTGTAACAACATAGTTCCAATCCAATATCCAATAGTCAATACAAATGGAAATGTCAATCCTCAACCATAACAATGTCTAACGAGACTCACAAGAGTACACATAACTCACTATACCAACTCCACACATCACAAGGCATCATGAAACAACTCCAGATATCTCCAAAAGCAACAAAATACAACTCCATATACCTCCCCAAAGCATCACCAAATAATCTCCATATACCTCTCATAGAGAAAGAATCATAGTGTCAAAACCAAGCCGGGTCACTCAACCATAGAGCCCCATCAAGAATATCAGGTCACTCCACCATAGAGTGCCATAAATAATAACAGGTCACTCAACCATAGAGGCCTATCTCCTTTCTCCTTTTAATGAGGCCGGGTCACCCTATGGCCCTAGGCACATAGAGCCCCATCACCCCCAACCCAAGTGACATAATAACTCATGGTTCAACAACCCGCTAGTTATCTGTAACTCCTTGGGGCATACCCCATACAACAAAGCGGGTCCATAGGTTCCACCACTCCATGGTGAATCCCATGACCCTATTCCAACACATTACGACATTAGAACCAGCATAACAATCCATTCAAATGCCAAGTGGCAAAATTAAAAGCCTTGGGCTAGGCTACAAAACTTTTAAATATGATAAGAAAGTATTTAAAACTAAGAAAAACAAATGGCTAATTAGCCATGGTTAGTGCAAAATCCAACTGTTAATGCAACAATCAAATAAATGCCCAAAATATAAGAACATGTCAATCAAGAAAATGGTTGGTTCTAGCTAAAAGAGATAATGATCAATTTACGAATAAAAATACGTATAGAGGAATAGCACATTACAATCACTATGTGGCCTCATATCGCCACCAAAGGGGTACTCATCGAGTTGTTAGCACTCGGACATCAAGCCTTAGCTTGTAAAAATCTACATGTAACTAGAAATGAGTATGTCAAATAATGTAACTGTCATCATCTCTGCTTGAATCATTGATCCATACTCCCACAAGGATCAACATAGTCAAAATCACATAGGATTATTCAATAAAACAATCCAATAGGAAAGAGCAGGGAACTCGAGTTGCATAAGTTGAGCTTAAGGTGGTGCACACCCACAATATACTAAACAGATAGAAGTGGGTTTTCAGTCTATATAAAACTCCACTTCCTCACTCGTACTCGGCTCAAGATTATGAAACTTGGTCCACACATCCTCTCTCCACACATACACTCTTGATAGTTTCCTCCCCTTAGGGTCGTCTAGTGTAAGGTTCACAACATACACATACTACATCACTAACACAATGGTGATTCACACACATTAACCATAACGTCTTATGTATGGTATATATATATATATATATATATATAGGGTATAACACAACCATTACTTTCACGGGTTATGATACATCACATTACCACATCCTGCACCCAAAGTGCAATCACTGTACACTAGGGATCATACTCACCATATGCCCCAAAATCACGACATGAACCATCACATATTACATGAATTATACGTATGAGGAACACAATGTCTAACCTTATAACATATAGTCAATTGTAATACAACACGATGATGCACACAACTAATCCTAATACGGTGATGACATCACGATAAAATGTGATTCACTTTACATAAATTTTGTCATGCAATACATCAATACACCTTCACATCACATAAATCCAACATGTTTTAACCCTCTGCAATCCACAATAACATTTCATTCACACACAACAGGGTGGTACATCACACACGAATTCCTCATTAAATCCAAAAGAAGAGTGAATACTCTCATCATCAGCACATCAACATGACAACAAATACGCACTAAGTGACATGCACAACATGTGCATTCACAATTTCACAATTACAACATAGTCCACATCACACATATATCACATTACTCTTTCAATATCCACCACCATCATGCAACACCATCACAACTCCAATCCATCCTGAGGTTGAGTGCATGAAACCTCACTCTAATACCATATGTAGTGCCCACATTTTACACACACAATTATAACAATACCAGATAAATACATTTCTCACACAACATGGGCTTCAAGTACAGAAACTTGACTCACATACGACAAACACATAAGTCATCGACTCACATAGACACATGAAAACATCATAGGCATGTCGATACCACACTTTTCCCAATGAATGGTTACTAGCAATGACCCAACCACAAGAACACGACTTCAGGAATGGTGAACCCACAACACATCATTTCTTTATTTGTATTTTAGTTACGGTTAACCCTCCAAGAACATTATTTCACAAGGATAATTTTCTCGATTGGCCACCTATAGATTCTTAAGTAAATTCCATGGTTAAGTTACCGTTCACCCCTTTTAAGTTGGTTTCTTATTCTTTACAAAATTTTCCATAACTTGCATACTTATTTGGCGTAGTTCAAAAGCATACAAAAATACTTATTATCTTGTTCTTATGTGAAGAATATTCTTCTCAAACATATATTTAGTATTTACCTTTCTATTCTTACAACTCAAGTGGATGAGACTTGGTGTCCATATAGCGATATTAGGATTTGATGGAGATTTAATTGCAAGATATCTTTTTACCACAAAACATTCTTCGATCACGAAAAAGTTATTTTCCTACCATATTTATTCTAAATCAATGACTTAATGACTTCCTTTTTACATTTATATATCTTTTGTTTTCTCATAGTTTGATCACAACAATGCAATACATATTCTTGAAACACATAAAGATATTTAATTGAGTTATAAGGTCTCCAAGAGTGGCAGTATCCCTAACCTCAATTCTCATTTTTTATTTTTTTACTCTCATATGCTTTATTTTCTTTTACGTCACGTTATGGCCTTATTTTTAGCATTGTCTTGTAAAAGGAGTTACGAAGTGTTTATCTAACCTCTTGGAGAACAAATATGATTAAGAGACTTGATGCTTCACATGAACCCTAAGTTAACATCCAAAACAACTGAGTTTTAGATTAATTCCAACTTCACCTAAGGGTTTACCCCTCAACTATAAATGAGGTTTAAGCGAGAGGAAAAGTTTATGCCAACCCACCTTAAGAAGGGGCCAAGGTGAAATGTTGAGAGAGACCAAGGTAAAACATTTAGCTATGCGGAGCCAAGGGGGTTCATTAACAAAATTACAAGAAAAAGAAAACTATGTCCCGATCTCCATTTATGTCATTTGGATCCAACAGGGATTTCATTCGATGAAGAAAATTAATTTTAAATCTATCTTTGGATGACAAGGCAATCCACTAGGCTATGGAGGAGTTATCTCTGAAAAGACACTCCATGTTTGAAAACTTTGACTATGTAAACCCATTCTCGGGTTCTTGTTTACTCAAATATGTTTAAGGAAATGTCACTAAACATCTATGGTAAGGAGTATCACACTAAGATGATAAGCCCATTCTAGGGTTCTTGTTTACTCAAACTAGGAGGTTCCATGAATATTGAATAGTGCAAGAGATTTAGTTCATACCTATGAACCTAAGATTAAATGAACATAAGATTAAATGCATTTCTAGAGATGTCCCCTGAAAACCAACATCTCATACATAACAACAAATTATCAAATACAACCTTTTGTAACGTAGGACAACATTATACATCTATTCATTTAACAATGAACTATATAAATTACAATGATACTAAATGAATTACACATCGCCCTTTCGTCATCATTCTTTCATCCTGCAAAACCACGTGAGCATGATATCAGCGATAATTCACTGGCATGGCATCCACCCTAACCTAACATAAGTATCATTTTTCAGTTTCCCATTTACATATGACAATAATTATAATTTTCAATCGAAATAAAAAGGTCTAGAAACATGTATTCATTACATTTCATTTTTCTTCATTTTGTAACCCAGGAGAGAGAAAGAGAAGGGAAGAGAGAGAAAACATCGTTTTGTCAAAATTTCTAATACACACAAGTTCCACTATAGAGTTTTAAATAGTTATGTGTATGTGTTAAGAGTTTATAGGGTGGTTTGGAAACCCTACGAGGGTCCGAGCTTTCTATTTTTACATTTTTTCTTACTAGCTACAAAAATGTACAAACGGGCTCGGAGGCTAAGAAACCGCTTCCAAAAGTTATCTTCTGATGAGAACACACACCATGATCAACTTTCTACGTGTCCCTAGATATACCAAGAGTTCATAGCAACTGACGGAATTGGGAAAAAGTGAATGGTTTGCATTTGGTGGCTAGTTCTCCGGGGCCACTGGTCGTAGTTGACCTAGTTGTAAATGAACAAAATTTAGCTCGAGGGCCCAGAAAACCACGTCCATAACTGACATTTGATGGATGAGCACGTAATGAGACACTTCCTACAAGTTCCCCTATATGAGGAGAATTCATCAGAGTCGATGGGACTGAGAACTAGAAAACCATTTTCAAATGGTGACAAGTTTTCTAGAATGACAAGTCGAAATTGGTCCAGTTTGACCTCGTCAAACTGTGGTCGAGGCCTACAAAATGGCTTTGCCAAACTATCCAGAAGAGTGATTTTCCCTAAGCTGAATGTTCCATGCAATTTTCTAGTATAAACATTAGAGGTTTGCGAAGATGGGAAATAATTTCTCTATCCAGGTTTCAAATGGCGGTTCAAAACGAAAGCCAACTTTCTAGATTTGACAGCTTTCTACTATTGTAAACCAGTGTAACAGGGCTCCTACAAGGGCGTCAAAAATATCACATATGTTCGTTCGGGGTCAATCCATGGATCCAAGTGATTCTTCACATAACAAGTTACATGAATGAATCCTAACATATCGTTTTCAAAGTTCCAAAGGGTACTTAATGAGTCTTCGAAAAATGTAAAAATTAACTATTTAAACCGGGAGAAGGTCAACATTATTACTAGAAAGTCAATTTCATCTGGTCGATAAGAAAATGTTGTAGCGATCCAGTTGGGTAGGAATTTTTCTACATCACCTCAGAATGAGGGTGGGAGTTCGTGGTTTAATGCAGAAGAGTTATTTTGATTTTGTGAGTTACAACATGACCTTTCATTGTTTTTGCAACGAGTTGATGTAAACATTTAACTGTATTAAAACCTAATAATTTAAGATTCTATTAATTTGCAAAAGAGAACTAAAACACGATAATTATGAGAGGTAAGGGAAGATGAACCATGCCTGGGAACGATGAGCAAAATGGGGATAAGGTGCTCCAAGTGGTTTACACTCGTGATCCGTTGAGACCACCATTGATGTCACATGATGCCAGATAATCACATGTAAACCAAACCATTCGTTGTGCCCCCATGTCTCATAAAAAAAAAAAAAACATTTTTACTTTTAAGTAGTCATCCTAATCCATGAGATTGCATTTTCTATGTCAAATAGATCACACGCCTTTTCAACAAGTCCATTTTGCACATATCCCAATTTAAAATGCTTATTTTGGCGCAGCTGAGAGGGTGTTAAAAAAATTGTTAAGTGTTGCTTTACCACTACCAAATCCATTTCCTTCAAAGTTTCAAAGGCCTTTACAACAAGCTCATCTATGAATACCCTAAAACCATTGCATTCCATGAGACTGAAATATCTAAGGCATTTTGTCGAACAAATCACATGCCTTGAATACACTTCCACATTTTTCATACATACCAACTATAGCACACTTCCACATTTTTCATGCATCTCAACTGTGACACTACAAGAACAAAATCTTACAAACAAACCAGATTCTATTACTCAAACCCTGCTCAAAGCTTCCACATTTTGCATAGGTTGGAGATACGCTGACAATGTAAACTGATTGGGTTGGAGACTTGTTTGTTGCATGGTGAAATGGTGTGACTACCTTATGAGGGTAAAACCCCCATGTTTTTTGTATACTTCCATCCCAAAAATACATGAGAATTTTTCTAGTTCTTTTATTTGGTCAAACCCTACAACAACATCCCCAACACATTGCAGCAACAACATCTAACAAAATGCCTCTCTAGTTTATGTTTTGATAGTTGTCCACGTGGGTCCCAGAACTCATTTTTGTTTAATACAGGCAGGGAGAATGCTGGCACAAGCCATGAGGGTATTGGTAAAGGAAATGCAGTAGGTTGGAAAATCTATTTGTTGCATGTATGAAATAGTGTGACTGTCACTGGAGGAAACCCATGCCTTCTGTACGTTGCAATAACCACTCAGGCCCGCCATGCTTCACTATTTGTGCCAAAACTAGCAGTCCCTATGTCCCTTAAGAAAAACATGGCCTCCCTCATGCCTGGTGGGTGTGCGCATAACAGGTGTGGAGCTTCTTCCCATGGTGGCGGCTCTCTCTCACACTGAGCAAAAAGACAGAAACAACACAAAAGAGCCCCCTTTTCCCTAAACCACCCCAACAAAGAAAATCACGGGCTTTTTTTTTTCTTCTTCTATTTCTTATTTTTATTTTATTTTAAATCCATTCTTCTCATCAAAATAGGTATACCTAAAAAAATATGAGAGGAGAGTCGGTCGGCCAAGGAGGAACTAGAGAGGAGTTTGAAAATGAACGCAAGATGAGGACCGACCACAACATCGCAACAAGATACCCTCCTCTTGCACAAATCGAGGATCGATCCGAAAGCGACCGATCTAACAATAAAATCACTTACCGATAGTTAACAACAAATTTTATAACAAATCGATGATCGGATAATGAAGTTATCATCGATCGATACTTAAAATAATAATATTATTACTATTTTTATTACTATAATTATTACAAATTAATACTACTTATTAATCACGTTGACAAGGACCAACATACAAGCTTGACCAAGACAAAAATAACAAGAATCGACAATTCAAAAGAATTATTATTATTATGTAGGTGTTCCCTCTAGCCGGTCACGCCCTAACAACAACATCAAGTCATCCTTCAAACCACCTATCGAATTCGAGAAAGAGATTTTTCCTTAACAGGGTAATCAAAAAGGCGAATCCAACGAGGATCACTAGGAGCACAATAACGTTAAATGCTTAGCAACATAGTCATCGAAGAAGAAAAGGAAGTATGAGGGACAGGGCATTATAGGATCTCATCATCATCTTCTAATTGGGGTCAATAAAAATAAAGTACATATCTAGGGGAACCGGTGACCAAGTAAGTAAGTTTAAGTATACTCATGTATTTTTTTCATTAGTTGTCATTATTTTTCATGTCAAGTGGTCAAGTATCCTTTTATAGATGCCAAAGGGGGAGAGTGGACCAAGAAACATGAAAAATAGGTCTTCTAGGTGTGTTTTCACTCATGACTGAAATCAATGTTTCTAAAGGTGGTTGCCATCAACGATAAAGGGGGAGATTGTTAAACAAAGTTTCATAGTATTTTCATTTATGTCAAGTTTCTAGTGATATCAAAGCTAAACATGATCCATGATATGTGTGTGAGGTGTTAACAAATTTGTAATAATTTGACATGGTCAATTCATGAAGAGTTAGATCACTCTATACCTAGTCCTAGTCCTAGGTCAACTAGGTTGGCATGGAAACATGAGAAATGGTTCAAGGAAAAGTAGGGGAAACATTGTTTGGAGTAGTATGAGCTAACATAACATGCATAACAGGTATATCAGGTCAAGAATCAAGCTTATAGGGCATGAATATGTTTATTCTAAATATTTTTAGTGAACTAGATCACCTTAAAGTATATTAGAATCAAGTGCGTCAGAGCTACAAAAAATGTATCATACCTTTCAGTTCAAGGTAGGAGATCTAGTTCTTAAGAAGAATCAGTTTAACACCATGAAATATCATGAGAATAAATGTAAGTTTGAACCTAATCTGGTTAGGACCATATGTTGTGGTTGCTAAATTTGGTTCAGTGCATATAAACTGACCTATTCTAATTGTGATGAACTTCGGGAACCTGTGAATTTCATACATCTCAATCATTTCTACACATGATTATGGGGTCCTTAAAAGCTATTATTAAAAAATCAAAAAAAGGAACAAAAAAGTAAAGAGAAATAAATTTGTCTAAGTGTTAAAACCTCACAATTGTGGCACTTTGGTAAAGTCTTTTGATGAAGACCGTTTTTGGAAGCATAGGAGGATTCATTATTCAAGAGCATCTCACACTTGGGTGAATGATCACTTCCTCCTAGAATAATGTTTTTCCTATGCCTAAGATCCTTTTGAGCCTCTCCTTTTTGGTCTTGATCTTTTTGGTCCTATTCTTGTATATATGTGTGGATTTTACCTTTGTATATTCCCATCTATCATTGGGGTCATCCATACATCTTCATTTCCTTGTCGGATCAAGGTCACAAAGGAGAGGCTGAAAATTATCTTAGACATAGGAAAACCATTAGTTTAGGAATATGTGATCATGCCCCCAAGTGTGAGATGTATTTGAACAACGAATCCTTCTACGACATCGAAAACCAGGCATGCCATATGTGTGCATCTAATAAATGAAGCTAAGTTAATGAAAGGAAACTAACACCAAGTAGTATCCTAACCTAGATAATCTACCAAAAACACCATGATAAATCTTAAAGAGGAAAGCTAATCTAATGCATCAACAATGAAAAACACTAAACATTTAAGCAATACTCTTGAAATTTAGATGTGTTTTGTATGTGTATGATTTCTCTTAGTATGAACCTATCTTGATCATAAGCAATCAATTGAATGTTATCTCTAAAGGAGGAAAAATCTCACAAAAATGGTTTCATGGCCATGTTTTGATCTTCATTTACTACTCATAAATGAGAAGAATGGATGCAAGAATGAATTATATTTTCAAGAATAAAATGCCTTTATCCTCATTCTCCTTAGGATACTATATTCATTTATATCCTAAGGAGAATTAGTTCAACTCCACAAATGATCATGAGAAGACAGGTAAGTTTGAACTTAATTGGTTAGGACCACATGTTGTGGTCACTAAATTTGTTTTAGCTACATAAAAATGGCCTATCTTGATGGTGATGAACTTTGGTAACCCATAAATGCCATGCATCTCAAGTGTTTCTATGCCTAAGCATGGGGTCCTTTAAAATATATAAAAAATCTGAAAAAGAAACAAAAAGTAAAGAGAAATAAAATTTTCTAAGTGTGAAAACCACGCAATTTTGGCACTTTGGATAAGTCCTTTGGTGAAAACCGATTTCCAGCGCCATAGGAGGATTCATTTTTCACAAGAATCTCACACATGGGGGCATGATTTCATCTTCCTAGAATATTGTTTTGCTTATGTTTGAGATCCTTTTGAGCCTCTCCTTTTTGGCCTTGATCTAGTTGATCATATTCTTGTATATATGTGTGGAGTTTTCCTTTATACATTCCCATCTATCGTTGGGGTCATCCATACATTTTTTTTTCTCTTCTCTATAGTTTTCATAAAACTTTGGGAAAACATCAAAATCATTTAAATAAGTATAACCAAAAAATAATCCAAATACAATATAACATTGTCTCTTTTAAAATTTATAAAAAAATAAAACACGTAGAAAATGTTAGAATTTGAGGATTCTAATAAATACGGATTTAATCAACTTACATATTATATAATGTTACAATAACTATTTAAATAAAGATTACATCATAACATAAGTAAATAAAGAAATACTTACGAAATAAATAGCATAGAAGACACAATATTTATAGTTGAAAACCCTAATAGGGTAAAAACCACTTTGAAAATAACCTTTTACTTTAGAGAAATTATTTTATCTCCAGTAAGATCACCTCCTCCTTTGAAACCCTATTTACCAAGGGTAAAACCAAATCACTTGATTTGCACACCTTTGATATATTTCGAATATATCAAATGAGGACCCAAAGTCCTTTTTATATAAGGTGATTGGGTATGTCTCCCAACCCATCTTTTCAACCTAAAATGGTTGACATATATACCTAGTTTTATAATATTTAATATTATAAATATAATCATTTCGTGATATTAAATATTTAACCTAAATTATATACCTAAGTTAGCATATTTAATCATAGACATATAAATATTTCATATTATTAAATAGTAACCTATTATATATCAATGATGGATCCATATACATTAAGGGTTGGCCAAACCACTCAATAATTATGTTCAATACTCTCCCTTAATGTTAATTTGGATAACATAACATATTCCAATAGATTACTTGCCCGCGGTACACTACAAGATTTATAATCTTTAAACCATAAAGGTTTTAGGCTAGTATATCAGTTGAAGGAATTATAACACCTTCATCATACTCAATTTAGCTTTTAGTAAAAAAGATTTGGAATCTCAAATATCATCCCATGATTAGTGACTAAGTATGATTTGTGAGTTTTACATGTTCTCATAGGTTTCGATAAAAGGTTATTTAACCCAAGCATATAGGATTCTTTTATAACCAAGGTCATCCTTAACAATATGCATGTACTAGATGTTTACCAGTAAACTCAATAGCATTAAAGAGTTTACTAAAGACCACCTTTAAGATCTTTCTACACTTCTTTCTAAAAAATAATCCAAGGAGGTATACATTATCGAAGGTATTTTTACACTTTTCCGAAGGTCTTGTTTACACTTTCCCGAAGGTCTTTTTACAAAAACTAAGTTCCATTAGGAGGTGGCATTGTCATGCACACTCCCCCTCAATGGAAACTTTGACAATCCAAGTTTTTCATGAAAGTGACAAAACTTTGCAGCACTCAGGGGATTTCGAAGATGTCGGTAACCTACTCTTGATCGGCCAACACGAACTTGAGATTTATCTCATCACTTAGCACCTTTTCACGGGTAAAGTGTATATATATATCTCAATGTGCTTCTTCCTTTGATATTAAACCGGATTCTTAATTAAGAGTAATACAACTCTGACCACCACATAGAAAATGAATACTTCCTTTAGCTTCCATGTGTATCTCTACCAATAATCGTTGCAGCCACATGGCTTCTTTACTTCTTCCATTGTACTTCTCTACCTCAGTAGAAGAAATGGAGACTATTGATTACATTTGTTATTCCAAGTAATGATTCTTGCACCAAAAAATTGAACACATATCCAGTATATTTTATAACACAACATCAATATGGTTAGAATCACAAAATCCATATAAGATAGCATTTTCATTCTTAGTATAATGCAACCCATAATTGATTGTTCCTTTAATATATCTAAAAATTATTTTTATAATATTTTAATGATCTCCAAAAAAGGTTCCCGCATAAACCTTGATGTGATTCCTACTGTATATGAAATATCTAATCTAGTTCTAGTTAGATAAATAAAACAATCAACTAAAAACGTATATAAAATAGGATCAACCTTTTTCATATGCGATTTATGATCAATATTTATTCCAACTTCCATTGAAGTATAAAATGGTTTATAATCAATCATAAGAAATTTTTACAATACAATGGTTACATATTGTGTTTTGAAAAATAACAATAGAATGAAATACATCATACAAATAACATTATGTGAGATACCGACTCATTCATTTCAAATTACTACTTCAATTTCTCTTTAATCCTATGAATTAAATTAGAATTGTCACCGATCATGAGTAAATAATCAACATATAGACATATAAAGATAATATGTGAGCCTTATTGCTTGTAAATATATCATTGTTAAAATAACAATTTAAAGAAGGAATTTTTTTGCATACCAAGTTCTAAGAACTTGTTTTAAACCATACAAGGATTTCTCAACTTACAAACATAGTTTTCTTTACC
Source organism: Taxus wallichiana var. yunnanensis (assembly GCA_018340775.1). Classification (NCBI taxonomy): domain Eukaryota; kingdom Viridiplantae; phylum Streptophyta; class Pinopsida; order Cupressales; family Taxaceae; genus Taxus; species Taxus wallichiana. Next base: position 219,230,083 of record CM031242.1, on the reverse strand, counting down.
AGTTTCTTCAAATCCTTTACGTGAAACATGTAAAGTTCTTATTTTAAATCGTAATTCAAAAAGAAATTTTCTTATCCATTTGGTGGATTTTCCACCCAAATTAAGGGATAATTACAAATAAGGCCCTAATAGTACTCATTTTAGCTACAAGGGAAAATGTCTCAACATAATCAATACCAGGTTTCTGATTGAAACCTCTACCAACAAGTCTAGCTTTATGTTTGTTAATACTACCATCAACATTATACTTTACTATGTATATCCACTTAGACCCTATAATACATCACGACTCAAGTTCATATAAGGTAATTAATGCATGGTACATATGATTGCTTTCATGTTCATTTTCCTAAGGTTAATAGGATTTAAACTTTCTAACATAGATTGAGCCCAATTTAATTTCTTATCTAAGAAAATAAGAGTTTCAAAAATATCTATAGCATTGAAACATCATCATGACCATTTACTAAATTAGAATCAAAACCATCATTTAGAAGAATTTAATGAAGTAACTTCAAGAGAAGAAGACAACACATGTAAACCTTTCACTATATTATATTTATACATTTCATATAAGCTTTGATAATTAACATGCCCTAACCTTTCATGCCATAGTTTTAAATTATTCAAACTCTGAGATATAAAACAAGATGTAAAATAAATCATCAAAAATATATAGACCATTTCTTTGAATTCCTTCAGCTATTATACTCTCATTACTATCCTTGATATACCAAGTATCCTTCATGCATGGATTCTAGTTGTGTCCATACCTCTTTCAAATGTTTGATATTACCAATGTGTAGAAGGTACTCATCATTCACATTGAGAAAAATCATAGAGCCTCCTACATTTTTGTAAGAATGAATTCATGTTATTTACGATTGTTTGACGACCGGTGGGAGAAACCTCAGATCCAGATACAATCATCCAGAGTTTCCTCGTAATAAATTTTGTTTTGACCCAAATGTTGTAGTTGGTTTCATTCAGGATTTAGGTTTTATCAAGATAAAAATAGTTGGATGCCATTGTTTTCCTAAACCTGTAAAACACACCCCATTATAATATACAATGTACCACAAAGTTAGATACATATTTATCGATAATAAAAACAACTTTTTTTAATAAAATTATATCTAAATTATATAGATCTAAAGAAACTATTTGATCATAACTAATTATGTAATTACAATGCATTATAATTAACCTCCCATGATCAAAATAATAACCCACAATATAAAGGGCTCTTCCTTATACCCCAGATTTATATAAAAAATATTTCGACCATATAGAAGTGAAGAAGAGACCCCTAAGAATGTATAACAAATTCAAATTTCTAAAAAAAAAAATGTAGAGAAATATCCAGACAAATTAAATTTGACATCTAAATGACCATCATAATAGTTTTTTTGGTCTATCGTGTGACGGTCATTTGAACATCAATTTTAACAAAATGAAAGTTTCCTAGAACATATGAGCTTAAATTTGACATCTAAATGACCGTCATATTGTCTTATGTTTGTCTACTATATGACGGTCATTTGGCCAAGTCAAATTTAATAAAGTCAAAACTTGTGTATTTTTAGAATGTGAAATTCAAGAATTTATTCTTCTGTATAATATTAGGGAGGTTATATTTTAATACATTATAATAGCCTATTATAATTTATAATATAAAAATATATACACTTTTAAAAAAGAGGTATATAGTTTATAGAATGTAAATAAAAAACAACATATAGTTCATAAAAATTATAAATTATAGTATTTTTTTATAAAAAATACAATGACCAAATAAAAAACATCGGCCACTTGGTATGTAATTATTATTTTAAGTTTTTATAAACATAAACTATGCCAAGGCGGCCCACATTAATATGACATGATAATTTGGAAACATAAGTTAGGATATTAATTTTTTAATTAAACATGTCATACTTACCAATGCCACGTGAAAAACCTAAGAAAATGTCATATGATTTAAAAAACTACTTAGGTTTTAAGTTTAAAAAAATTTATATCTCACTTAGAAAAAAGAATGGGGCTACTTTAGAGTTGAAGTAGTTTTTACGGTTTAGGTGTCCATTTTTTATTTTTTAATGAACAAGTATAGGATTAAACTTATTAATATTGATTACTAAGGCCACCAACCTTCAACTACCCACCATTCACCATGCCGGGCATTAAGATTAAAACAATGTTTTATATTTTAGGTATGTTCAAAACATTTTTTTATGGAGCCCATACGAATGGGGTAGTTATAAACTATAGTATAAGAACTATATAAAATATATAGTTTTCAAATTATATAAATTTTAATACGATGTTTATATAAGTTATTATATAAACCTTATTCTATATATTTTTAACTTAAAAAAATATAGTTATATATTAACTATAAATTATAGTTTTTCAAATCAAATTATTTTAGACGGGTCCAAAGAACATGGGTATGAATTTACCTTCTGAAATATTTAACCTGCAAACATTTGAAATTATAGAAAACATGAAAATTATTTCATATAGTAATAAATCCTTTCCTTTTCTGTATGTGATTCTCACGCAGGTAAATATTTGAAGCCTCTTTCACCTGCGCACACATCAATCTCTAAACAAACATTAATTCCCTATAATTTACAAAACGTAGATGAAAGTAAGAATCATATCATATTACATCTCCCCCCAAAATGGGATTTAAAATTGAAAAACCCTAAAAATTTACCAAGAGTTTAATTGCACAAATGTAGTGTAAAAATAAATTGGGGAAAAAATAAGGGGACCAGATACTTCTAAATACCCTTTTGGGTTGGTTGAAAAAACCCATACAAATTAAATAAATAAAATACAAAACATTTTATCTTAATTTATTTAATTTACCTCGCTCTGTTACCATGTGATAATTTGAATATTCTAATAAGTACATTTAATCAACTTATATATTATATAATATTACAATAAATATTTAAATAAAGATTACATCATAACATAAGTAAATAAAGAAATACTTACAGGAAATACATAACACAGATGACACATTATTTATAGTGGAAAACCCCAATAGGGTAAAAACCACGTTGAAAATAACATTTTACTTCAAAGAATTTATTTTACATTCAGTAAGATCACCTTCTCCTTTGAAAACCTATTTACCAAGGGTAAAACCAAAACACTTGATTTGCACACATTTGATATATTTCCCAAATATATCAAATGAGGACCTAAAGTCCTTTTTATATAAGATGATCGGGTATGTCTCCCGACCCACCTTTTCAACCTAAAATAGTTGACACATACACCTAGGTTTATAATATTTAATATTAAAAATATAATAATTTCATGATATTAAATATTTAACCTAAAGTATATACCTAGGTTAGCATATTTAATAATAAAAATATAAATATTTCATATTATTAAATATTAATCTATATATTAGTGATGGACCCATATACATTAAGGGTTGGGCATACCACTTAATCTTTATGTTCCAACAGAAAATGTTTCACAAAAACATAATTAGTATAACTTACTTGTTTATTTGTTTTCATTTGGTTTTATTTGTTTGCTTTTTTGTGTAGTGTGCTATATTGAATGCTTCTTAGATTAGCTTGTTCTTTACTTGATTAGATTAATTCTTGTTGTATTGTTCAGTGTATTTAAATTTGTTTTGGTTAGACTATTGTTTGTACATTATGAATTACCATTTCATCATCACATCTAACATCTACACATCTCATTAATAAAATGATAAGATACATCATCATGGAAATAAAATCAACATGTATGTTAAGCTAACATCACATCATATAATATCATCAATGGGGAAATAGGGACTATTTTTGTCCCTCATCCATAACATCAAAAATAAAAACATGGGCTAAACATACTATCTCATAAAACAAAATGCAATAATCATTAAATTCCATCATCATCATAATTATGTCAAATAATCAAAAATCCAGAAAATTAGTAAAAATAAAAAAATCCATAAAATTGGTAACATTCAAAAAATCCAAAAAGTTGGAAAATATCAAAAATCTAAAAAATTGGTAAAATACAAAAATCCCATCAAAAATTGGTAAAAATCATTCACATATTTGAATCATTCACAAGACACAATGTCCTCAAACATCGAAATTTTTCCTATAAAACATCTTTCTTTGGTCCTCTCTTCTTGTCACGCATGAATGGTGGATCATTTTAATCTACCTTCCATTAAGAAAATTTGGTTTTCTTGTTATGTTTGTATTCCCTTGCATAAGCAATTGCTTGGGGTAGTTTCATAGAGCATGATTACTTTTTCATGGGACTTCTACATCCACCATTTATTCACCTTGCATGTGTTCTTTTTGGGGTTCCATTTTTAACCCTTATTGTATAACTCAAACATTTGGGAACTGAAGCTCAATAAAAAAATATTGGTACAACTGTTTTGAATGTTTTTATTTGAGCATGTGTATTTGTACTTATTTATTTTTAATGTAATTGTTTACTTTCTCGTATTTCATTACGTTATGTATGTTGGTTTAAGTTAGTCCTTTTGTAATGCACCAATGTTAATATTATGGGTTTTTATGTCATTTAATATTTTTTAATCATGCTCATATTGAATAACAATTTCTATGGAACCAACGACAACGATCATGTAAGAAAAATGATAAGAGAAATTTGTTCCTAAGCTAGTTTATATACTTGTTATCTCCATGTGTGATTTTTCTTCTATCTCATTTTCTGTCAATCATCTTCCACATTTTCTTCCACAAACACCTGGGGTAATAGGGATTGTATTTATCCCCCTACCCATCCTAGTTTCTTTGATCCATTGAAAAAAAAAAATTTACTCTAGAATCAATAGGCTTGAACAACGACCAACCGAGTCAAGTTCAACTCCCTATCGGTGCAAAGATATATTTTCTGTGCTAACTTTTCATCCTTTTTTCAATCGTTGATCAACCTCTTCTATCACCCTATCAACACTCAATGGGGTGTCCTTCATGTACTCATTTTTATTAAAAAAATTAATTGTCTCAGTAACTATCTACTATCTTTGAATTAGAGTCTCTTGCACTACACCACCCCAAAGAGGGGCAAATGTAGACACCTAAATCGACTACATAATTTTATTACTAAAATTGTACTGTTTATTGTATTTTTGTCAATTTCATTATAATTAGTGATTTCCCACTAATTAGCTAACATTCCCCTTCATCTTGGTCAATTAACAACACTTCATTAATTAACTAGCATTTCCCTTCATTCGGATGCCAATTAATGACACTTCATTAGTTATAATCCTCTTTTGATTAACTATCATTAGTTAATTAAGCCTTTTTAATCCTTTATTTAATCAATAAACCCTCTTATTGGTTAAATCCCTATTTCAAATCCTTTGAATTCTATCAAATTTCTCTTGAATCACCTTAAAATAGCTTTCTAAACTTATCTTGGCCTATTAATTAATCCTATTTGATTAATTAAATCATATCCAACTCCCATGAGTTTCTAATTCTAATAAATTCTTTCTAATCATTTTTATATCTTTTAATTATACTTTATCTTTTATCCTATATTCACTAGTTTTCTAGCTTCTCCCAAATTGGAAATCTATATAAAGAACCTAGTACCTTCCTTCACACCTTACACCACACTTTTGCTAGTGATATTACATGCACATGATAAGAGAATTTCTACTTGGAATAGCTCATTCATTATTGCATCCATTCTTCTCATAAGAGATTAGTAAAGGAAGATCCAAACATGGCCATTAAGCCATTTTGGTGAGATTCTTTCCTCTTCTTGGAGATAACATTCATTTGATTTCTCATGATCAAGATAGGTTCATAATAGAGAGAAATCATACATACAAAGCACATCCAAATTTCAAAGGGATGGCTTAACATTTAATGTTTTCATGTTGGATGCATTTATATTAGCTTTCTCTTTCAATATTTATCATGATGTTATTTTTGAATTATCTTAGTTATAGGAACTACTTGGTGTTAGTTTCTAGTTGTTAAATTAGCATACTTTTACATGCATACAACAAGACTAGTAGGTAATTGAGGATGATAATACAAGGTATGATGATGAAAACCAAAAATGTAATGAGCACAATATGATGGTAGATGATGTGTATAGGGATTCACAAGTGTCTAAGGAGGTAAATTGAGCACTTATACAAGTATGTATAACACACTTTCTCAGAACTAGAGACCAAATGCTACACAAATGAGATGAGGAAAATATATTTCGAGTGAACCATGATAAATTTTCTATTATAAATAATGGAGGAGGCATTTTTTAAGGTTTGGTCAAAAATTGAGGACAAAAGAATGAGTTTTGTTGAATATATTAAAATTTTACCAAAATCGGAGTAAAGGTGGATGAACTAAAATAGTGACCTAACTTCTTATAACTCAAAGGAATTGAAAATCCTTCTTCAGATAAATCATAAGAGGTTATTTTAAATATAATTTAGATACAAATTTTTTTCAAAAAACATGAGGTCAAAAGGAGAAAGCACAAAAAAGTTCTCTTCATTTTTCTATCACTGTTCAAACCCTCACCAAACCCTAGGTCTAAAGTGATAGGAGAGAAATGAGGGATTTTTTCTTCAAATGAATTTTACAATATGATAAAACAAATTAGGGTTGTAGAGGACTCTCTCTAGTCCAAGTTGGTGGCATTTTTGTCCTATATATGTGATTGTACAATACATATTTACTATTATTTTGAAGTAAATTAACTAAACAATCAGCAATGGCAGAGTTGTAGAGGATAAATTTGATGTGAAAACATGTATGGGAAGTAATCTTGATGTCCATGAAGAAATATAAGAAGATATAAAACTAATTTTTGTGAACCTTGTCATGTTTTGAATCCTACCGCTAAGAGCTAAAACATGCCAAAACTAGTGAAGAGAGCATAAGATTCAAGCGATCAAATAACATGATTTGAAGTGATATAGGATCATGAACAGGTCAAATATGTCATAAACAACTTGCTAAAGCTAATAAAATGATGTGGTGAAATACTTTTGTATGCTAGAAAAAATAGTCTAAAATTGTTAGGACAATCAAGGATTTATGTTAAATGTACTTGCAAACTTATTTTATCTCCATATCTTATTTTCAAAAAGTGGTTTTAGACATGGGTTTAAGAAAAGGAAAAGCAAAACTAGTTTTAGGAGCCTAAAAAGTAGTTTGAGTGACATATGAAAAACGTGCTTGATTGAGTGATTTGTGAAGATGTAAAAGGAATCCTAGGCTAGTAAAAGTGTTCTAAAGATATTAAACACAATTCTTCATGTTTCAGAGTTTTCTTGGAAGTATATGCACCTGTAAAAAGTATTCTTCTTCGTGATATAAACATGACATAGTAAACTAGTGAAAACCTACCAAAGAAGCATAAATAATTTGATGGCTCCATGATGTAAATTACATCAAAAAAATAACTTGGAAATGTTATAGACATCTTGAATCATCAAGCATATAAGATTCAATGGATAAATATTACTTGAAATATTTGTTATCATCTATCTTCGTAAACTATTTTTGACATGAAATGGACCTACTAGGTGCAGCCTACTCTAAAGAAGTCTGAAGAAAAATAGAGAGGAATGAAGTATTTAAAGAGTTAATAGATCATATCATAAGTCTTAGTAACTTACTTACATGCATATTCCACTTGGTATATTTTCAGAAGGGACCAAAAGTCAAAAATATACTCACTTGGATAAAAGACAAAACTAGTGTAATGGTTACAAAAGGAATTTTCCATGGCTTTACTTCAATTTTTTGAGTTTTTAATTGATTTTTAGTGTGTTTAAACCTAATTATTATATTCTATAAATACATAAGGATTTATGACAACTGAGGTAAGAATGGATTTTGAAGTTGATCTTGCAGAGGTAATGATTGCCTTTATGACGAGTTTTTGTCATGTCACTTTATCTCTCTTGTTCTAGTTAAAAGGACAACGAAGATGCATAGGCGTGAATGGGAAGTGTAAAATACATATGTGAGAGCATACTCATGTATATAGGTGTCTTGGTAGGATTGTAAAAATACTTTTGTTGATGCATGTTAAAATAGATCGAGTGTATAGAAGAGCTAGATGATCTTGGGTAAAGAAGGTGAGATACGATCAACATAAAGAGAAATAAGATTATAATAGGAAATTTTAGGTGAAGATGATAATTTTATCATGAATATATAATCATCCATGAAGACAAGAGATCAAATTAATTTGTAAAGGATAAAATAGGTGATGAGAGGGGTTAAAGAAAGAGAAAGTGAGTGCTTGAAGGGATAATTCAAGGAGAGGATATTAAGGAGAATGAGTGTGTAAAGACGCCTTGTATGATAGAGATTTACTACTGATTAGGTGATGATAATGAGGGTGAAAAGAGAATAAGAATGAGCTGATTTAGTGGTCACAATCTATTGTGTGAGACAATTAATTAAGAGTGATCAAAACATTGCAAAAGACTAAGTGGTGGCTTAGCAATCAGGGAGTTGAATCTTACTTGTAAGTAACAACTTACAAAATAGCAAGTTAAATATTGGTTGAAGTTTTGGGAGTTGTAGCTTCCAAGAAAGTGGTGGCTTGTATAAGGCCAAGTGGTAGCTTGACTAAAATTTGGAGTTGTAGCTCCATGTTGAGTGGTTTCTCAATAGGGAAACTATTGTAACATTTACAAGATAGTTGTCCAAGCTAGTTATTTTGTTTCAAAGGGTTTTTCTCCCTTGAAGGGTTTCTTAAATTAAATTTTGTCTCTCTGTGTGCTTGTATGTTTATTGATTTTGAATTATGGCATGGATTCATCATAACTAATTTAAGTGATTTGAATTATTTATCAAGTTTTTAACAAGCACTGATTCACCCCCCTCTTAGTGCCTAGAATTTCAAACAATACTTTTTATAGTAATTTACATCATTGGTTTGTGTGGAATATAATAATTTTCATAATGGCAGCTAATCTCAAAGTATTTATTATGTTGTATCGAAGAATTGTAATCTGATCTAGCTTGGAAGTCATTTGGATAGGAATATCAAGTCAAAATATCTAATCGTATTAATGGATCTTAGTGTTAGCTAAGCGACGTCTTTATGCAATCGAAAAACAATATGTGAATAATAGACATTTCATAGTATACAAGATCAAATTATGATAACAAATCAATGTAAGATATTTATAGCTTAACAATTGCTAGGAAATGCCTCAATAAGCTAAAGAATACAAATGGGAAGGATAAATACTTTGTAGAGTAATTTCCATCATTAGCTTATGTGGAATGTTATAATTTTCCTTACGACCTCTAATCTCAATTGTTTATTATGTTGGATCAAATAATTGTAATACACATCAAGCTTAGCGGCTGCTAGGCTTGGAATATCATGTCAGAATATTTAATTATATTAATGGACTTACTGACCATAACAAAGAGATATTAGAAAGTTCAATCCATGTGTCATCGTCTTAGTGGGTATTATTTGAATAATACTGCTACAAGTTTATTCATGATTTAACCGATTTAATATTTTTTGAATCCTAATGCTACGGAGTTTTGAAAGTGAGACATGTCTCATTCCAATCGGAGAACTCTATTAATTAAAATTTGTACAATATCTAGAAATGTTGATGGAAAAATATTGTTTAAATGAAAATAGTTTAATATCTTTTTAGCTTAATATTGTTTTAGTTTAATAAAATTAGTTTTAGGTATAAAAAGTAATTTCAAATCTTATTTCCCCCCATATTTTATTTTCCCCATGGGGTTTTCAAATTTCATTTCCTCGTATTTTAGATGGTATGAAATTTCAACCTCCCGCTCATTTTTTCTAATTGAGGGGAAAATCAAATTTTAATATTTCAATATCCCATGAAATGTGTAACAAAATTTTATTAAATATTCTAAATAAATTTTATTAGGGTTTGAGCTTTTTTGGCCGATGGGAAGGCAAGTTGAGAAATTGAAAAAAATGCAAATATGAGGATACAAATTGCAGTCATTTTTCAAGGAAAAGATAATGAAATGGACATAATAATATTTTTGAAGTTGATACACATATTTGTAAGGTTGGAGGTATACATATTTACCATGTTTTATAGAGGATCACACCGATAGTTTTAAATGGCATTAAAAATTGAGATAAACATGAAATCATTCCATATAACTTTAGAATAGAAATTTATCAAAAGTATCTACCATATACTTTCAATTTATGAAATTCATTCCATGCATTTTTGGAACATGAATTTAACAAAATTTAAGGGGTTTGTGGACATGTTTTGTTTGAGAGATCTTCCTCTTGTGATTTTCACCGCACTACACCTTGATGAAACCCATAGGTGTTGTTCCTAGTGAAAGCCATTTGTTATAGATCTCCCTCGTGAATCAATCCATTTATTTTTATTATTAAACCTCCTTTTATTATTCCCTAATGAAACCCTTTTGCTCCCTTTCTAGCTCTTCGCACTATTGAACTCTATTTTCTCTAATTTTTCCTATTAGATGTCTTCTCTAATTTATGTCATGAATTATTTTATCTTATTTGTCCCACCAATTTTTTTAATTAGAGGTAAAAATGGGTTGAGGGGACCCTACCCGATCTGATCACATATCTATGAGAGCAGATAAATACATTACAAAACCATCAAAAAACTGATAATATAATAGTTCATAATAAATGGGCTCCCCAGGAGCAATAGTAGTGAAACAACAATAGCAAAAAAACACAAAGGAACTAATAGCAGCGTAGAAACTAATAGGCAAAAAGATACGAGAGACAAAGTAAATAAAAAAATACCCCTCCTAGACCATTTATAGGCTTTTTCAAGCCCCTCCAGCACCTTTTCCCATTCATTAGTCAAAGCATCTATGTTACCAGCCAAAGGCACCAAGTCGAGACCATCAGCAGTCGCCTTTCTTTTCCTACCCGACAATCCACAACACTATAAGAATTAATGAGTGACCCAGATTGGAGATGTTGTAGAGTATATTTCATTGTGACTACACTCCACTCCATGTAGATGTGGAGAATAGCATGAAAATGGTCCAAATCATTGGTTATGAAACCATAGTTGGCTTTTAAAACATCAATCTCTCTACCATGCCCATTGTTGACCACTTCCTTAACCTATGCTTTCATCTTATGCAAATCATTGAACAAAATATGCACTGAGATCTTGGTGAGCCACATATCACCCTTAATTTCCTTGATATCCACCACCATTTTAGCCAAATGGTTCTCCCCTTTCATAGGTCCAACATGCCCCATAGCCTCAAATTGTTTTTCCAATTACACATTGATAGGAGCCAGAGAATCTTGTTTACTAGACTCCCCTTTGGTGTTCAAAGGAACACTAGGAGCCTACTTGGATTTCATCTCCTAATATTATCGGCCACCACAATCTCAACCTCATCTTTATCCTCTTCCGAGTCACCTTCCTGAGAATTAGATTCTTCACTCAATTCTTCTTCCTCCGAGTCTGAGTCGAATCCATCCGCATAAGCTTCCAAAGTTTTAGTTAGGGAGCTAGACTTGTCAATATCCAGAGAAACTCTTTTGACAAGAGTGAGAATAAATCCTTGATGGAGCGGGACAGAGACCCTTATGGTTTTGAACTGAGAGATAGAAGCACTCAGGGAGTGAAAAGAAAGTAGGGGAAGCTAAAATCCTAGCCACATCTGAAATGATTAAGCATAGGTAGGTGATAGGTGTAAATGCATTTGTGACAGCCCTCAAGAGTGAGAAATTGGATAAGGGTGAGAGCCACATCGTCAAAAGGTTTAGGTAAAGACAGATGAAGATAACCAGCAAAGTGGGAAGTGATATTTTCATTACCTTTGAGAAACAAGTTCAGCTCTTCGGAGGCTTCTTTTTGGGTTTATAGACCTCCCTCCCAACTACAGGAAGACCCATCACTTTGGCAACCAAATCCACATGAGTAATATCAATGTTAATCCTCTTCATTTCAAGCACCTTACCTTTTTGGTAGTCTTAGGGCACTCGAAAAAACTTTAATAATATTTTAAAATGACCTTCGAAATTTTTTAGGAAGGGTGAAAAACCCTTACTATCAAATAGAGCCATGGCTTCGGAATTACCCCTTTGAGATTAGAAAGTTCAGTTCTAACCAAGTTGCCACCCATTTTGCCTCACAAAAAACCATTCATGAAAAAGATAGAACTACAGGTAGCCAAAGGATTACACGGAGGCCCAAAAATGTAATTTCTCCAAGCACAAGAGGCAACAAAAGCTTTCTGGATACATGAGTGGATCTACTCCCAGATCTTCATGTTATTTAGAAATAAATTCTCACTATTACTACGGTAAATGAGCATGATGACTTTGACACACCATATATTTTTGAATGCATTTCTCCACAATGATAAAACTTACATTGCAGTTTTTTTCTCATATTTGTCCCATCGATTATTTTTGAATGCATGCCACCAAAAATATTTATGAGTGGTAATGATTTATGAGTAGTTTTTGCATCTTTGAAAAACAATTAAAAAATGTTTAATATTATATTGTTTTTGGGAAACAATTAATTAAGTGTGGCTGATTTGTATAGTTATCTTTCATTATATTATTACACTTAATTGTCAATATTGGGTCTACACTCTTAAAAATTAAATTGCTAAAGTTGGTAATTTAGAATATGTGCATGCAAAATAATGATATTGTTACATATTTCCTAAGTACATGTAAACCATTTTAGATGGGGGCGGGATTTTAGTTTTCCCTATTTCTTGTATCATTCTCTTTGTGCCTTTGTTTCATAGTTTAAAATGTGTAGGATCTCTGTACCTCTCCACCAGGGCTTTATCCTTGCCATTGTCAAAAGAGCAGCCCTAGACATCGAAAAAACTGGTGCCCTCAAGCTGGCTTTGAAAGCTTATGCGGATGGTTCAGTGTCTAAATCAGAGGAGGAGGATTCGAGAGATGATGAAGATTCTTTGGATGACGACACACAAGAGGATGAGGTAGAGGTTGTCACGGACCAAAACCTAAAGGATCTTAAATCTAAGCAAATCCTTGAGCACTGAGCCAAACACTAAGGGTGAGTCTAGCAAATAGGGTGCCCGACTCCTATAAATGCTCAATTGGAATAACACTATGAGGCTATGGGTCATGTCGGCCCGATCAAAGGGGAAAATCACTTGGCTAGGATGGTGGTTGATATCGATGAGCTCAAGGGGGACATGTAGCTCACTAAGAGCTTGGTCCAGTTTCTTTTTAATGATTGGCACAAGATGAAGGAGCAGGTGCAGGAAGCAGTTAGCAATGGGTAGGGTGGCGAGATTGAGATCCTAAAGGCCAACTTTGGGGCCATAACCAAGGAAATGGATCAGGTAAAAGATATCCTCCATAGCTATATGGAATGGAGCATTGTGATTATTAAGTTGACCCTACAATACCTTCAAACTCTGGGGTAGCTTGCCAATTCTTATTGTGTTGTGGATAGTCAAGGAAGGAAACAGAAGGTGACCCGGATGGTTTAGACCTAGGATCTTTGGCTATTAATATTTATGCTCTTGTAAAATAATGGGCTAAGGTGTTGGAGGGGCTTGAAAAAGCCTACAAATGACTTTGGTGTGGGTGATCTCTTTTTCACTATATCTATCTATGGTTGTTAGTTCCTTCGATGTTGTTAGTTTCACTATGGTTTTTGTTGTTGTTAGTATCACTATATGGGCTCCTAAGTGCTCTTATTACTATGAAATTTTATACTATGGTTTTTTTATGTTATTATAATTGGCTTTATCTACTCTCATGGAGCTTTCTTGATGTACGGGGTAGGGTCCCCTTAACCCTCTTTTTACCACTAATAATAAAAGTACATGTAAATGATATTTAAATATAATAAAGCACATATATACAAGAGAAAATATAATAAATATCAATATCAATATATTTAATAATAAATTAATATTAAACCTTGTGCCTGCTAGACTATGTAATAAAATCACAATATGTGGTTGTAATGCAATAAAATATGTAAATATACAAGTATATACAATTAAGTTTCATTAAATAAGATTATTTGAAACTAGATATAACCCTCTTAAGTAATACAACATTTTACATTAGAGGCCCTTAGGCTCCATCTATTCGGTCTTGTCATTGTAAAAAAATATTGTATAGCTTAGTGGCTGCTAGGATCAATCTCTTTATTTTTCATATAGGTAAACAAATGTTGTTGTTTAGGGTAATATATTATATATTTTTGTTGAAATACTAGTTAGAAAATTTATTATATATCCTTCAGTGAAATTGTACAATATATTAAATTATATTATACGGGTAAGTGCACCAAGTTGGGGGGCCAAAAGGAGTCTTAAGTGGAAGCACTTTTTCTAAAAAAAAAAGCTTCAACTTGTATGAGTTTTTGAAATAGTTACACTCAAAATTGGAAGATGTTGTATAAACATGAATCGTAAAATTTTGAATCTAGTTTCTAAGCTACTAAATTTTATTGAAAATGGATAAGTTTAAGTGGGTCAAATAACTAAAATACCAACAAGTTCTCCTATTTTTGTTAAAAAACATAACCGAGTGACTTTCGTGCCCCCACCATTTTTGAGCACCATTTAGTAGTTTTGAAAACCCTTTGGTAGAAAGATAGCTAGGAGCATCTAGTTTGTGCTAGAATTTTTTTAGAATTTTTTAGCGAGTATTTACTTTTGTTATGATTTTTAGTACACAAATTTTATGTTTTCAAAAATAATAGAGCTCGACCGTGCCCCCTAACTACTTCAAAAATATTAAAATTTAGAAAAAAAAATTGAATATGTTTATAATTAGGCCTAGTTTGTGATAGTATAATTTTTTCTCAATTTCGATTACGCAAATAAAGATATACTATGAAAGATAGACATATTTAAAATTTAAAAAATAGCTATAAAAATCCAAAGTTAGAAAATAAATAATATGCAAACCTTTTATTAGTCAAAAAAATTGAAAAATTATATATTTAGAAAAAGAAACTCTGCTCTACGTTGTGATATAATTTGTTTTAAATGAAATGATTGTTTTATGTCAATTTATCATGGAGGAAGTGGCATTGTTTACATTTTCTTGCAAAAACACATTGTTTGTTGTTTTTGTGTAGGTCCATGCCTCGGAGCTTGGGGATCAAGCGGATCCCAAGCCTTAAGGCATGGCTTGGAAAAAGTGAAAACGTAAAACACGTATGTGTTATAACATGTACGCATTCTTTATAGTATAAACATTGTATATTATTTTTACATGCTTGTATTTATTATTATACTTTAAATTTATTTATGTAAATATAATAAATTAGGGTCACTCTGCACCTTATGGAATTAGTCTCACAGCTCCATGAGTCATAGTTTAGAAGATAGTTTTTTATAGTATAATATGGTCAGTAAATAGGTATTTTTTAGGATTTCAGCATTCAGCCTAAAACTTTTAGTGTTTAAGCCCTAAACCCTAAAACCTAAACCTTGAACCATGATCCCTAGACCCTAAACCCTAAACCTTAAACCTTAAACATTCAGCCCTTACCCATGATCCCTAAACCATGATCCCTAAGCCTCAAACCTTGAGCCCTAAGCCCTAAAACCTAAACCACGAAACATGAGACCTCAATTCTAAACCTAAACCCTAAACCATAAAAACTAAATCCTAAACCCTAAACCCTAAACTCGACCCCTAAGCCCTAAACTTTAAACACTGAATCCTAAACCCTAAACCATAAACCATAAGCCTTGAACCCTACACCCTTATCCTTGAGCCCTAAAATCTAAACCCTAAACCCTAGACCATATACCTTAAGCCCTAAACCCTAAACCCCAAGCCCTAAACATTAAACCCTAAATCTTAATCCCTAAACATTAAATCCTAAACCCTAAACCATAAACCATAAACCATAAACCCTAAACGTAAACCATAAACCCTAATCCCTAAACACTAAATCCTTAACCCTAAACCCTAAACCATAAACCTTAAACCCTAAATCCTTAACCCCGATCTATAAACCCTAACCATAAACACTAAACCCTAAACCCTAAACCCTAAATCCTAAACCATAACCCTGAACCTTGAACCCTAAACCCTAAACCCTAAACCTTAAACCCTGAACCATGAGCCCTAAAACCTAAACCCTAAACCTTGAACCATATTTCATCAATATTTCCTAGTCTCGTGCCTAGAACCATCATTGATTCTTCTTATAGAACTACCTTGTTTATGAGAGGTGGGACAAGTAACTAAATGGATATGAAATCTACCTTGTTCCTTGCAATGCATATTACACATCTCTTCCAAACTTGTTTCTCCCCACATATACTTGCGCTCTTGAATGCAAATTTATTCACACTCTGAAACAAATTTCACATTTCTCATATTTCCATGTATGGTATTATGTAAGCTAGGATGACCCATTAGAATATGGAAAAAATAACCATCACAACACAAAAATTAATCTTAAAGGAAACAAAAGAAACATAGAGAATATACCAATGCGGAGCTGTAGGATCATAATTGAATTTCCTATAGCATCCTCTCCTCCAGAGAAAGAGAAATTTCTTGTTCTATGGGAATGGATAGTAAATTTGACAGAACTTCTTGAAGTGTTCAAAACAAGCATATAAATAGGGTAATGGCTAAGAACACAAAGGGTTTATCAATCACCTAGTAAATATTCCTTGTTTAGTTCTAAAAGGGAGTCACCTAGGCTACGACTTAGTGACCTTCAATTCATTGATAATTCTTTATATGATAAATGCATGGATGTTTTTAAAATTTCATTCAAAAATATAGGGGTATTCATCAATCCTAGTGAAGGGTGTGATGTGATTTTCAAACAAATTGAAATTCATATAGATTTAGAGGTCATAACATGAATTTACAAATATCTCTATCATTATAAATGGAAGCCAAGTAATGGTTTTTCTCTGTATTCAAGGATCAAGGACTAATGGGGTCTGTGAAAGGATTAGACATTAGAAAATATGACATTTCCCTCCTTCAAAATATCAACGAGATGAAAGACATCAAATTATAATGACTCTCTTTGAATGTTCTACCTACAATGTCGATGAACCTTTTTAAGTTAAATACTCTCTGTCAATTACTAATAAGAATGGGTAAGACAAAAAACATTAAAATGAGTGAAATATTTCCCATGTGATGGGAAAAAGAAGATAGATGTATTGGGTAATATTTCTTTACCCTAAGCCCCGAGCCCTAAACTATAAACCCTAAACCCTAAACCATAAAGCCCACACCCTAAATAATGAGCCCTAAAACCTAAAACTTAAACCTTAAACCCTAAACCATAAACCATAAACCATAAACCCTAAACCCTAAGCCTTAAATTCTAAACAGAAACCCTAAAACCTAAACTATGAATCCTAAACCCACGAACTCTAAACTATAAATCATAAAACATAAACACTAAACCATAAATCATAAACCATAAACCATAAACACTAAACCCTAAACCTTGAGCCCTAAAGCATGAACCCGAACCTAACACCTAAACCCTTAACCTTGAGCTCTAAACCCTAAAGCTTGAACTAGAACCCTAAACCCCAAGCCCTAAACCCCAAATCCCGAGCCAAAAACTTAAACCCTAAACCATACATACTAAACCTAAACCCTAAACCCTAAACCATAAAACCTAAACCATAAATCCTAAGCCCTAAAACCTAAACCTTAAACCCTAAACTCTAAACATCTAGAATCCCTAAATGCTAAACCTTAAATTCTAAACACTAAACCCTAAACCCTAAACTATTAAACCCGAACCCTAAACCTTGGGCTGAAACCTTAAACCTTAAACACTAAACCATGAGCCCTAAACCCTCAACCCTAACCCCTAAACCCTTAACCCTGAGCCATAAATACTAAACCTTAAAACATGAGCCCTAAACCATAAACCCTAAACCCTTGTTGGTCGTCAAAAAGGACATCAAGACAACGATCGGGGAAAAGAAATCCCTCCTCTTTATTGGGAGAGGTTCCCTTATTCAGAAATCAACCTATTTACACATATACGAAGCATGATTTTCTTGTGGAAATTAGATAATATGAAAGTGTTTTCTAAAAGGATCATCAATCACAAAAGGGTGAGGAACGAAAATGCAAGAACAAGCGAAAGGCACCATTCGAGAATTATAGATGTGAGTAATTCCTTATGCATGCGAGGGTACAAATAATTAAAACAAGATCATTTGTATCACATTAATAAGATGAAATTTGAAAAGACACAAAGTTCGTAAATAACATTTGCGGGAATACAAAGCTTCTCAAAGATAATCCAGACAAATGATCTAACAAGATTAAACGAATAGCTTGAGAATAAAGGAAACCGAGATAGACAAAGAATGAAAAATCCTTACGTATTGATTTCTTTATAATTTATTTACACTTTTAGAACTAATCCAAGTTCTTCCTCCTTAAAAATGATGAGGAGAGGCCATTATATAGTTTACAAATTAGTTACTCTCATTAGAACTACTTCTTTTAACTAATGATTAGTTAAAGGGATGCTAATCGTAATACCCTAACTAATTACAACAAATCCGAGAGAAAGAGGGGGAAGAGAAGAGAAGAATTAGGAGAAGAAGGAGGTGCTTATGGTGGGAGGGACCCAATGACTTTAAGATCCGCCTGTTATCGAATCTCTTCAACGCCTCTGCTATGTCTCTGCCTCGTGGGACTGATGTGTTGGTAGTAGACTGAGTCCAAAATCCGAGGCACTTCTCCATTTCCTTATTAAACTTGACATGAGTATGATAATCTTTATTGGCTTCTTCTATGGCAGATTGAAGAGAATAGATCTCCTTCATTTTTTCCTTGGAAATGGAGCTTTCCTTGAATAGATCCCCTTTGACAAAAGCTCTGAATTGAGCTTTGATTTCTTGTAAAGTGAGAGGCACACCAGAAGTCTCATCATGAAGATGGCAATGTATATCTTTGAAGGCAGATATAACTAGTGTTTTGAAAGCCTCACCCTTCTGCCAGCTATTCTTTAACTCTCCCAAAGCCTCCTCCAACACCTTGATTTTCCATTCCACGTTGTAGACCCAGGACTTTGACAAATTATCCTTGGCATCCTCGAAGACCTTTTTTGTCGTCAAAATATTTTCATCTGTTTCTCCCATTAGACAGAGGTCTACTATGCAACTTCCCCAAAGTTTAAGTTCTTTATCAATGCTTCCAATAGTGGAGGAGAGCTTCTATTGCAAATTACTCACCTTCCCGTGAAGTTTGAAGGCTTCATCAATGAAGTTTAATCCTACAACCAGCATATCATCCACCATGGCCTCCATATCCCTTCCATATATAGAGTACTTGTGCATGTCTTTGATACTCTACACTTCATCCTGGCTCAGAATTATAGGCGGTGGAAGAGTTGTCAATGGGGTAGGGTCCAAAACTTTATCCTTGGATAGTAGGGACTTGATGAAACTCGTAAGAATATGGGCTTGTTCTTCCAACTATTCAATGGTTTGTTGCCCTTTCTCTACCCTACTAATGAATCTGGTGAATGTTTCCTGAAGATTGTGGATGTCACCTTCAGGGGTGGACTCTCCCATGGGAATTCTTGAGAGTTCCAGATCAGATGCTTGTAAATATTGCTCTGGCTTGTCTGACTTAGGCTTGGCTATCTCCAGGAATTGTTGGCCCTGAGCATCAGACACTATCTTGGAGGTAGTTCTGGATTTTTTGGCGTGAGAAGGAGGAGTAGTGCCTAACAAGGACGCCACAGCAACAAAATTGGGTCCTAAAATTTGGGAGGAAGACTTTCTCTTCCTATTGTCAACAAGAGGCTGCACCCATGCAAAAGAGGAGGAGGAAGAAGCAGGTGGGGCAAGAGGACCAAGAGACAGAGAACTCATGGCACCCAAGGTTTGTACTATTGTTGCCTCGAGTTGGGATATGAGTGGAGCGCTTGGGGATCCTGGTGCAGAGGAATCAACGGTGCTTGGAAGTTGGCGCCTGGACTTCTTTTTCCTATCCATTCGGTCTTCAGGGGTGCTTCCAGGAGTTGGCACTTCACTCTCTTCACTTTCACTGAGAACAATAATGTTCTCTGGTCTTGAAGGAAATTCTGCATGCTTCCTCAGGGGGTCTTCTTCCACAGGCTCCTTCTTAACTTCTTTGACTTTCTTCTGGTACACCTGGGTGGATGAGGAAGGAGTAGAGACCGTAGGTCCTTGAGTTGACGAGGCAGGAGGGGTTTGTACAGGTGCTTCTGATCTGGGTGTCGATGCTTCCTTCCTTGGTGTTGAAGCATCCTTGGAGGAGGATTCCCCTGAGTGCCTTCTAAATTCACGGACTTTCTTATCAAACCAGATCTTGGTCCTGACTAAGACCGGAGCTAGGATTTCAGCCAAATCATCCTTCTCCTTTTTGAACCAATCCAAGTCCTCCAAGGGAGTGTGTTTGACCACATTGTCATACTCATATGAGTACAGGTCAGAATTATCATCTTGAATCCCTTCAGGAACTTGGTACAAGTTGATTTCTTGAATCAATTGTAGAGAGAACCTACCGTAATGTCTCCTTCTTGCTTCAAAATCATCAAAACAGTCAACCCAATAATCCTTTGTCTGCCCTATGATGATAAGTGATTTTGATGTTCTGCTTAATAAACTTTTTCAAGTCAAAGCAAGTTCTTGGCCTAAAGAAATGGACAGTAATGGGAGCTAGGGCCCTTTCTATATTTTGTGCATCCAGGGCTGTTTTGCAGGTGTAGTTTCCCAAAGAGATGGGGAAGTGCAAGCCAGTAATTTTCTTATCTCTGCAGGTTCTATGTAATTTTTCCAATTGCCTGCACACTTCTATCAAGGCCATTTTTTCATTGCAGAACATAGGAAGCTTGAGAGGAGTGCTCTCATAGCCTGCAAGCCTTATATAGGAAAATTTCCTAAATTGGATGAAATAGGCACCGTAATGCGCTATCAGGCTCATAGCTTCATTAGAAAATCTCCTCACCGTTTCGCCCTCAAGAAGTTGGACAATGTACATGGTGAAAGCATCATTCACCCTTTGGAAATTGCGATTGCTGGTTTCCAGGGTGAACTGCGGGCAGTAGGCATACACGGGGTCATCCTTGTGAGCATCGATGTATGAGAAACCAAACCATTGCCTCGATGCTGCCAGAGTATACATCAGGTATGAAGTCATATAGAATTTCTTTGTTTGTTGTACATTAGACAGTTGCTCCGCTAGGTTCATACTGATGATCTCTACCCAGTTGATATTCTGAGTCCCTTCGCACACCATGTTGATAAGTGGGCACATCCAAAAATGGAACTCATTGGTAGAGGGTAAGCCCATAACCCGAGCCAGTAGGATTATGAAATCTGATAGTTCTTCATTGAAATCGGCATGGAACAGAACCTTGGATAGATGGGATGCCCCCTTTTTAGGGTTTTTAAGCCACGACTTCGCCACCCTCGCCTTGTACTTCTCACTGTCTTGGTCGAAGAGGGCCTGTGCCTGGTTTTGAGAGATTACTATGGAATTTTCCATTTCTAGAATTCTTAGGGCAAGTGCAATGGCGGTAGCATCAAGTTTGGCGATGAGCTCCCCATGCACGTTGGCCAACTCACTCGAGTCGGGGTTGAAATGAGCACCACAGGAGAGCACTGTATCTGCGCATTGCACTGAGATAGGGAAACCACCAGCAAAATCCAAACCACTGTCATGGATCATTTGTGCCATAGGTGAAGGGTTTGCATCTGTCATCCTTGCCCAAAAATCCCCAAAATCAAGGTGGTGAACTTCACTGTCCCCGATATCAGAACGCAGACTCGAGTGGTGAAATTTGTTCCTGCCCCTGGAATTTGATCTTCATGTTGATAGTAACTCGGAGAGCAAAGCTGCAAGCTAGACTTGGGATGGAATTGTAGGGGGAATGGATACGCGCACAAGAATTTCTAGTCACAAGAGTTCAAGCAATAGATAACATGAAAGCAGTGTGAAAAAACACATAGGGGAAAGCTTGTTATATAGCCGTTTAGGAGAGAGAAAGACAATAAATGTGCATTAAATACACATCTACCAAATTGAAAAGCAAGATATTTAGGTAGAGTGGGAAAAATTAGCATGAATGGCACTTGGTTCATTTGGGACACGAGGGATGCAAAAGTGCGAAGTACGTGGTTCGGTTGATTTGGGTGACGCGGGGAAAAGACACACAAATGTTCTTGGGACATGCGGGACGAAAGTACATGAAATACGTGATTCGGCCGAATCAGACGAAAAGGGAACAACGGGTCCAGGTGAACTTGGGACATTTGGGACAAAAAGTTCCGACGGGCCCGAAAAGAATGGACTTCGGGTAAACCGGCTGATCGGGGAACAGAGAGCCCGAATGAACCTAGGACACGCGGGACAAAAATGTCCGACAGGCCCGAAAAACACACAAAATGACCCAAAAAATGTAGATTTTCCCAATTTCTTGACTTATCACACTACCAGGATAATAGAAAAGACACTTAACCTCAAAATTTAAATTTTCAACTTCTTAAAAGTAGGGGAATTTTGAGTGGACAATAGCTGGCTCCTTCTGGGGATGACTTGGCATAAATTCAAAGAATGAGACAAGGCAAGAATTTAGAAAAACTCGGGGAAGTAGACCAGTACCTTATCCATTGGGCCACGGAGTCAAAAGTAAACCAATATAGAAGACAACACCCCAAACAAACAACACACAAAAACAAGGGAAGGAAAAGAGAACACACACACTATACAGAATATACAAAGGACTCCCTAATCACCTAAGACTTAAACAGTTTCAGGTACTACCCACTATAAGGAAGTGGGAGAGAAGAACCATCCATATAATCAAGGTAAAAATAATTCTCACCAGCAAAGTTCCTGATCTTAAAAGGTCCGAGCCAAAGGGAATCAAACTTGCCATGGCTGCCACGAGGTTCATGCCTTTTATCCCACAACAAAACAATGTCTCCAACTTTGAAATCCCTAAGCCTGGCTTTCTTATCAAACAAGACCTTTACTTTTCTGTTGGTGAGCAGATATCCTATCAGCAACTTCCAACCTGTCCTCATTCAATTTGTAGAGGTACATGATCCTCTTATCCAAAGAATCGTTGAAACGGGTATCTTCAATGGCCTTCATTAGATGCAAGGCTAGTAGCTCCACTGTTACTGGAAATTGAGCTTCTACTCCATATACTACTTGAAAACAAGACATCCCAATGGATCTCTTAGGTGTGATCCTATCTGCCCAAAGGGCATCATAGAGTTTCTTGTGCCAGTTTCGTTGGGACTCATTAACTATTTTCCTTATTATAGCCACCAGATTTTTGTTTGTTGATTCGGCTTGTCCATTCCCCGAGGATAGTAATATGAGGAATGAGCTAGGGAGATGCCATATCCATAGCAAAAATCCATCATCTCGGTTGAAGAAAATTTTGAAGCATTATCTGTCACGATCTTGTTTGGCACACCATACCTTACCAAGATGTTTTCTTTGATAAAACTGCATACTACTTCTGAAGTAGTACTCTTTACTGGAATGGCTTCTACCCATTTGGTGAAATAATCTGTGGTAGTTAATACGTGGGTATGACCAGCACTAGAAGAGGGATTAAGTGTTCCAATGAAATCTAAACCCCATTGCTGAAAAGGTTCTTCGATCACAACTGGTTTAAGGGGCAAGGAGGCCAACTTGGGTCTACCCACGAAAGTCTGACAAGCCTCACATTTATCAACCCATTTTGATGCATCCTTGAACAAGGTGGGCTAGTAATATCCCCCACGAAGAATCTTGTGAGTAGTGCCCTCCACATGCCTGATCATGAAAAGCTGAGAGTAGCTTCTTCTACTGTTCCTTGTCCACACATTTCAAAAACCTTCCATCTAACCCACGCTTAAACAAGGTGTTTTCCCACAACACATATTGAACTGACCTTAGTTTAACAGCCCTCTTTTCTTTGGTAGTCAAATGAGAGGGGCATTCCCCATAGGTGAGAAAATGTGCGATATCAGCATACCATTCGTCGATTGAGCCAAGAAACAAAACGGTAGGAAGATCAGCTTCATCCTCCAATAACTCATGTCCAGCTCCCTCAGCGATGAGTTCACACAAGCCTTTTCCACGAATGAGCTTAGTTGGTCTAATGTCAATGTCATATTCTTGGACCTTGGCCACCCAGTTCCCTCTCTTGGATCCGAATTCTTGCTATGTGAGAATTGACTTGATAGTTGTATCTGGTACCAACACTGTGGAGTGAGAGTTAAGAATGTAAAAATGAAATTTCTTGACAGCTTTAACCACTACAAAAGCATGTTTTTCCATTATGGTGTATTTTAACTCGTGATTTTTTAGAATGTAGCTCATGAATGCAATTGGGAGTTCATGATCATTAGAATCTTTTTGAGTCAGAACAGCAGCCAGGGTGTTAACTGTGGCATAGCAATAGATAATGAAATCTTTGTTGAAATTGGGACATGCTAACACAGGAGTCTTAGCAATAGCCTTTTTAATACCTTCAAAATCCTCTTTCCCTTTAGGAGACCAACCAAACGTCTATTTTCCTTTCATCATTTGAGAGATATTCAAAGTTAGCTATGAAAAATCAGGGATGAATCTCCTCAGAAAGTTAACCTTACCAAAGAAGGAGTGCACTCCTTTCTTGCTAGTTGGAAGAGGAATTTGCTAAATAGCTTGAACTCACTCAGGATCAATTCATATACCATCCTTGGAGACAACGTGCCCCAATAATTTCCCCTCCATGACACAAAAAATAGATTTCTTAGGATTTCTCTACATTTTAGCAGAACTGTTTCTAGATGCTGGAAATGATCTGCCCTTGCTTTAGAAAATACAGTCAAGTCATCAAGGTATACGACGATACACTTCCCTTTCAGACTTCCAAAGGCTAAGTCCATAGCTCTCTGAAAAGTAGCACCGGCATTAATGAGCCCAAAAGGCATCCTTTTGTAAGCAAAGGTACCCCAAGGAGTAGTGAAAGCCGTTTTGTGTTGATCTGCGGTATTAACTTCTACCTGGTTATATCCTGAGAAGCCATCAAGCATAGACAACATTTCGGATCCCATTACTGCTTGCAAGACCTGATCCATCATAGGTAAGGGATAATTATCTTTTAAGGAAGCTTGATTTAGATTCCTGAAGTCAACACAGATACGAATCTCACCATTTTTCTTTCTAACAGGCACAATATTGGCAATCCATGTTGAATGATGGATAGGAAAAATGATTTTAGCCTTTAATAACTTTTGTATTTCCTGAAAGATGGTGTCAGCTATCTTAGGATTGTATTGCCTCTGCTTCTGTTTAAAAGGCTTAATCCCAGGTTTGAGAGGGATAAAATGTTGCATCTCCTTTGGTTGAAAGGCTTTTAAGTCTTCATAGGAATAAGCAAGGACATCTTTATACTTTTTCAAAAGACTAATTACCTTCTTCTTTTCTTCTGGGGTGCAACATTTTCCAATGTTCACGAGTTTAGGATCAGTAGAACTCCCAATATTAATTTTTTCATATTCAGTTGATTTGAGGTCCAGTAGAAGCTTTAAACTTTACATACCTATCGTGTTTGTCAAACAGTTCTTCTAAACTCACCAATCCTTTTGGAATCTTGTTTCCTTTGAGTTTGATACATCCATCCTGATCTGCTTCTTCTTCTTTGGTAGCTTCTTTGTCAAAGGGCACACTTTCACGAGGTAAATTATCACTTCCTTCAAAGTACAACTGTTCAAAATTATCCTTAAGTTATAAGAAAGAAAGAAAGAGTTGATCGTCATTGAAAACTTTCCAGTTACTTGTATTATCAGGTACACTGGATCTATGGATCATCTCGATGGTGAACTTATCTTGAGAAAAGTCAGGATGGGGTATAAGCGGCGACCAGAGGCAAGCTAGTGAATCAGCCCTGGTATTCTCTTCCCTAGGCATCGCTTCGATGGAGAAAGCATTAAGAAATTCAATGGAGTCCCAAACCTGATTCCTGTAATGTTTCAACCTTCTATTCTTTACCTGGAAGAGGTTCCTAACTTGCTTGACAATCAATTCTGCATCCCCACGAGCTAGAATATTCTTCACACCTTGTTCTTTTGCCACCTGGATTCCAAGAATGAGAGCTTCATACTCTGTTGTATTATTGGTATTTTCAAATTGCAACTTGAATGAGAAAGGATGAATGCTTCCTTCAGGTGACACCAATATGACACCAGCTCCAGAACCAGCTGAAGAACAACTTCCATCAAAATCTAATATCCAAACACCATTAGGATCTTTGGATGATACTTTGGGGAGTTGGATTTCTTCTGGAGACATAATCATGTAGTTTCCATGCCCCATATCCTCATAGAGTATTTGTGCTTTGGGATCATTTGTTTTTTGTACAATATACTCAGACTGCTTCTTAAGTAGCTTCTTCATCGCCCCGCCCATTAACGAGTATGAGGGCATGTGACCAATCCATTTGAATTTCTCCACCCACATCCTTACAGAAATTTCTACTTAGCAACATCCCATATGAAGGAGGAATATCTACTACTAGGATAGTAGCCAAAAATTTCTTCTCAGGGAAAGTAGCAAAAGCCACTTGTGCATCCTTAATCCTTCCGACCAAGGGCACTTCCTTACTCTCCATAGAATAACAAGATCCTTAAGTGCGGGTGAGATTCAAGCCTAAGGCATGAGCTACTTTGGCAGGCATTACATTGTCGATGCTCCCGATTGTATGACGCCATCGAGCCTATGGCCAGCTATAAGGAGTGTTACATAGAATGGTTTGATTTTGTCATTGGGTGAGGTGACAGCGGCTAGCAGATTAGGCTATGGTGCAGAAGAAGGAGTGGGTAAAAGGCCTTTAAAGGTATTTTTAGAATGGTAATTGACAAAGTGAATCATTTTAGCAAAAGCCTTGGGATGGGTTTGATAATATTCGACATCTCGAGATTTGAACCTTAGTCTTTTTAGGTGATCAATAATATCGAAAGACCGAAGTGGATGGGTTATCATCGCTTGAGATCCTATTTTTATCAATTTTAGGGGAAAAGGAAGTAACTTTAGTAGCGGTGTGAGAACTCACCTTTGGTGTAGATGAAATGGGAATAGGGGATCCTCTTTTTGCAATTACAGGGATAGTTGTCGGCTGCACCTTAGATTTTTTGGCGGGCTACATCACTTTCTCCCTCTGATTTGTCTGCTCTCGAGTCATGACAGCATATGATTCACTATTCATGTCTACTACTACTTCATCATAATCATCTCCTTCATCAATGCCTTCAGTGGTGAAGAAATTAACTCGAGATCCCTCAAGTTCATCTGTTTCATCATCAACCTCTTCAACAAATTCCTCACAATCTTCATTAACCTCCTCATCCTCTGGTTCTTCAACTTCATAGGTTGCATTGACAGGAACTTTAATAGGAGGTCCTTCAAGCGCTAGCCTTGTTTGAGAAGCAGGCAAATGATTTCTGGGCTGAAAATTCCTCCTTGGAACATCTGCATAGGGAGTATGTTGAGCCAATTGTTTCTTAATGGTGATGAGATCATTTGCAAGTTTTTGTACCAATGGATCAGTATTAGGTCTAGGAGTGGAAGAGGAGGAAGAAGCAGACTTAGATTTAGAAGGGTCTCTCCTCAACTTCCCTGACATGATTAAATCATCTTCAACACTAACAACAAGAGTTTGATCCTTGGCCAATGTTGCGAGATTAGCCCTTCTCAGTGCATAACTAACTTCAGGCAATTGGGCGTTTAGGAAGAAGCATTTTTAATTTGATCTACGAGTTGAGTATTTGGTGGAATCTTGTTAATCATCTGTTGAATCGAGCCACAAATTCTCTCATGGGCTCTTGTGATTCTTTCTTTATTTGAGAAATTGGGGCTAATAAAGCATGCACGTCTTCTCGCTAGTTTAAAATGGTTTTCAAACCTAGTTCTCATTGTGTTCCAGCTAGTGATAGCTCGGCCGGAAGGTGATAGAACCAATTAGTAGCATTATCTTGTAAAGTCTCAACAAAAATCCTTATGGAGACATCTTCATGTTCAACTCCCAGAACTCGCATGCAACTATGAAGGCTGCGATGTGTTCATCAGGATGTACTTTACCATCACCCTTGAATTTAGGAAAGTTCTTCCGGTTACCTCTAGGTAACTCATGCAAAGGCTGAGGAAGGGCAAGAGGCCCAACACGATGGCCCCAAGGCAATGGTACCACCATTCTTGGAAAAATTGTTTGAAAGGGAGGCTGAAACACCAGCAAAAATTAGGGCTCGAAGATTAGGACTGATTTGTTCTGAAGGAATACCACCCATAGGGATTCTATTTTTGACAGGAGTGCTTGTTGAACGAGCTCTTATATTCCTTCGTGCTGAAGGGAAAGGAAAACCCTGTTGTTCCAAAAGCTGAAACTGAGAATCTTCAATACCAAGGGCCCTTCTCCCTCGAGTAAAACGTGGAGTCGCCAGATAAAAATATGATCGATAAATGATTATAGAAGTGGAATACGATTCCCCAGCGGAGTCGCCAAAAACTATTGGTCGTCAAAAAGGACTTCAAGAAGAGCAACAGTCAGGGGACAAGAAGTCCCTCCTCTTTAATGGGAGAGGTTCCCTTATTCAGAAACAAACCTATTTACACATATAGAAAGCATCATTTTACCGTGGAACTTGGATATTATGAAAGTGTTTTCTAAAAGGATCATCAATCACAAAAGGACTGAGGAATGAAAATGTGAGAACGAGCAGAAAGGCACCATTCAGAATTATAGATGACAGAGTAATTCCTTATACATGCGAGGGTATAGCGAATTGGAACAAGATCATTTGTATCACATTAATAAGATGAAATTTGAAAAGACACAAAGTTTTGTAAATAACATCTGCAGGAATACAAAGCTTCTTAGCATAATACAGACAAATGATCTAACAAGATTAAACGAATAGCTTGAGAATAAAGGAAACCAGATAGACAAAGAATGAAAAATCCTTCTGTATTGATTTCTTTATGATTTATTTACACTTTCAGAAATAAGCCAAGTTCTTCCTCCTTAAAAATGATGAGGAGAGGCCATTATATAGTTTACAAATTAGTTACTCTTGGTAACTACTTCTTTTAACTAATGATTAGTTAAAGGGCTGCTAATCACAATACCCCAACTAATTACAAAAAATTCGAGAGAAAGAGGGGGAAGAGAAGAGAAGAATTAGGAGAAGAAGACAGGTGCTTATGACTGGGAGGGACCCACCGACTTTAAGATCCATTGTCTGAATCTCTTCAACACCTCTGCTATGTCTCTACCTCGTGGGACTGATGTGTTGGTAGTAGACTGAGTCCAAAATCCGAGGCACTTCTCCATTTCCTTATCGAACTCGACATGAGTATGATAATATTTATTGGTTTCTTCTATGACATGATTCAAGAGAAGAGATCTCCTTCATTTTTTCCTTGGAAATGGAGCTTTCCTTGAATAGATCCCCTTTGACAAAATCTTTGAATTGAGCTTTTATTTCTTATAAAGTGAGAGGCACACTAGAAGTCTCATCATGAAGATGGCAATGTATATCTTTGAAGGCAGATATAACTAGTGTTTTGAAGGCCTCACCCTTCTGCCAGCTATTCTTTAACTCTCCCAAAGCCTCCTCCAACACCTTGATTTTCCATTCCACGCTGTAGACCCAGGACTTTGACAAATTATCCTTGGCATCCTTGAAGACCTTGCTTGCCATCAAAATATTTTCATCTGTTTGTCCCATTAGACGGAGGTCTACTATGCAACTGCCCCAAAGTTTAAGTTCTTTATCAATGCTTCCAATAGTGGAGGAGAGCTTCTGTTGCAAATTACTCACCTTCCTGTGAAGTTTGAAGGCTTCATCAATGAAGTTTAATCCTGTAACCAGCATATCATCCACCATGGCCTCCATAGCCCTTCCATATACAAAATACTTGTGCATGTCTTTGATACTCTGCACTTCATCCTGGCTCAGAATTATAGGTGGTGGAAGAGTAGTCAATGGGGTAGGGTCCAAAATTTATCCTTGGATAGCAGAGACTTGATGAAACTCGTAAGAATCTCGATTTTTCTTCCAACCATTCAATGGTTTGCTGCCCTTTCTCTACCCTCCCAATGACTCTGGTGACTGTTTCCTGAAGTTTGTTGATCTCACCTTCAGGGGTGGACTCTCCCATGGGAATTCTTGAGAGTTACAGATCAGATGCTTGCAAATATTCTCTGGCTTGTCTGACTTAGGCTTGGCTATCTCCAGGAATTGTTGGCCCTGAGCATCAAACACTATCTTGGAGGTAGTTCTGGATTTTTTGGCGTGAGAAGGAGGAGTAGTGCCTAAGAAGGCCACCACAACATCAGAATTGGGTCCTAAAATTTGGGAGGAAGACTTTCTCTTCCTACTGTCAACAAGAGGCTGCACCCATGAAAAGAGGAGGAGGAAGAAGCAGGTGGGGCAAGAGGACCAAGAGACAGAGAACTCATGGTGCCCAAGGTTTGTACTACTATTGCCTCGAGTTGGGATATGAGTGGAGCTCTTGGGGATCCTGGTGCAGAGGAATCAACGGTGCTTGGAAGTTCAGTGCTCTGGACTTCTTTGTCCCTATACATTGGGTCTTTAGGGCGCTTATAGGAGTGGAACTTCACTCTCTTCACTTTCACTAAGAACAATAATGTTCTCTGGTCCCAAAGGAAATTTTGCATGCTTCCTCAGGGGGTCTTCTTCCACACGATCCTTCTTAACTTCTTTGACTTTCTTCTGGTACACCTGGGTGGATGAGGAAGGAGTAGAGACTGTAGGTCCTTGAGTTGATGAGGCAGGAGGGGTTTGCACAGTGCTTCTGATCTCGGTGTTAATGCTTCATTCCTTGGTGTTGAAGTATCCTTGGAGGAGTATTCCCCGAGTGCCTTCTAGATTCACAGACTTTCTTCTCAAACCAGATCTTGGTCCTGACTAAGACCGGAGCTAGGATTTGAGCCAAATCATCCTTCTCCTTTTTGAACCAATCCAAGTCCTCCAAGGGAGTGTGTTTGACCACATTTTCATACTCATATGAGTACAGGTCAAAATTATCATCTTGAAGCCCTTCGGGAACTTGGTACAAGTTGAGTTCTTGAATCAATTGTAGAGAGAACCTACCGTAATGTCTCCTTCTTGCTTCAAAATCATCAACACAGTTAACCCAATAATCTTCTGTGTCTGCCCTATGATGATAAGTTATTTTGATGTTCTACTCAATAAAATTTTTCAAGTGAAAGAAAGTTCTTGGCCTGAAGAAATGGATAGTAATGGGAGCTAGGGCCCTTTCTATATTTTTTGCATCTAGGGCTGTTTTGCAGGTGTAGTTTCCCAAAGAGATGGGGAAGTGCAAGCCAGTAATTTTCTTATCTCTGTAAGTTCTATGAAATTTTTCCAATTGCCTGCACACTTCTATCAAGGCCATTTTGTCATTGCAGAACATAGGTAGCTTAAGAGGAGTGCTCTCATAGCCTGTAAGCCTTATATAGGAAAGTTTCCTAAATTGGATAAAATAGGCACCGTAATGTGCTATCGGGCTCATAGCTTCATCAGAAAATTTCCTCACCATGACTTGCTCAAGAAGCCGAGAAAATGTACATGTTGAAAGAATGAGCTAGAAGATTCTTCACACCTTTTTCTTTTGCCACCTAGAGTCCAAGAATGAGAGCTTCATACTCTGCTGTATTATTGGTATTTTCAAATTGCAACTTGAATGAGAAAGGATGAATGCTTCCTTCAGGTGACACCAATATGACACCAGCTCCAGAACCAGCTGAAGAACAACTTCCATCAAACTCTAATATCCAAATACCATTAGGATCTTTGGATGATACTTTGGGAAGTTGGATTTCTTCTGGAGACATAATCATGTAGTTGCCATGCCCCATATCCTCATAGAGTATTTGTGCTTTGGGATCATCATTTTTGTACAATATACTCAAATTGCCTCTCGGGCACAGGCTTCTTCATCCGCCCATTAACAGTATAAGGACATGTGACCAATCCATTTGAATTGTTCCACCCACATCCTTACAAAAATTTCTTCTTAGCAGCATCCCATATGGAGGAATATCTGCTACAAGGATAGTAGCCAAAATTTTCTTTTAGGAAAATTAGCAAAAGCCACTTGTGCATCCTTAATCCTTGAGACCAAGGGAACTTCCTTACTCTCCATGGAATAACAAGATCCATAAGTGTGGGTGAGAGTCAAGCCTAAGGCATGAGCTACTTTGGCAAGCATTACATTGTCGATGCTCCTAATTATATGACGATTCATGAGCCTATGGCCGAGAAATAAGGAGTGTTACATAGAATGGTTTGATTTTGTCATTGGGTTAGGTGACAACGTGCTACCAAATTAAACGTGTGGTGTAGAAGGAGTGGGTAAAAGACCTTTAGAGGTATTCTTAGAATGGGAATTGATAAAGTGAATCATTTTAGCAAAATCCTTGGGATGCATTTGATAATATTCATCCTCTGAGATTTGAACCTTAGTCTTTTTTAGGTGATCAATAATATCGAAAGACCCATAAGTGGATGGGTTATCATCGCTTGAGATCCTAGTTTTATAAATTTTAGGGGAAAAAGAAGTAACTTTAGTAGCAGAATTGACAGGACTCACCTTTGGTGTAGATGAAATGGGAATAGGAGATCCTCTTTTTGCAATTATAGGGATAGTGGTCAAATGCTGCACCTTAGATTTTTTGGCAGATACATCACTTTCTACCTCTGATTTTTCTGCTCTCGAGTCATGACAGCATATGATTCGCTATTCATGTCTACTACTACTTCATCATAATCATCTCCTTCATCAATGCCTTCAGTGGTGAAGAAATTAACTCGAGATCCCTCAAGTTCATCTGTTTCATCATCAACCTCTTCAACAAATTCCTCACAATCTTCATTAACCTCCTCATCCTCTGGTTCTTCAACTTCATAGGTTGCATTGACAGGAACTTTAATAGGAGGTCCTTCAAGCGCTAGCCTTGTTTGAGAAGTAGGCAAATGATTTCTGGGCTGAAAATTCCTCCTTGGAACATCTGCATAGGGAGTATGCTGAGCCAATTGTTTCTTAATGGTGATGAGATCATTTACAAGTTTTTGTACCAATGGATCAGTATTAGGTCCAGGAGTGGAAGAGGAGGAAGAAGCAGACTTAGATTTAGAAGGGTCTCTCCTCAACTTCCCTGACATGATTAAATCATCTTCAACACTAACAGTAAGAGTTTGATCCTTGGCCAATGTTGCGAGATTAGCCCTTCTCAGTGCATAACTAACTTCAGGCAATTGGGCGTTTAGGAAGAAGCATTTTTGAATTTGATCTACAGGTTGAGTATTTGGTGGAATTTTGTTAATCAACCTATTGAATCGAGCCACAAATTCTCTCATGGGCTCTTGTGATTCTTTCTTTATTTGAGAAATTGGGGCTAATAAAGCATGCACGTCTTCCGCTAGTTTAAAATGGTTTTCAAACCTAGTTCTCATTGTGTTCCAGCTAGTGATAGCTCCAGCCGGAAGGTGATAGAACCAATTAGTAGCATTATCTTGCAAAGTCTCAACAAAAATCCTTATGGAGACGTCTTCATGTTCAACTCCCAGAACTCTACATGCAACTATGAAGGCTGCGATGTGTTCATCGGGATGTACTTTACCATCGCCCTTGAATTTAGGAAAGTTCTTCCGGTTACCTCTAGGTAACTCATGCAAAGGATGAGGAAGGGCAAGAGGCCCAACAAGATGGCCCCAAGGCAATGGTACCGCCATTCTTGGAAAAATGGTTTGAAAAGGAACTGAAACACCAGCAAGAATCGGGCTTGAAGATTATGACCGATTTGTTACGAAAGAATACGGCCGTAGGGATTCTATTTTTGACAGGAGGATTGCTTGTTGAATGATCTCTTATATTCCTTCGTGCTGAAGGGAAAGGAAACCCCTGCTGTTCTAAAAGCTAAAACTGAGAATCTTCAATACTAAGGGCCCTTCTCCCTCAAGTAAACGTGGAGTTTCGGATCAAAAGATGATCGATAAATAATTATAGAACTGGAATAGGATTCCCCAGCTGAGTCACCAAAAAATTTTGGTCATCAAAAAGGAATTCAAGACGAGCAACAGTCAGGGGAAAAGAAGTCCCTCCTCTTTATTGGGAGAGGTTCCCTTATTTAGAAATGAACCTATTTACACATATACAAAGCATGATTTTATTGTGGAAATTAGATATTATGAAAGTGTTTTCTAAAAGGATCATCAATCACAAAAGGACTGAGGAACGAAAAATGAAAGAACGAGCGAGAAAGGCACCATTCGAATTATAGATGACATGAGTAATTCCTTATGCATGCGAGGGTACAATAATTGGAACAAGATCATTTGTATCACATTAATAAGATGAAATTTGAAAAGACACAAAGTTCTGTAAATAACATTTGCAAGAATACAAAGCTTCTCAGCATAATCCAGATAAACGATCTAACAAGATTAAACGAATAGCTTGAGAATAAAGGAAACCAGATAGACAAAGAATGAAAAATCATACGTATTGATTTCTTTATAATTTTTTTACACTTTTAGAAATAAGCCAAGTTCTTCGTCCTTAAAAATGATGAGGAGAGGCCATTATATAGTTTACAAATTAGTTACTCTCGGTAACTACTTCTTTTAACTAATGATTAGTTAAAGGGCTGCTAATCGCAATACCCCAACTAATTACAACAAATCCGAGAGAAAGAGGGGGAAGAGAAGAGAAGAATTAGGAGAAGAAGATAGGTGCTTATGACTAGGAGGGACCCACCGACTTTAAGATCCACTGTCTGAATCTCTTCAACACCTCTGCTATGTCTCTGCCTCGTGGGACTGATGTGTTGGCAGTAGACTGAGTCCAAAATCCGAGGCACTTCTCCATTTCCTTATCGAACTCGACATGAGTATGATAATCTTTATTGGCTTCTTCTATGGCAGATTGAAGAGAACAGATCTCCTTCATTTTTTCCTTGGAAATGGAGCTTTCCTTGAATAGATCCCCTTTGACAAAAGCTCTGAATTGAGCTTTGATTTCTTGTAAAGTGAGAGGCACACCAGAAGTCTCATCATGAAGATGGCAATGTATATCTTTGAAGGCAGATATAACTAGTGTTTTGAAGGCCTCACCCTTCGGCCAGCTTTTCTTTAGCCCTCCCTAAGCCTCCTCCAACACCTTGATTTTCCATTCCACTTGTAGACCCAGGAATTTGAAAAATTATCCTTGGCATCCTCAAAGACCTTGCTTGCCGTCAAAATATTTTCATCTGTTTGTCCAATTAGACGAAGGTTTACTATGCAACTGCCCCAAAGTTTAAGTTCTTTATCAATTCTTCCAATAGTGGAGGAGAGCTTCTGTTGCAAATTACTCACCTTCCTGTGAATTTTTAAGGCTTCATCAATGAAGTTTAATCCTACAACTAGCATATCATCCACCATGGCCTCCATAGCCCTTCCATATACAAAGTACTTGTGCATGTCTTTGATACTCTACACTTCATCCTGGCTCAGAATTACAGGTGGTGGAAGAGTAGTCAATGGGGTAGGGTCCAAAACTTTATCCTTGGACAGCAAGGACTTGATGAAACTCGTAAGAATATGGGCTTGTTCTTCCAACTGTTCAATGGTTTGCTACCCTTTCTCTACCCTCCCAATGACTCTGGTGACTATTTCCTAAAGATTGTGGATCTCACCTTCAGGGGTGGACTCTCCCATGGGAATTCTTGAGAGTTCCAGATCAGATGCTTGCAAATATTGCTCTGGCTTGTCTGACTTAGGCTTGGCTATCTCCAGGAATTGTTGGCCCTGAGCATCAGACACTATCCTGGAGGTAGTTCTGGCTTTTTTGGCGTGAGAAGGAGGAGTAGTGCCTAACAAGGCCACCACAACATCAAAATTGGGTCCTGAAATTTGGGAGGAAGACTTTCTCTTCCTACTGTCAACAAGAGGCTGCACCCATGCAAAAGAGGAGGAAGAAGCAGGTGGGGCAAGAGGACCAAGAGACTAGAGAACTCATGGTGCCCAAGGTTTGTACTACTATTGCCTCGAGTTGGGATATGAGTGGAGCGCTTGGGGCTCCTGGTGCAGAGGAATCAACGGTGCTTGGAAGTTCAGCGCTCTGGACTTCTTTGTCCCTATCCATTGGGGCTTCAGGGGCACTTGCAGGAGCTGGCACTTCGCTCTCTTCACTTTCACTGAGAACAATAATGTTCTCTGGTCTCGAAGGCAATTCTGCATGCTTCCTCAGGGGGTCTTCTTCCATAGGCTCCTTTTTAACTTCTTTGACTTTCTTCTGGTACACCTGGGTGGATGAGGAAGGAGTAGAGACTATAGGTCCTTGAGTTGACGAGGCAGGAGGGGTTTGCACAGGTGCTCCTGATCTGGGTGTCAATGCTTCCTTCCTTGGTGTTGAAGCATCCTTGGAGGAGTATTCCCCTGAGTGCCTTCTAGATTCATAGACTTTCTTATCAAACCAGATCTTGGTCCTGACTAAGACCGGAGCTAG
This sequence comes from Taxus wallichiana var. yunnanensis, assembly GCA_018340775.1. Taxonomy (NCBI): domain Eukaryota; kingdom Viridiplantae; phylum Streptophyta; class Pinopsida; order Cupressales; family Taxaceae; genus Taxus; species Taxus wallichiana. Next base: position 219,193,549 of record CM031242.1, on the reverse strand, counting down.
GATTTCAGCCAAATCATCCTTCTCCTTTTTGAACCAATCCAAGTCCTCCAAGGGAGTGTGTTTGACCACATTTTCATACTCATATGAGTACAGGTCAGAATTATCATCTTGAAGCCCTTTAGGAACTTGGTACAAGTTGAGTTCTTGAATCAATTGTAGAGAGAACTTGCCGTAATGTCTCCTTCTTGCTTCAAAATCATCAACACAGTCAACCCAATAATCCTATGTGTCTGCCCTATGATGATAAGTGATTTTGATGTTCTGCTCAATAAAAATTTTCAAGTCAAAGTAAGTTCTTGGCCTAAAGAAATGGATAGTAATGGGAACTAGGGCCCTTTCTATATTTTGTGCATCCAGGGCCTTTTTACAGGTGTAGTTTCCCAAAGAGATGGGGAAGTGTAAGCCAATAATTTTCTTATCTCTGCAGGTTCTATGCAATTTTTCCAATTACCTGCACACTTCTATCAAGGCCATTTTTTCATTGTAGAACATAGGTAGCTTGAGAGGAGTGCTCTCATAGCCTGCAAGCCCTATATAGGAAAATTTCCTAAATTAGATGAAATAGTCAACGTAATGTGCTATCGGGCTCATAGCTTCATCAGAAAATCTCCTTGCCGTGTCACCCTCAAGAAGTTCGACAATGTACATGGTGAAAGCGTCATTCACCCTTTGGAAATTGTGATTGCTGGTTTCCAGGGTGAATTGTGGGCAGTAGGCATACACGGGGTCATCCTTATGAGCATCGATGTATGAGAAACCAAACCATTGCCTCGATGCTACCAGAGTATACATCATGTATGAAGTCATATAGAATTTATTGTTTGTTGTACATTAGACAGCTGCTCCGCTAGGTTCATACTGATGATCTCTGCCGAGTTGTATTTCTCACTGTCTTGGTCGAAGAGGGTCTGTGCCTGGTTTTGAGAGATTACTATGGAATTGTCCATTTCTAGAATTCTTAGGGCAGTGCCAATGGTGGCAAAATCAAGTTTGGCGATGAGCTCCCCATGCACGTTGGCCAACTCACTCAAGTCGGGGTTGAAATGAGCACCGCAGGAGATCACTGTATTTACACATTACACCGAGATAGGGAAACCACCGGAAAAATCCAATCCACTATCATGGATCATTTTTGCCATAGGTGAAGGGTTTGCATCTGTCATCCTTTCCCAAAATCATCAAAATCAAGGTGGCGAACTTCACCGCCCCCGATATCGGGGAAGCGGCCAGACTCGAGTGGTGAAATTTGTTCTGCTGCCCTTGGAATTTGATGTTCATGTTGATAGTAACTCGAGAGAGCGAAGCTTCAAGCTAGACTTGGGATGGAATTTAGATGGAATGGATACGCGCAGGAATTTTAGTCGCAAGGGTTCGAGCAATAGATAGCATGAAAGTAGTGTGCAAAAATGCATAGGGGAAGCTCGTTATATAGCCGTTTAGGAGAGAGAAAGATAATAAATGTGCATTAAATACACATCTACCAAATTGAAAAGTAAGATATTCGGGTAGAGCGGGAAAAATTAGCACGAATGGCACTTGGTTCATTTGGGACACGAGGGACGCGAAAGCGCAAAGTACGTGGTTCGGCCGATTCAGGGCAACGCGGGGAAAAGATGCATAAATGTTCTTGGGACATGCGGGACGAAAGTATTCGAAATACGTAATTCGGTTGAATCAAACGAAAAGGGAACAACGGGTCGGGCGGACTTGGGACATTTGGGACAAAAAGTTCCGACGGACCCAAAAAGAACGAACTTCAGGTAAAGCTGGCCAATCGGGGAACAGAGAGCCCGAATGAACCTGGGACACGCGGGAAAAAAGTCCGACAGGCCCGAAAAACACACAAAATGACCCAAAAAATGTAGATTTTCCCAATTTCTTGACTTATCACACTACCAGGATAACAGAAAAGACACTTAACCTCAAAATTTTAATTTTCAACTTCTTAAAAGCGGGGGGATTTTGAGTGGACAACAACCCTAAACCATGAACTTTGAACCCTAAACTCTAAACTATAAACCCCTAACTTTTAGCCAAAAACATAAAACCTAAACCATATACACTAAATCCTAAACCCTAAACCCTTAGCCCTAAATCCTAAAACCTAAACCCTAAACCCTTAATCTTGAGCCTTAAACCCTATTCCTTGAACCATGAGCCCTAAACCCTCAACCCTAAATCCTAAAACCCAAACCCTAAATATTGAGCCCTAAAACCTAAACCTTAAATTATAAACAGTAAACCCTAAACCCTAAACATCATTTTAGTAAGGATCTCATTTTAGTAAGAAGTAGACAAACATCATAGATCTTATTCGTGGTCACTAAAGTGAATTATGGACCAAATTTCAGAATTAGTACCAATTCAAGTAGTGGCATGGTTAAAATCCAATCCAAAAGGTCAAAAAACCTAAAAAATGACTATATGTTTTCAAAAAAACCCGACTACAATATATATGGCTTGAAAGTTTTAGGTCATTGCTAAAATTTTAAAAATGAGTAATTACTGACCAAATTAGATTTTGAAAAACTATCTTCTAGATTATCACTGTCATAACTATGGGACCACTTCCATCAGGGGTAGAGTGACCCTAATTTAATATATTTAGTAAAATAATTTTAAAAGTATAAGAAATAATATAATTATAAATAAATAATAAAATAAATCTTATACTTCACATTTATTTTACTACATATGGCTTTTTCCAACCCCTAAAAACTTCATATAGAAAAAAACATGTCTCGCATTTTGTGTTCATAGAAATGCGTATGATTTATAACATGAGAGGATTATAATGTGTATGCATTTTAGGTTTGTGAATTCCGAGCTTATGAAAACATAATGTGATCACATTATTACAAAACACGATTGCATTTCGTTCATTTCAAGTTTTGACCACTTTTTGGCCCCCAACTTTGTGCACTTACCCATACACCCTTTTATAAAATACAACCGTTATAAATAATATAAAACCCCATTTATTCATGTAGTTTTACAAATGATTCCCTGCTAGGATTCATCTATTGCATTCAATCATTGACAAAATATATGGTCTAGCTTAGTGATTGTTAGCCTCAAACCATTAGATCAAACATTGGTTCATATCAGATAAAATTATTACCGACTGCTAAGCTCCATTACTTATTTAAAGGAATGGTTTGGAATCCATTAGGCTCAATAATTTCTTATTTTGAAAATAGAAATCGAATAACAAATCGTAGTAATACATATTAGTGGTTTCCAGGAATTTTCCTTTATATATTTTGATGAGAAATATCTATGTAATGGACATTTCTTACTCTCGAAGGCTATGGAGGGATTTTTCCTAGTTGGGAAAAAGGATGATTATTAACAAATTTTGAGGATGCTCATACAAAATCATAGTGTAGAGACATGTTCTCTTAAATTTTGTTGAGACAAGTGGGATTTAATATAATAGCATTGTATCCTATCATACACATTTTACATCCATTTTGGTTTTTGTCATTGCAAAAAATCTTTGTTCAAATTTCGGTGACCGCTAGGATCACACCTATGCATATTTTCTTCGTAATACACATCAATTATTATAAAATAAAATGCTTAGTGAATGCTAAGATACATTACTTATTGATAGGAATTTCTTAGTAGCCACAAGGCTCAATAGTTTCTTATTTTGATAATAACAATTAAATAACAAATCATATTAGTAGATCTTAGCGGTCATTGGGATTTTTACTATACATATTTTCTTTGATAAATATTTGTGTAATAGATATTTCATAGTTTCAAAGGATATGGAGGGTTTTCCTAGTTGGGAAAAAATATGATTATTAACAATGGTTGCAAGGTACTCGTACACCATCATGATGTAGAGACATTGTCTTAAATGTTCTTTGAGGAAAGAGAGATTTTGTATAATAACATTGTATCCTATTGGCGATTTAAAGTTGAGTTATAAATTTGTCGTTATAAAAACTCTTTTCTTAGCTTAACGATCGCTAGGCTCAAACCCATGTATATTTTCCTTCATAATAAACATTGTTTCATATCAAATAAAATTCTTAGTGACCTCAAAGCTATAGTAAATATTGAAAAGAATGGATTAACAACATCTAGGCTCAACAATTTCTTATTTTGAAATTAGTGATTGATTAGTTCAAATAAAATAATGGATTAGTGACCTCTAGGTGTTAACTCTAAGAATTTAAATTATGGGTTGGGATCTCAAAGTCATAATTTCCTTTTTTCTTGAAATACATTTCACACATTTGGTGACAAGATTACAAATCCATTAAAATTTTGTGATTTCCCTTGGTATGATTGCTTTATAGACACTTGGAAAATTATTTGAGTCAGGTGAAGAGAAAGGAGTTATACCTCATCTTTAGGCTTAATGGACACAATTTTGACAAAGATCAAAGTGGGAAAATGGGGGTGATATGAACCAAGTTGAGCCACCATTTAATAATAATATTAAGAAGGATGAAAGGCTCTTGGAAATCCTTGGAGTTGGTAGGTTCAACTCCTTTCTTGGGTGGGTTAGAGGACATGACCCACATTTATCCATGGAATTCACAAAGGGCTAGAAAGAAAAAACGGTTCATTTTAAATGACAAATACATCTCATATATAAGGGACTCATATCCCATGTCACTGGAATGAGAATGCAGGGTATGAATTTTTACAAAAAAAAAATACAATAGAGTGGAACAATAAAAAAATTTGTGGGCTAGGGTGAGAAGTTAAATCATGTCTCTCGATGGTATTCACGAGATCCTCTCTACGTAACCCATTTGATGAATTCGTTAACCTTATTATCGGATACCGATGTTGGAGGGCATACTCCACATTATGAACACTTTTCATCTATTCTTTCTCAACCATTTCAGAATAAATATCCTAGTTAGTATCCCTTTTTACATCCTCATGTCACTTGAAAGTTCCATAAAGGAGGTCCAATGTGGTAAGAGAGCTTATCCTCTCCACCAAGCTATCATTTTTCTCATTTGTATGCTCCTAAAAATAAAACTTCTAAGTAGAAACCCCTCCCCTTCTTCTTCTTCTCCTCAGAACCCATCACTCACATGCTTAGGAGAAAATCCAAAAAGGACAAATAATTAAGGAACCTATCCCTAACCTGGATGGCATATAGGGTGACTTGACCATTAAATGTCTTCTCAATTTGGGAAAGAAGATCAAAAGAGAAAAGAATGAGCCAGGAAATTTAGGCATGGGTGTTCAAGAGAAATCCCTAATTGAGATCAAAAATACATCACCAACTTGAAGGGAAGTATCCAAAAAACTACAACATGAAAAAATGGATAAGAACATTTGGAATGGGATCAATGAAAATATGGAAAAAATGGAATATTAATGCAACCTTATTGTTAATGAGTTTTTCATCCAAACAAGGGAAAAGGTAAATATATCAAGGGAAATATATTGCTAAAGAGCTCAAGAATTTAGATAGCAAGGGAAAAGGTAAAGATATTGATAGGAAGAATAAGATTGAAGAAAATGATAACCACATTAAATATATTATCAAGATATCTTCCCAAGTTCTCAATCATTAACTCTTTTTAGTTTCTCTCTTCTATCTCATTTTTTCCATGTTCTGTATGACACTTGAGTGTGTTTTTGTCTAGTTTTGTATTGGTTTCAGGTTGGTTTGTATTGTCTGAAACATATCCTTTTGATATTTGATTTCTTTTTGTCTCACGAGATATGTATGGATGTATTTTGATTTTAGATCCCTTTTTGTAACTGGGTAGGGTCCCTGCCAAAACCCTCTTTTTACCAAATATAAAAATTGTAATAGTAGATCTTAACAGTTTCTAGGAATTTTAATTTACATATTTTGGTGATAAATATGTGTGTAACATACATTTCGTACTCTTGAAGGCTATTGAGGGATTTCCCTAGTCAATAAAAAAGATGATTATTTACAAAATTTTGCACGCAGTATTCATACAAAATCATGATGTAGAGACATGGTGTCTTAAATGTGTATAAGGCAAACAAGATTTGGTATAATAGCATTGTATCCTATCAGTAGTAATTAATGTTCATTTAGGATTTTTGGTTGTGAAAAACTCTTTACTTAGCTTAGAAATTACTAGGGTCAGACCTATGCATATTTTCTTCGTAATACACATCGGTTCGTATCAAATAAAATGCTTAGTGACTACTAAGCTCAATTACTTATTGAAAGGAATGGCTTAAGGGGAACTAGGCTCAATAATTTCTTATTTTAAAAATAGTGATTAAATAAAAATCATAGTAGTAGATCTTAGCGGTCACTAGGCATTTTCCTTTACATATTTCAGTGAGAAGTATGCGTGTAATGAAAATTTCATAATCTTGAATGTTATGGGGACTTTCCTAGTCGAGAGAAAAGATTATTATTAAAAAATAATTATAGGGTATTCATAGAACATCTTGATGTAAAGACATATCATATTAAATGTTGCTAAGGTAATTAATATTTGGTATAATATCATTGTATCCTATCGTTTAAGATTAAAGTTCAATTAGGATTTTTGGTTGTAAAAATTCTTCTCTTAGCCTAAGAACCACTAGGATCAGACCTATGCATATTTTCTTCGTAATACACATTAGTTAAGTATCAAATAAAATGCTTAAGCGATCACTAGGATCCATTACTTATTGAAAGGAATGGATTAGAGACCACTATGCTCAATATTTTCTTATTTTAAAAATAGCAATCGAATTACAAATAAAATTCACATAATACATATTAATCTCACTACATGTTTCTTAATTTTAACTTTGAAGAAAAATTTGTAAATTGTGTGTCAACTTGTTGCATGTTTCTTAATACCTAGATGACCGTGAAGAGTGTTTGTTTATTTTATTATTAAAAATTGAAGTAACTTGCACTCATAAAATCAAATACCAATTTATATTTTGTAGTAAATAAAACTATGTAAATATGACTTAACTAGAAATAAATATTGAAAACCAATCAAACACACATATGTAATAGATCAAGAGTAATTAATACCTTGATATGAGCTAATGATTTTTATAAGTAAACATTATAATCTTACAAAAAATTAATTTATGCACCGAATGGGATATGACCCATTACATCATTATACTAGTTACATCAATGTAGATATGAAACAACAAAAATAGATCCCCCACCTACTCAAGCTTCAGAATATGAGGAGATGTCTATGACTTCGATTAGATCCACTCTGCAGACATAACCTTAAACATCTCGGGATACTTTACTAGGGATATTGGCCCAACCACGTAAACGATATGATAATATGCCTCTAATGTTGAGCCACACAAAACCTCCCACCAATACGAAGGTGAGGATATCGGAGTAGAAAGGGATGTTAAATATAGAAAAGGTATCCAAATGAAACCAATTCCTTTTTCTTATAGAAATTAATCACTAATTCAATGAAGGAATTGAGAATTATCACTCTCCTTAATTCTATGAAGGCAGACTTGTCCAACTAATCCACTTAACGAGCTAAGTTAGATGAGAGCAAGGGCCACGAAGTAACACATGCTTGCTTTATAAAATTGTGTTTATACCAACTCTATGTTTTGGGTGAATCCATTTTCAACCCATCGCCAATACCTTACATTTCTTAGGATTAATTACTAGAATGTTCTCAACAAACTTAGCAGATTATTTCTCAATTTACCTTGGCGTGATGAATAGTTACATATATTTCTCTCCCAAAATATTTTCAATGTTTGTCATAGATTATTCAAAATTAACAGGAAAGATTAAACTTATTCTATGCTTCTAAATAATATATTAAAGGGACATCTCAATATTTAAACCAAAAAAACAACGATAGCATGAATGATTCCATTTCTGAAAACGTAGAAGGAAAAATATGAAAATAGAAAGCCCAACCAACCCATTGAAAATTCCCCATACACTTGACCACACATGAGAATATACCTTCCTCAAGAAATGGAAGAATGAGTGACATTAATGATACAATCCAATCCAATATTTCACACTCGACCATTTATGATCCATCATGGAAAATATTATTAATATTCCACTCTTAAAATCACATGAATAACCCTTAACACAAACATAAAAGAAATAATGTCATACGTGAATGAGATGAAAAAATAACAAATTTAATAGTGTATGTAAATTGATGGTATCAATGATGTGTATGTTGAAGTATCACCAATCTACTTGTCACCTTTCGGGGACTAGGTCACCTTTCCTATGTATGAAATTAATTTCATAGCCAACACTAAGAACATAACCATAGTCATAAATCTAAGCATGTTAAGAACATAACTACAATCATAAATCTAAGCATGCTCATCAACATGGAAAAAATCACATATATTTCCAAATAGGTGGTACTCATGAACATGGACACCATGAAAATTAGGACTATTCAAGCCTTTTCTTCATGATGTAGGAATGGGTAATTATGTTGATCAGGATCATATCCTTCATTCCTTTTCTAAAGATGAAACACTTGGTTATGGATTATAAGGAATGGCTTGATGACCAATAAGCTCTATTAATTATTAGAAGGAATGGATTAGATGATGCTAAGGTATGATTTTTCTTATTTTGAAAATATTTATTAAATATAAAATCATAGTAATATATCTTAGTGGTCTCTATATTACAATGATTTATAAATCTGATGAGAAATATGTGTGTAGAGGCTATTTTGTACTCTAGATTCCGATTCGAAATTATGGATATGTTAAGATACAAATAAATACTATACTATGGAATTATAATGTATGTTGATAACAATATTTAACAAGAAACTGACCCAAAAATATTGTGCATGATTCCATCCTCCCAAGAAACTTAAATAAATTTTAATGGTAATGTGGAGTTACGTATGAAAATCATGGGGAATGAGTGTGGTTGTAATGGTGAGGTAAATAGTTGTCTTTGTTTCATTAATTGCTGAGAGAATCAGACTTTCCCCACACCACCCAAAGTGCTTGTTAGTTTTATTGCAAAACCAATGTGTTTTCTATAAATTTCCAAGCCTTTTCAAAATCTCTAAGTTTTATTTAACAATAACATATTATTCTAGTGACTTTGGCATGCATACTATTCTAGTGACCATTACATGAATAGAATTCAAATAGAATTCATATTTTTCCTTATTTAAATAATCTATGTCCAATTTGTTGATGTAGGTGAGAGTTTTTATCCGTAGTTCAATTTGTACAGACCCAAAAATGCCCTTAGCAAATGTGCCCTTGATCTGTCTTATATATGGCCTTTTTCCCGAGTTAACAAACATTTATATGCTCTATTTAATTTCCTTTTCCTAGATTTAGATCCGCGGAATTGAATTAGTTTCGCTGGCAGTGTTGCCTATGTTTTAGCATTTGAGAAGATTATATGCTCCCACACAGTGATCAGAAATTGATCATAAATTATAATGGTAGGAAAGGTAATATCTAGCCTAATAGTTACTAATCTAAAATTTTCATTATGTTGCATCAACAAAATAAAATAAACTTTGAGATTAGTTTTAGTTAGGGTTATAAAATCATTTTGGAATATGAATAGCTTGACCTAACGAGGCAAGTTTAAGTGTGGATTGAGTGTGGTTGATGTAGGAGCATCTTGTATATATCCAATTTTGGCTTGAATAAGCTTGATAGGGTGTCTTAGGATGTTTAGAAGGTGTTTTAGTCCATGTGGACTCATGAAATTGTAATAAGAGCTCATATGGAGTTTCCCTCCAAAATGGCTCATTTAAATATTTAAATTGGAATGTACTAAGTTAGTAGGCATAGGAGTTAGTAAGTTAGTCATTTAGGTGTTAATCTAGGCTTTATATTAATGAAATTAGGTGGACTTGTAATGAAATATCTTACTTTATCCTTACCAAGGTGTAAACTCAATATAGCCGGCTTAACCATGTATGAGTTAGGTGGTGGAAACCTAACCACCTTTCATTCTTCATAACTATGATAAAGAATTAAAATGAGAAGGTTAGAGGGAGAGGTTGGTAGAGATTGGAAAAGGAGGATTCACCTCTGTAACAGATCCTTAGAGCTCTTGAATCTTTTATAATTCATGATTTATCTAATAAAGGGCTTCTTAGTTTGAAAACTATGGTTAATGTTAAAAATATGATGAATGAATGAAATTGGTGTATCTTGAGTGTATTTCATAGTTCATTAATGTTATTATAGGTATTTAGTGGGTTGTGTAGCCTTAGGGAATCATGGAGAGTCTATAGAATAATCATGAACTTAGCCAATAATTAAAGGAAATAGAAAATGTGAAGATGGAGGCAAGAAGGCGTGTGTGAACTATCATTCCTAGTTTTAAAGGTTTATAATCATATAACTTTTGCATGATCATAATTTTATTATTATGGGTGAAATAAATTCATGATTTATGGATGAAGTTTTTTTCTTTGGAAGTGTGAAATAGTAAATTCACACCAAATAAGTGTAGTTGGGTTGTGTCTCAAAGTTAGGGTTTAAGTTAAATAACAAATGGTGTATTGATCCTATGAAACTAGTCAAAATTGGTAGATAAGGGTCTGATAGTATTGAGGGAGGTACATGAATAGATTCTAAAGGAAAGAAAGAGGTTAGGTAAGTCAAAAGACCCAATATACAATGAGAAATATTCTTCATAACCTATTTCAAAGGGTTTCAAAGGCATAAGTGAAGAAAGGTATATGGAAATTATTACCTTATATGTAATTAAATTAATATTAAGATTAGAATGCATTTATAATGGTGGTGAATGTTTTAAACCATTAACCAAAAGGATTATCTAGAGTAAAACTTAAAATTATGGGTCCAAGACTGTGTATACCCAATTTAAGGGTTTGAAGGTAATCTTTTTGTGTATTGTATTAGTATCTCCTTGTTGATGTTTTTAAAGTTGTTGAAGAATATAAAGGATAACTGAAAGGTGCAATAATGTAGTAAGATCATTATTAGTATGATAACATTAGTAGTTTATAGGAAAAGTAATGAGGGAATGAGCCACCAACCAGAAAATCAAACTTGTGGAAGTCATGAAGAAGGGAAACTTAGTGGTATTTGGAGGAAGAATTAATCAGGGAATAGTTGACAAATAATAGAGAAAAATTATTAGAATGAGAGGAATTCTTAAATAAGTTTACAATTATTTTGGGATCTGTACACCTAAGAATCAACACATGATTCCTAGATGCACCCAACCTCCCGAGGTCATTCTAGGTCGAGAGGAATATGTAGGATTGAGGATACACCGATAAGTAGCTATAAGAGGATCGGGGACTAATAATGGGTATTGTGAATTCCTACGATCTACTTTGGCCAAAGGGTAATTGGAGGGTATGTATGGGTAGCGTAAGTTCCCTATTGTTTGAATTTTTTTGTTTTATTTGAATGCTAAGCTACATTTAAAGTTCATTTTATTAACTAAAAATGTAAATCTAGCTTAAATAAAAGAAAATTTTATTTTAATCTTGTAATTAGCTAAATTCATTCAAAATTAATTAACCAAAATGAAATTAATATTATAATATATTTACTCAAAATGAAATCAATTAAAATAAATTAATTAAATAAAACTAACATCTACCTTTCACTAATTAATTAAAATAAATCTACTCTCTGAGACAAAAACAAGGGAAATTTCTTCTAAATTAATTAAACTGAAAGGTGCAATAATGTAGTAAGATCATTATTAGTATGATAATATTAGTAGTTTATAGGAAAAGTAATGAGGGAATGAGCCACCAACTAGTTAATCAAACTTGTGGAAGTCATGAAGAAGGGAAACTTAGTGGTATTTGGAGGAAGAATTAATCGGGAATAGTTGACAAATAATAGAGAAAAATTATTAGAATGAGAGGAATTCTTAAATAAGTTTACAATTATTTTGGGATCTCGTACACCTAAGAATCAACACATGATTCCTAGATGCACCCAACCTCCCAAGGTCATTCTAGGTCGGAGGAATATGTAGGATTGAGGATACACCGATAAGTAGCTATAAGAGGATCGGGGACTAATAATGGGTATTGTGAATTCCTACGATCTACTTTGGCCAAAGGGTAATTGGAGGGTATGTATGGGTAGCGTAAGTTCCCTATTGTTTGATTTTTTTAGTTTTATTTGAATGCTAAGCTACATTTAAAGTTCATTTTATTAACTAAAAATGTAAATCTAGCTTAAATAAAAGAAATTTTTATTTTAATCTTGTAATTAGCTAAATTCATTCCAAATTAATTAACCAAAATGAAATTAATATTATAATATATTTACTAAAAATGAAATCAATTAAAATAAATTAATTAAATAAAACTACCATCTACCTTTCACTAATTAATTAAAATAAATCTACTCTACGTGAGACAAAAACAAGGGAAATTGCTTCTAAATCAATTAAATTCTACTTACATGCTAATTTAAAATAAATAGGGAATAAACGGATGTGGTTATTCCTTTATTGTTGAATGTGAAGCTTAATCTAATTAAACACAAATATTTTTCCAATTTATAATTGTGGATTACCTACTTCTTCTAATTGCCTCACCTCAAAGTCACACAAAGAAATAAAGCTTCTAAGAGGAAATTTCTTCTTCCCCGAGTGATGCGAGAGAAAATACTAACTTTCATATAGATACACAACTAATCAAAAGATAACAATGATCCATCCTTTACTTTAATCTTCATTTTGAGGATGATTCCAAGATTAATGGGGATTTATTCTTGTATATGGAATAAAATTCTTCATTGAATGACTTGCATGCTCCTTTGGATATAATTTATACATTGCCTCGATGTTATTCCACTCATCGAATAAATCAATTTTCACTCTCGGCTACTCTACACTTACCTTATACACTCTTCTCTTCGGGTGTATCCACTAAGCCTCCTTTCTCAAACATGCCTACTTTGGGTTTAGGCTCTTCCACACTCCCTCAAGAAGAAAACTTACGCATTTACCTCGAGAGAATGTTGAGTGGATCACAAAAATAATTCAAAACCACTATGTTTGCAATACTATTCTCCTTGGCCCAAAATTGTCCTCCTTTCTCTTAAGGTAATGCATGCTTGGATCATATGTAGGTATAGAATTCTAGAGGTGTCTATAATGCCTCATAATCTTAATTATTACTCTCTTATCACCTTAGATATGTACCCAATATTTGAGGTTCTAACTCCTTGTATAACTCCCTCTACTTCCATTTTTGTGTTTTGGCTCTCAAACCCTTACTAGGTATTGGAAAGAGGAATTTCAGGCATAAGTTTGAATATAGGAAAATTCAAGGTGAAAGGTGGATATATTCAAGAACCCATTATTGTATTCTCTCTAAGTTTCAAATTTTAAGAAGTAACTCCACCTGCACACCTTGGTTCCTTTGTTAAGTGGCTTACCCCCTTAGCCCTTCACTGTGTTCAACTAAATACTCCCAAGACTATCAAGAAAATCTAGGAAACTACCCAATAGAAATCAATCATTCTTCTTTAAACACTTTATACACATCCTCATTGTTATTCATAACAATTTTTAGGAAAGCATAACTTGTTTTGATGCTTCTAAGATCATTCCTTAGTAGCTCCTTCCTTGTAGCTTACAATCAAACTGAGAGGGCTCTTTTTGTTATAATTTCACCTAGAATTGATTCAATATTTTAAATTTTCAAGGAGGAATATAATAACAGTATAAAAGATATCATCTTACAAGTAATTCATGGTCTCCATGTTCAAGGATCTTATTTATGTAAAAATCCTCTACCTTGCTCATGAAGCAGGGTATGACACCCTCAAAGCTAAAAATATAGGAAGTTGAGTTCTCCTCTTTGTGAATCCTCTCTTTATTATGGCATACATATAATTAAGTCACTATAAGTACATCCACACCTTCCAAGTACTCATTCCATTTTATACACCTTTCAAGTCTTTCATGCACAAGCTTCCTAGTCTATTACAATCCCTAAAGTGAGTATTCATTGTGAAATGAGTTATATAGGCTATCCATTGAAATGAATGCACAATCTAGGATTGATTTCAACATTCCTCAACTAGGGAAATTATTTCATCATGCACATTTGTTTACTTAATAAGATCCACATCATTGTTACGGGAATCCAAATTTGTAACCACATTCACTTAACACACAAAACAGAGAAAGAAAACAACTAACCAAGAAGGATATTCCAAGTACCTTTACTATGTTTTTCTCCACCTTATTCTTGTATTCACATTCTTTCAATTATCTACCATAGTCATAAATCATACACTCCAAATCATGCATGGATGATCAAATTGTCACAAGGTTAGAAATGTATAAGAACTATCAACAACTCAATGTATTATCAATCACAAGCTCATAACCAAGTCTAAAATCATATTTCCTTCATTATGATATTAAGAATGCATAACAAGAAATGTGAAAGCATACAAAAAGTGGTCACTAGACTGAAGTAACACACAAAAATGCGAAAAGTGTCAAAATCTTAGTTTACTCCTTTTCTCTCTTATTGAAACTCATGCATTGATTCATTATCTGAATAAGAATGAAGAATAACATTTAAATTAGCTTCTTATATCCTTTACCTCACTCCTATTTGATATTCCTCTCAGTTGGTCAGTTATAATTAGGCTCATGATGAGATTCCATTTAGATAAAGGATTTAATTTCATCTAAGAATAACTCAAGTTCAACATGAGATATCTCTTCTTAGTGTTTATGACTCTAGAGAGGGTCTAGTCACCACATAGGACCTCAATATACCCTTATAATTATTAGTAGCTTCAAGTACACATCCAAAAATCTCAAATAACACTAACATTGTCTTTACAATTTGAATTAGCATTTTGGAGGGGAAATGAATCATATGAAAATTTAAAGGTTTAGACACCAACACATACCATTGAACATCACCTAATGACCTATAAGACACTTTGTTATCACACTTGAAAATATAAATAATGTCCTTATGACTTATTTATAGGATGCTCCTGCATCAAACTCTAGAGTTAGGAAAGGATTAAACCTTATAGCTCTTTCTTTCTCTTTTTTCGAATTCCCTAGATTCCTCATCTTAACTCTAATATAATATTCATCTTTACCGGGTTCATCATCTTGGACTTCATTCATGCGATTTTATTGAATTTCATCTTACATTTGACACTCATAAATGAAGTATGTTGCTGCATAGGGTTCCTCTCTTTCATTTTCTTCTTCAGTCATCATTTCTTCCTCTTAAACTTGATACTTTTGTTCTTCTTTGATTAAATATGATTCTCCATAATTCTTGTCTTATAGTTAATCATTCACTTTCTCCATATCATTCTTTTCTTCATTCCTCATATCCATTTCTTGGTATATTCTTTCATTATCATGATCTTCTTCTTTTACCAAGGCCTCTCTATCACTTGTCTTAGCTTTCATCTCATCTTCCCCACTAATATATATCCACATGGGTTTTGAGATATTTCCATGACCTCCTCATCACATTAACTATTGCATTGTCATGCTTGCTTGATCCATAGTGATCTTGAGATGGCCCACATACTTCTTATTCTATCTTTTCTTCCTTCTTGTTCTTTTCCCTTCACCATTTCTTGTCTCTTACTCTTCTCTTTATGTACTTGTATTCACTCATTCAAATATAAAGTCAGATTTAAAAGTTTTAGGCTCTTTAGCCCTTTAATAACCTCCATCGTGAGATTTTCCTCTTCATCACCCCTGCTTCTTCACATCATCACTCTCTTCTTCATACACTATCTTCTTGCCAACCTCTTTTTCTTTCTTCTTCAACCTCTTCTATTCTTGTTTCAATTTCCTTTCATCTTGTTTTATCTTTCTTCTCAGTTGATCTCTATTTCTATTCCTCATAATCAAATATATTTTCCACTTGACGCCTTTCTTCATCTCAAAAACATGTATAATTCGTTTCTCCCTCCATGGTTGTAGATTTTATCAACTCGCCCAACTTCTCCAAATCTCTCTTCAATCATCGCATCTCTTCCGCATCTTAACCTCTTTCTCTTTTTCCAACTACTTCCTCTTTTCCTCTTTTCGCTTCCTCTCTCTCTTCTTGTTCTATCTTGTTTTTCAATAGATTTAGAAATATCTTAGCCACGCCTATTGTTTATTCTCTTTCATCCTCATCATCTGTATTATTTTATCTCAAAGGTCTAGTAGCCCTTACTTCCATCAACCATATTCTCTCTCGACACCATCCTATTATTCTCTCATAATCTCATGTATTTTCTTTGTTTGGATTTTTTCTCTCTCAAATATCAGATCTTTCATCCAATGTGGCATTCTATATACATGTTCAAAGACTAGTTTCAGAATATCTCTTCACTCATCTCCATTATAACTCTTCACTTTCACACACTCATAAAACATTGTTAGCAATATTAATAACTATTCATTCAATCACAATACTAGGCTCTGGTACCAAATAATGCATATAAAATAGTAACACTCGTATAGATACACAACTAATCAATAGATAACAATAATCCATCCTTTATTTTACTCTTCATTTTGAGGATCATTCCTAGCTTAATGGGAGTTTATTATTATATATGGAATCAAAGTTTTTCTTGAATGAATTGAGTACTCATTTGGATCTAATTTAAACCTTAACTATGATGTTATTATAATCATCCAATAGCTCACTTTTCACTCGAGTTACTCTACACTTACCTTATAAATTCTTCTCTTTAGGTGTATCCACTAAGCCTCCTTTCTTAAACATGCCTATTTTTGGTTTAGTCTCTTCTGCACTCCCTCGGTCGGACACCATGCACATAAAACTCACAACAATATGAGTAGTCACCAAAAAGAACTCGAAATACTATGTTTGCAATACTATTCTCCTTGGCCCAAAATGGTCCTCCTTTTTCTTGAGGTAATGCATGCTTGGATCATATATACGTATAGAATTCTAGAGGTGTCTCTAAGACCTCATAATTTTCATTATTATTCTCTTATCACCTTAGATATGTAACAAATATTTTAGGGTCCAACTGCTTGTATAACTCCCTCTCCTTTCCTTTTTGTATTTTGGATCTCAAACCCTTACTAGGTCTTGGAAAGAGGAATGTTGGGTATAAGTTTGAATATAGGAAACTTCAAGGTGAAAGAGGGATATATTTAGGTACCCATTATTATATTTTCTCTAAGTTCTAAACTTTAATAAGTAACTCCAATTACACACCTTGGTTCCTTTGTTAAGTGGTTTGCCCCCTTATCCCTTCAACGTGTTCAAATAACTATTCCCAAGACTGTCAAGAAAATATAGGAAACTACCCAATAAATTAAAAAATATGATACACATATATTCATTGTTATTCATACCAATTTTTAGGAAATAATAAATTGGTTTGATGCTTCTAAGATCACGCCTAGAATTTCCTTCATTGTAGTTTATAATTAAGCCCAAGAGGGATCTTTTTGTTATAATTTCACATATAACTTGATTCAAGACACTAAATTTTACAAGGAGGACTGTAATAACATTGTGAAAGGGATCATCTTACCAATAATTTGTGGTCTCCATGTTCGGGCTCTTCTTTATGTAAAAATCCTCTACCTTTCTCGTGGAATAGGGCATGAAAACCTCAAAGATAATAGTATAGGAAGTTGAGGTCTCCTCTTTGTGAATATTCTCTTTATTATGGCATGCATATACTCAAGTCACTATAAATACTTCCACACCTTCCAGTCCTCCTTCCAGGTTGATACACCTTGCAATCCTTTCATGCACGAGCTTCCTAGTCTTCTACGGTCCCTAGACTGAGTATTCATTGTGTAAGGGTTATATAGGCTATCCATTGAAATGAATGCACAATTTAGTATTTATTACAACCTCCCTCAAATAGGAAATGATTTCATCACACACATTGGATTAATTACTAAGATCCACATCATTGTTACATGAATCCAAAGTTGTATCCACATGCACTTAACACACAAAACAAAGAAAGTAGTAAACTCGCCAAGAAGGATCTTCCCATTCCCTTTACTATGTTTTTCTCCACCTTATTATTGCATTCACAATATTGCAATTCTCTACCACATTCATAAATCATACACTCCAAATCATGCACGGATGCTCAAACCATCATAAGGTTAGTAATGTATAAGAACTATCAACAACTCAATGTATTATCACTCAAAAGCTCATAACTTGGACTAAAATAATATTACCTTCATTTTGAGATTAAGAATGCACCACAAAAATGAAAAAATAATACAAGAATTGGTCACTAGATTGAATTAGTACACAAGCATACAAAAAGTATCAAAATCTTAGTTTCTCCTTTTCTCTCTTCTTAAAACTCATACATCAATTCATTATCCAGATAAGAATGAATAAGAATAGGTTACATTAGCTTCTTATATCCTCACCTCGCTCCTATTTGAGATTCCTTTCAGTTGGTCAATTAAAATTACGCTCATGATGAAATTCCATTAAGATAAAGGAGTTACTTTCATTTAATAATAACTCAAGTTCAACATGAGATATCTCTTCTTATTTTTATGGCTCTAGAGAGGGTCTAGTCACCACATAGGACCTCAATATACCCTTACAATGCTTAATATATTCAATTACACATCCAAAAGCTTAAATAACACTAGAAGTGCCTTTATAATTTGCATTAGAATTTTGGAGGTAAAATGCCTCATTTGAAATTTGTAAGGATCGACACCAACACAAACCACCGAACATAACCTAATGACCTATAACACATTGTTATCACACTTGATAAGATAACTAATGTCCTTATGATTTATATATAGGAAGCTCTGCATCTTTGAGACTTCCCGTTAAAACAATGAATTACATAGAAATCTAATTGTGAAGAAATATGACAAAAAGACAGACACATAAGCTTCATCAAGCTTATTTCCTCATAGATCCTGTAGATACCTAAATTCCACTTTTGCAGATATTATTGCCAAAACACGTGCAAATCACTCTCATTCTTGCCAATTTCATTATAATTAGTGCTCGTTACTAAGTAACTAACGTTTCTTACCACTTTAGCCAATTAACAACACTTTGTTGATTTTGTAACCCCTTTCACATTCATAATGCCACTTTACAACGAATCATAATTCAAAATCCTCTTTAAAATAGAAAATTAGTGAATATTGGCTAATTAAGCCTATTTTGCCCTTATTTTGGTCAATATACCCTAGTATTGACTCAAACCGCTCTTCCAACCACTCAAAATCACCCCATTCACCTCCATAACATCTAAATAAGCTTCAAAATCTTATCATAGCCTCCTAGTAGACCCTAAGCGGTTGATTAAGGTTTCACACCTCTTAATAACTTGGTTATTCACTAATTATGATTAGTAAGGACTAATCATGATTGGAAATTATAATCTAGTTTGGGGATTTTAGTGCCACATGCACCACAATACAAGTTTCTCCCAAAAGGAAAACTATAAAAAGAGTGCACATAATTCCTTTATACTTTACACCATGTTTTGATTTGCATCTCATATAATAAATATGATATATAGCCATGTTCAGATCCTTGCTTAAATCCTTCAATGGGGTTAGTAGATGGATATCCAAAATGACCAAGTAGTCATTTGGAGAGGCCATTTCACCTTGTTTGGAGTAGCAACCATAACCATTTGATTTCCCTCTTAGGTCTATTTAGGCCCATGTTAGGTAATTCAAGCATATTAGTAGGCATGTTTAGTTAGATTTTGTATTGTTTTCATACTAGTTAAGCATTCTTTTAAGATTTTATCTTAATGTTACATTCCTAGACTTAGAACCTTAACTATTATGTGGCAAATGGTGTTAGCCTTCCTTTTTTAGCTTTGTAATTTGATTATGAAAGTTTAGGGTGTCATCATTTGGCATGCCGGTGGGAGAATACCCCATTGCATTCACTTTTTAAATCTTTTTAACTTAGTTTCAAAGTTTTTCATTTCAATTTTTAGATTAGTTTCAAGTTTCCTAGATTAATTTCAAGTTTTCTAGTTTAAATTTCAAGATTTCTAGAGTACTTTTAAATCTTTTTAGATTAGTTTCTCAAGATTTTTAGATTAATTTCAAATTTTTAGAGTAGTTTTCAAAGTTTTAGATCTTTTTTTCAAGCTAGGTAGTTGTTTCAACTAGATTAGTGGTAGAAGTTGTGTTTTTATGTTCCTTGTAGGATTCAAGGAGGCAAATCCCTGTCAAAATTACCAAAAAAATACCAAATATTTGACCTTTTTGAAGAAATTCTTGTCAAAAATTGAATTTTGACCACTTTCAAATGAAGGCGCATACGGGCATTGAATCGGGAGCGCAAGTGTTGAAATAGGTGTGCACACATCAAAATAGGAGTGAAGGCATTGAAACAGTGCACACACATCAAAACAAGAGTGCAAACATTAAAACATGTGCACACTGCTTCTACGGAAGTGCACACGTAACTCACCTTTTTTAGTTGTTAGTCACTTTTTACAAAGGGGTGTGTATGCGTCAACAAAGGCACGCATGCGTTGAAATAGGTGTACACATGCCGATAGGGGCATGTAGGTGTGTCTATATAAATTTTCCTGCAAACTCAAAATTTCCATTTTAGTTTTTAGGATTTCTGTTACTTTTGAGAGGTTTTTAGATACCATTTTTGTCAATTTCATAGATTTAGAGTAAGTTTTCTCATAAAATCACTTAGGGTTTGAAGGAATTAATCTTATTTCCATGATTTTTATGATTTTGGGTTAATGTGTGTATTCTATTCTCTTACACTTCATGTGATCTAGAGAATCAAAATAACTCTTAAACCTTATTTTTCTATCATTAGAGTAAGTAGGAAACTTTGTTAATCATCTTCAAGTTTAAATGTTTTTCACTTGCTAAATAACCAAGGCTAAAATTTGTGTATGCTCTTCCCTTTCACCTAGTGTGATCTTGGGAATCAAAATAAATTTTAGTCTTTTCATAAAAAGCACTTGTATGAATTGGGAATAAACCTTACTTTTGCAAAGTTTGAGGGTAGTTAGTTTATTTACAAGCATTTTTCATTTTTATTTTCTTATGATATTGTGAATCTATTTTGAAACTACTAATCATTTTGTGAAGGACATAATGCTAGTCAAAAAAGGAGGACCTAAACAATTTTTCTAACTACATGTGTGATTGTAGGTTGTCAAAAAGAGTACGAAAAAAACCACATTAAGTCAAAAAGATAAAAAAATACACCACAATCATCACATTGTATTTACAAGTTATGGTTAAGAGCTACGGCTCGTCCGCACAACTAGGACATAACCCCTTTGGCTTAAGCCTTAAGCTACAATAATGGGGGTGGCCCTATGAACCCTAAAGTAGTTCACGTAAGAGGGAACCTTGTGAATGAAACAGAAATTTCTTCACACTTCCAACTTGTCTAGTAAACCTTAGCGAGATTAGTGTCAAAGATATCCGTATTACAACCCTAGTGAAAGTATAAGCGAATGTACTTGGTGCTCATTATACTTGAAGGGGGTAAAGTAAACCTAAGATACTCCTTGGGAAACCTTGGTAAATCAAGTTCACTCTAGATATCTTGTGACACCTAGAGAGAGAACCACCTAGGAATATTGTCAACTTGGAGCCATTGTTTTTTTCTTAGATGGTATACTTGAGATCTCTCACAAAGTACAAAATTTGTTAGATTCAAAATATTATTTTTTAAACAAGGGAAAAAATATCTTAAAGTTAAAACCGCATGAAATTTCATCATGAAATCTACTTAGTGTCATTTTTCCTAGTTTTTCACTTGTCTTAAGACAAGGAGAAACTCTTCCAAAACAACACCAAGTTTATTTCAACACCACTTGGTCTACACCCTTATTTTCTTGTTGCCCATTTTTGGAAAAAGGAAACAACGTAAATGGATACTGACTAGATATCATGTTTCCACCACTTTTGTACTCTACTTGCTTGCAACTAGGTTACAATGCCGAGCACAAGTGTTAAAAGTGTGCATGGTACGTACTCATGATCTAGTAGGCCCCCTTGTCTACAAAACCCATATTTGAGACTTATTATCATCATAGTTAGGTGATTTCATCCTTGTATTCTTTTGATTTGTTATGCCACCCACATTATAGCCATATTATTGAGATATTTACGTCTTGTTTCCATTGTGAAGTTAGGCCTAAATCTATATAATGTAGATTTACGTTGTTTGCACAATGTTATCATCTAATTTTGACTTCACAAAATTAATAAACGTGAAAATTTATTAAAAAAACCAAAAGTTTTATTTTTCTTGATTTTTCTCCATCATCGAATTATATTATTCTCACGTTCATTTTGGATTTCATTTCATCCATTTATAATAATCCCTTCTCCCATTACAACGTAAACCATGCTTTAATTATTTAATTAATATTTACCTTGTTATTTAATAAAATTAATATTTATTAAATTTTAGGGTTTTTAATTAATAAATATTAATTTACTACTCATGGAAGTTGTTTGAAAAATGTGGGAGAACTTTTATTTTTTATTATTAATTTTCAGAATCAGCTTTGTTGTGAGCAAGTGTTAGGTGCAATTATTCTTCTACTTCCAATTACCGTAAAAATTTAATTTTTTTCTATCATCCGAGAATTGATGAGGAGATGGTTACAAGAGGTTATAGAAGAAGAGGAATTTAGGAAGAAGGAGAAAAAAGGAAATATTGTAGATATCCAGAGCTAGAAGAAGGAAAATCTTATTCTACAGCACTACCCGGCTTTCACACGGAAACTGGCATGGGCATTAGCTAGAGCTAGGAAACCTTGAGAGTTCCAGTATCTCTGTCTCTATTTCTCGAATCATATAAGAACCCATCATTATTCATTTAATATAGCTTCTATTTTCTATGCCACACGCCTTGCTCCAAGAAGCCATGCCAAGAGTAAAATCTGTTTGCAACCCATGTATGCAGCTGGTAGTTTGTGTTTATTGTTTGTTGTTTTTTTGTGCAGCAGGAATAAGATCAAAACAAAGTTTCCATGCAGGCCCAAGGATAGTGTGCACACAGCCACAGAAGGGAGAAGTTGAAAGAAAAATCAGTCCAGGCAAAGATCCACGCATGCTTGGAAAGGAAGAATAAGACCCAAATGAAGGCAAGAGTCCATGCCATGCTTGGAAGGAAGAATGAAGTTTGTTTTTATCCACGTATAGCCTGAGAAGGAGGAAAGAAATATGTTTGCACATTCACAGAAAGAAAGAAGTTTGTTTGGAGGTCCACGCATAGCTTGAGGAGAGGAGAATCAACATGCATCATCTTCAAACATGTCCACGTAGCTTGCAGAAAAGACAAAATAAAATGCTTAGAAGTCCATGCATGCTGGGAAGGAGGATGCCCACGCAGCCATAAGGAATCTGCCCACACATGCTAAATTAAACAAAAATCCAAACAAAACAAACCCACGCATGCATAAGAATTTGTTTTATTTTATTATTATTATTTTTAAAGAAGAAAAAGAGAACAACAAGAATGTCACACAAGGTTAAAGAAGGATAAATTTTATCAATGCGCCTGTGGAAGGAAAAACAAGATCACTCACTTCCAAAGGTAAATATCAAGTTTGTGTAGCCCACGCATTTATGAAAATAACAAAAGTTATTTAAATTGTATTATTTTCCAAATGGTGATTTGAGAGTAGTCTCTGTATGCATGAATTTTTTTAGAGAAGTCAATAAAGATTAGAAATAACGCCTAGTAGTCCTATAACAAAGCTAAATCAATATCAATACATCATCATGCTAAGCGCTAAACAAGTAATAAACACCAATACTATGCATTATAATCTTGAAAATAAACCTCAAGCTAACATACTAACATTTATTGCTCTACTCTTTGGAAAGCTAAATCAATAAACTAGACCTATGTAGATCTTTTAGCTATCAAAAGGAGAGAGTGGTTTCTTGACCCAAGATGATCAAAGATGAGGTTCGTCGAGCCGTGGTTTATTAGGCCTTTCTTGATTAACTCCATTTTCTTCACAACACTAACTTGAATTGTTTGAATGCAAAAGGATGATGATTAGCTCCACTCTAATGGAGAAATGCTCAAAGATAATAAAAATGTCTATAGTGTATTTACTCTATGCTTGCATTTACTTATTAATAAGTAGGTGTAAGTTTAAAGGTAGGAGGAGGGCTCTTTATATAGCCCAATAGATAGAATAATCTCTACATCCTCCTTCATGTGGGATAAATGGAGAGGTTGGGTTGGTTGTGGATAAGAGAGGTTTAGAAAGGGTTGAGTCAACCTTAGGAGAGTTTAGTTTTTCCTTTAGTGACCCATGGGGTTTGAGGGGATTTATTAATTAATCCAAGTGATTAATTAATAGGTGTGCAAGCTTATAGAAGCTTTTAGAGGAATAATTAGCATGATTTAGACTATGAGAGGGATTTAATCAAACAAATGATGATCCATTGATTTAATGGAAGAGGAAGCTAATTAATTAATAATTAATTAGTCTAGGTAGAAAGGGGAATTAATTAATTAATATAGATAGAAGGGGGATTAATTAATTAGAAATAATTAATTAATATAGATAGAAAGGGGAGCTTAATTAATTAGAAATAATTAATTAATCTAGATAGAAGGGGAATTGATTAATGGAATGTCGTTAATTAGTGTATTTGTTGGATAGAAGGGTTAATTAACTAGCGTAATGTAGCTAATTAACGATGATAGAAGAGAAAGTGTGCTATATTGACGATATGTCGTCAATTTGTGGGAAAGGGTACAATTAGTGCAATTTAAGTATTTAAATTGCTCAAGTTAAATTATAGGTGTCTACATTAACCCCTCTTTGGGGTGGAGTAAGTAACGCCACTTCAAAGATAACAAATAAATAAATTTTGAAAGTGTAGAATAAAAATTATTAGAAGTGGTAGATGCCCCCTCGAGTGTCGATGGGGTTATGAAAGAAGGAAATCGATGATTGAAAAAGATGAGAGAAAGGATAGAAAATGAACAGGGACAAGTTTCTCGAGGTGAATAATAAGAATAATGTTAATAGCGGAATGATGTAGAGGAGGAATGAAGATGGAAAGAAAAGAGAAAGCTTTCATCTAGTGTATTGAAACAACTTTATTGTCATCATATTACCAAAGATCTACGTCATCGGTCTTTATTAAAAATATAAAGCACATGACAAAAGTAGAATGACATGGAAAGCCATACTATGAACAATTGTCCATTGCTAAAAATCTAACTCAAGTCAACATACAAAAAGAAATGCAATATGGGAAGGAAACAAACTCATTTAATAGGGAAAACAAGTACAAACACACATATTCGAACCAACAATGGTCAAGACGGTTGTACAAATGTTTTATTATCAAGCTGAAGATTTCCACATGTTCATGATTGATGACAAGGGTTAAAAATGATGCCCTGAGCAAGGATACATGCAAGGGGAAATGATGATGGACACTCGGGTCTAGGGAGAAAATTTTGTGTGCAACGAAACAACACCAAGCAACTAGATGTGCCCCAGAGTATAGATGAAGCAAGAAAACTAGCTTTGCGAATGGTTGTGAATCTGATGATCCACAAGTCATGTGATCAGTGAAGATGTGAAATTTTCTAGTAGGATATGGAAAGAATACCATGCGCAAGACACAAGTTTCAGCCGCTATAAGTGGGTTTACCTATTTTTGTAGGTTTTATAATTTTTAGGATTTTGTGGAGAATTTTACTTTTTGGATTTTGGATGGATATATATATATTTTTCTTTTTGTTTTCTCAAATTTGGTGGATGGTGGATGCATAGAAGAAAGTAGAAGAATCAGTATGAATTTCCTAGATGCAAAATAAATGCCCCAAGGGGAAGAAAGAAGAAGCCAACGACTAATAATGTCCCTTGTATAATGAAAAATTAATAAAATAATTATTTAATAAAAAATAATTATTCATTTGGAGTGCGTAGAGGAAGGAAATCACCTAGGGGCAATAAAAATTGTCCTAGTGAGAAGAAAGGGTACCAAATGGCAAAAAATGCCCTAACATGGTGAAAAATGAAAGAAAAATAATTATTTAAATAAAATAATTATTTACGGCGAATAGAATAAAAATTAGAGCGACAACGGCGGTCAAAACAAGCTTCCAGGCACCATGGCAGGCAAAAATGGCTTAATCTATCCACCCGGGGGGGTAAATCATCGCGACCAATTCATTTTTTACCAACAGCTACCAAAATTTTACTGTGAGACCCTCGATAGTGATGAGGATGATGGTGAGAGGATGAGTTCACAAGAGATGCACTGATTGAGTTTAGGAGTACGCCCGGAACACAGATGATGGCTTCCTCATGAGTAGCTTGACCTACTTCATCAATTTTTGTAATTAAGGCCACATTTAATGCATTTAGTAGTAGGTTAGAGGTAGGGTATGGCACAAAAGCACATGCGCAAGGGTGTAGGCACCCCTACCATGGTACAAGTACCCTTGAAGCACATGCACGTATGCGCATGTATTATACATGTGTGCGCACATGCACATATGCCCTAAAAAGGTGTATGCATATCCGTGCACATACATATGACACATGCATGCACACGCATACATGAAAACACTAGCACATACATCTAGTGACTGAAAACCATGGCGTAAGTGACCCTAGGAAAATGCACACACACTTGTACACCAAAAGGGACATGCATATGCATATGCGTGCATGCGCACATATTTGTACATGCCCATGTGCATGTGTATACATGTGTATGTGCATGCACACATGTTCAAAAGGGCATGCAGGAACCTAGGAGAAACAAGAGGGAAGAAATGTCAAAAATGACAGGTTAGAAGAAAGAGAAAAATTAGTGGAGGATAGAAGAATGATAAAAGGACTTAGAATAAATTTTTAGTGTCTAACACATATCATGTTTTTTGCAGAGATGGTTTCTAGTGTTGCAAAAATGAGAGTGACACACTCACATTTCCAAGATGGAGGGGAGCATGCACCGACGTGACCATTGCAAGATGACGATTCTATTAGAGGCGGTTGGCCTAGGCTATGTAGCATGGATGCCATCTATCACCTTAGATCATGGCCTATTGACCACTTTGATTGAGCGGTGGCATAGTGAGAGCTAGTGTTTCAGGCTCCCTATAGGAGAGATGACCATCACACTAGAGGACATGTGGAAGATTTTATGTGTTCCTATTATAGGTTCAATAATCAAGGATATGAGTGACTTTTTTCAGATTCTTGTTGTGATTAGTGACCTTTTTGATTGTGAGGAGATACCTCATGAGGGTATTTCATTGTCTTTGCATGAATACATTTAAAGATCCAACCCTACACCGTGGACCATTATATTTGATGGCTCTTATCAGTGGGTTCTTACTCACTGATAAGACTAGGACATTGTTTCCAATGGGGCTGATGACATTAGTACATGGAGTGTTCAGCGGTGAGTGATACTATTGGGGCCAGTGTATACTAGAACATCTATCTTTGGGATCTGCACCTAATTACTTACCACCGTCAAAAGACGGTGGGGCCGGCGTATTTGCTATAGATCTAGTCCTAGGACCATATAGCGATTGGGTGTCCTGTAGGTGTGTTACACACCCAAGCACTAGAGGAGCTGAAATTCATGGCATGGGTTTCCACAGGGAGTGATGTACGAGGGCACCTAGGCAGCATTTACTACTACCATTGAGAGTTTGATGAGTTACTGGATAGAGACATCATTTGGAGGCCCTACAAACATATATAGTGGCCTGAGGATGGAGTGGAGCTTAGCATCTGTGTGATAGAGCACTTCCTTCTAGGTAGTTGTAGTTATATTATTGATATATACAGGGTGGACCAATGTCAATGACAACTAAGCATATTTCAAGGTGTCCCCGGCTGATATGTGGTATGCCTCTTTGGGATGCAGAGAGGAAGACTATAGGGTGGCGCATACAGTAGCTTTGAGATAGGGTTGGCTTCTTACATGTTGTACCGTAGGTTTGGGATCCCTGTGTGACATATTAGAGACCCAAAAACCACACCAGTACATGGCACAGTATGAGATCATTTTTCTGTGGTGCCTAACCATATCAGATGAGGCATGGGGAGTAGGTGTGTGAGAACCAGATGAGGTCACATACAGTAATCATGAGGTTATAGCCATAGGTTGGGATGATGATCCATTTAATGGGAAGCGACATGATGGGTAAGGTCCAGTACATGATCTTGGATAGAGGCCACGGGTGCTCTTACAAGGACATGCAAAGTCTGCGAGGCACCAAGACAGGGGGTGAGGCATAGGGACGGGGTTATACGGAGGATCCGAGGTCGAGACTATGAGATCGGGATAGGCCCATGGATAGGTTAAGGGCTAGGAATGTGGATAGGCTCCGGTGGTGCCTATAGTGTTGGCAACTGAGCCCATGATTAGAGGCAATTGGGCTATGTAGCATGGATGCCATCTATCACCTAGATCATGGACTTTTGACCACTTTGATTGAGCGGTGGCATAGTGAGAGCTATTTTTCGGGCTCCCTATAGGAGAGATGACCATTACACTAGAGGACATGTGGAAGATTTTATGTGTTCCTATTATAGGTTCAATAATCAAGGATATGAGTGACTTTTTCAGATTACTTTGTTGTGATTAGTGACCTTTTTGGTTGTGAGGAGATACCTCATGAGGGTATTTCATTGTCTTTGCATGAATACATTTAACGGATCCGACCCTACACCGTGGACCATTATATTTGATGGCTCTTATCAGTGGGTTCTTACCTTGATAAGACTAGGACATTGTTTCCAATGGGGTGATGACATTAGTACATGGAGTGTTCAGCGGTGAGTGATACTATTGGGGCTAGTGTATACTAGCACATCTATACTTGGGATCTGCACCTAATTACTTACCACCGTCAAAAGACGGTGGGGCGGCGTATTTGCTATAGATCTAGTCCTAGGACCATATAGCGATGGGTGTCCTGTAGGGTGTTACACACCCAAGCACTAGAGGAGCTGAAATTCATGGCATGGGTTTCCATTGGGGAGTGATGTACGAGGGCACCTAGGCAACATTTACTACTACCATTGAGAGTTTGATGAGTTACTGGATAGAGACATCATTTGGAGGCCCTACAGACATATACAGTGGCCGAGGATGGAGTGGAGCTTAGCATCTGTGTGGTAGAGCACTTCCTTCTAGGTAGTCATAGTTATATTACTGAGATATACAAGGTGGACCAATGTCAATGACAACTAAGCATATTTCAAGGTGTCCCCTAGGCCGATATGTGGTATATGCCCAAGATGGGATGAGAGAGGAAGACTATAGGGTGGCGCATACTGGGTAGCTTTGAGATAGGGATAGCTTCTACACAGGTTGTACCGTAGGTTTGGGATCTGTGTGACATATTAGAGACCCAAAACCACACTAGAGTACATGGCCAGTATGAGATCATTTTTACGTGGTGCCTAACCATATCAGATGAGGCATGGGGAGTAGGTGTGTGAGCACCAGGATGAGGTCACATATGGTAATCATGAGGTTATAGCCATAGGTTGGGATGATGATCCATTTGATGGGAAGTGACATGATGGGTAAGGTCAAGACATGATCTTGGATAGAGGCCACGAGTGCTCTTACAAGGACATGCATCAAGAGGCACCAAGAGGTGGTGAGGCATAAGGACGGGGTTATACAGAGGATCTGAGGTCGAGACTATGAGATCAGGGATAGGCCCATGGATAGGTTAAGGGCTAGGAATGTGGATAGGCTCCAGTGGTGCCTATGAGGTTGGCCTGAGCCCATGGTGGAGATGTCAAGGTGTAACTAGTTTCCTATGGCAGTGCGAAAGTGCGATAGTTGACAATGGAGAGAGATTAGGCTCGATCTCATATTCTAGTCATGACAACAGAGCGTGACCAGGCCTAGAGTCCAGGTCGGTTAGGGGGGAGATGGGTCCACACATTTCAGTAGATACATCAGATGGCTTAGGTGATGAGCCTACTACATCAGGCTCAGACCCAGCTATGGCCGATTATAGTTATGAGAGAGATCAGCTTCATGCAGAGCAAGAAGTGGGCCAGGCCAAGGTTATATGGATGGCAGCAGAGGTAGTGTTATTTCGATGCACATAGATGGGATAGTAGTGACAACTCGTACTCATCAAGACTTAGCTACAACGGAGGGTAGAGCCTCGTATTATCAATTGTTCTACTATGAGGTAGTTCCGGCCACCGGCACCGACCTATAGTCAACAGTTGAGTGGATCGATGAGATTAGAGAGGCCATAGGTATCAGTGGAGCAGCCATGAGAGCAGCCTACAGATTGTGTGGGACATAGGTTATGGGTCCTCCATTATGCAGACCAACCACTCCCTCTGAGGGTTCTAGTCAGCCTTGATTGTCATTGTATTCTTTGATTGTATTTGTATCATGATATACATGCCTCTTATGAAGGTGTTATACTAGATAGATGTATATGATGTACCCATTTATTTGATGCACACCTTTGATGAAGGATTTATTATTTTGATTGATGTATAACATTTTTTATGTACACCTCTGATGAAGGCATTATTCTTGAGTTGTGCCCCTTTGATGGCCCATTTTGTATCGATGATGTATATCTCTTGTGAGACAGACCTGTTATACTTGTATATATGGACATTTTGATGTGGCACCATTGTTATGAGATGATGGACCTTTATTGTTTTGGTGATTGATGCATGGATGATGGATATGTCATGATGTTATATGATTTGATTTCACATTGTGTATGTATCATGATGATAGTTGAGATGTTTGTACCACATGCACTTTGATTTTAGATGATAGATATGTATAGATGATATCAAATGTATTGCTCATGTGATGTTTAGATTTAGTGGATGGGATGACATGATGATATTGGTGTGGGGGGGATAGATTTTGATATTTGTGACCCCTCTTGCCCCCATTTGATGATATGATATGTGATGATTAGCTTATCATTCATGTATGATGTATACTTAGATTTTTATTTATATGATGTATAGATGATGTTAGATGTGATGATATTGATGGAGAGATGATGATGTGATAACAAAACAATGTACATGCAACAAGCAAACACAATCAAATGTTAACAAAATACAGTCCAAACAATCATGAATTAACACAACTATGTACAATTATTTACAAGCATGCAAAAACACACTACATATGTACAAGTAAAAATGAATCTAATCTAAGCAAGAAAAGAAAAACTTACCAAAGTATGTCTAAGCAATAAACTATACAAATGTACAAACAAGAAACAACTATACAAGCATAAAGTACAAAGCAAACAAAGACAAAAAAAGATAAAGTAAACTAAAGTTATGTTTTTTTAAGATTGTTTTTGAAACCTTTTTTTCTATTGTTTTGATTTTTGTGAAACAATTTTCTATTGTTTTTATTTTTGTGAAACAATTTTCTATTTTTTTTGATTTTCTAACATTTTGATTTTTTGTGATTTTATAACAATTTTTTGTTTTTTGAAGATTTTTGAATTTTTGTTTTTGTGATTTTCTAACATTTTTGAATGTTTTTGTGATTTTCTAAGATTTTGAATGTTTTTGTGATTTTCAAGACAATTTTGAATGTTTTTGTGATTTTCTAACAATTTCTCGAAGCTATGCATTAGTAATTGAGAAACGTGGATGCCCCCAATGTTAGATAGAGAATATACAAGGGCAAGGCACCACGTGCTTATAAACAGGAAGGTGAAGTCATGGAAGTGCCCCCAACATTAGATGGGGAATAGAAAAAGACCATCCCTTCACAGATTAACAATAGGAGAAAAATCGGATCAAGGCTTGACAAGAATAGGTTCATAGGGAATCTCGGATGCAGATGTGGAACTAGCCCTAGGCTAAGTAAAAGTACCCTTCCAGATGCAAGATGCTTGTGAACAACAAATCCTCCCAAGGTGCCGAAACTAGTTTTCACCCAAGGACTTATCCAAAGTGCCAAAATTGCATGGTTTTCACTTATGGATGACTATTTTCTCTTTTTATTTTTCTCTTATTTTAATTTTTTTTATTTTTCATTTTTTTCTTTTTTTTTTGTTTTTTTAATTTTTTGCGCCATTTTAAGCATAGAACCACTTAAGGTGCATGGAATTCATAGGTTTTGGAGCTCATCACCATTGGGGTGGGAAATTTTGTATGCTCATGTGCCATACTTGGCCACGATGACATAAGGTCCTAGCCAATGTGGTTCAAACTTTCCTTTCTTCTCTCTTTCCACCCTTGTGTTGAACTGATTTTCTTTCATGACCAAATCACCGACCTCAAACTGATGAGGTATGATCCTTTTGTTGTAATTGTGAGAGACTCTATTCTGATACACTTTAAGATGATTTAGGTGTGGATGTGCTTCTCATCCAGGAGTTCTAACTCTGCCAGTCTAGCCACTCTGTAATCCTCATCCTTGTCTAGATAATCCCTAAGAGAAATTCGTAGGGAGGGAAGCTTGATTTCTAATGGGATGATAGATTTATTCCAAAAACCAGGGAATATGGTGTCACACTAGTAGGAGTGTGAATAGAGGTCTGTATAAGCCCAAAGAGCTGGGTGGATTTGTAAATGCCAGTTGTGACCTGTCTTACTTACCATCTTTTCCATGATTCAAACCAAAGTCTTGTTAGTGGCCTTGACCTATCCATTGCCTTGGGGGTAATATGGTGTAGACCACTTTAATCTTATTTGAAACCGATGACAAAGATATTTCATGGTATTGTTCTTGAATGATTTTCCATTGTCAGTAACTATGGCTATAGGAATGCCATACCTAGAAAATAAGATGATTCATGATGAACTTTGAGATCTGAGCACCCATTACATAGGTCAAAGGGACAACTTCCACCCACTTGGTAAAATATTCAGTAGTTGTAATGATGTGGGTGTGGCCATCAGATGAAGTAGGGGTAAGCTTCCCTATTAAATCAAGTCCCCATTTGGAAAATGGCCATGGGGTTGTGATGGGTTGCAATGGCTGTGATGGGGCATGGATGAAATTTCCATACTTTTGATAGAGTACACACTTCCTCACATAGTTGCAGCAGTCAGTTTCCATGGTAGGCCAATAGTATCCCACTCTCAACAATTTCTTGGCTAGAACCATCCCATTTGTGTGGGCCCCACACACCCCTTCATGCACCTCTTTAATCACTTGGACTGACTCTGTTGTATCGAGACAACATAACAGATTCCCATCGTAGCCATGATGATAGAGTGTACCTCCTAAGAGGGTATAATGGGCTATCTAGTGGATAAGGATTTGTTTTTGGAATGGGAGATGTTAGAGGGAACATGTTGTCTTTAAGGTAAGTGAAGATGGGCTCATACCATGGGGAATTGGGACCAAAAACATCACAAGCTAAACAGGATTTTGGCATGTCATATGCAGGCTGGCGTAGATTTTCAACAAAGAAAGGCATATCATTAATTTTTTGGTGGAATGCATAAGCATAGAACCTATGGTTGCCATAACATCCATATATATTTTGTGCTCTTGGAATTTGTTCAAATGTGATATGCACAAAATAATCTTTCAAAGTTTTGACCAACTTCTTATAAGGGATGAGCTTCTCATCCTTGAATTTTTACTCATCATTGACTTGTTTGATGATTAACTCATGAGTCACCAATGATCTTAACATGATGAATGTCCCATTTGATTGTGAGCTTCATCCTAGCATGATGAGTGCCTCATACTCTACAATATTATTCATGCAAGGAAAACCAAGGTGAAAATCCTGAGGTATGGGGTCACTAGAAGGAGTAATTAGTACAACACCTGCCCCTGAACCATGAAAAGTAAAAGATCCATCAAAGTGCACCTGCCACATGATGGATTCCTCAATGTACATTAATGAAGCATCTGGAAGATCTAGATTCACAGGTTTTGTTCCTTGTAAAGGTGCTTCTACTAACTGATCAACAAGTACTTGTCCCTTGACCAACTTTTGGTGCACAAACTTGATGTCAAATTCACTCAGCAGAATGATCCAATTAGCCATTCTACCGGTAAGGGCGGGTTTAGACAATAGGTATTTGAGCGGGTCAACTTTTGATATAAGCTTGGTTTTAGTATTTAATAGGTAATGGTGAAGTTTTTGGAAGGTAAAAACTATAGCCAAACAAGCTTTTTCAATCTGAGGGTAGTTGAGCTCATAAGAAATGAGAGTACGATTAAGATAGTACACAACTTTTTCTTTATGGCGAGGTCATATTGGGCTAGCAACGCACCAATAGAAAATTGAGTAGTAGAAATATATAACAAGTGGCTCACCGGGAGTTGGAGGCATGAGGACAGGTGGATTGGCTAAGTATTGCTTAAGCAAGGTGAAAAGGCATGTTGTTGCTCTGGTCCCTAGATAAAGGAAACATCCTTTTTTAGTAGATGAGTGAATGAATGACATTTTTTAGCAAGTTGGGAAATGAAAATGAATAGCTTGTATCTTTCCCTGCAAGTTGTGTAGTTGTTTAATGTTTTTGGGAGGAGGCATTTTAGTAATAGTAGTAACTTTATCTATGGTCTACCTCAATCCCTCTTCATGATACAATGAAACCAGAAAATTTTTGAAAACACACCAAACACACATTTCTTTGGGTTCAAATGGACCTTGTACTCCCACGTAGGCATTCAAAGATACACCACAAAATATTAGGGTGATCTTCCCTCATCTTGGATTTCCGAGGATATCATCCACATAGTCTTCCATGATGTCATGGATCATATCATGGAAAATCACCATCATCACCCTTTGATAGGTTTCTCTTGCATTTTTAAGGCCAAATGGCATTACCTGATAATAGAAAGTACCCTAGGGAGTTGTGAAGGCCATCTTGTGTTGATCTTTTCATCTATCTTGATCTGATTGTAGCCTGAAAATCCATCCATAAGAGATAACATTTCATATCCTGTAGTTGAATCAACAATCATATCAATATTAGGAAATGAAAATCATCATTCTTTGGGCATGCCTTATTTATGTCTCTAAAATCTATATAGATTCTGATCCCAACAGGCTTCTTCTATACATGGATGATATTTGATATCCATTCAGAGTAATCAATGGGTGAATGAATCCTATCATGAGCAATCTTTCTAGCTCTTCCTTAACTAGGAGAGCCACCCTCAGGTGCATCTTTCTAAGATTTTTCTTGATGGGCTTGGTGTTTGTGTGTATAACTAAGTTGTGCACTACCAAATTTGGATCCAAGCCGACATATCCTTATAGGACCATGTGAACACATCTATAAATTCCCGTAGAAGCATGGTGAATGTTTTATGTTCCCATGCTGAGAGTGAAGCTCCTAGTTTGACTATTTTGGATCATCTTTTGTTCCAATGTTTACATCAATGGTTTCTTCTACTAGCATTTTTAAAAATCCTCCATACGCGTAGGATCGGGAGGAAGGTTGAGATCTTCTTCCAAGGGTGTCTCTATGAGATTTTCACCCTTGGTGTGGTCACTTTTCTTATCCATTGATTTTTTACTTGTTTGTTCAGTAGTGCCTCAAAGAGGTTTTCACTGTGTGACTTGGACTTTTTTTTTTGTCGAGGATTTTCATTGGAACTTTTTCCTCACTTTTTCTCAAGTTTTTTGACCACGAAGCTCAGCTTCCTCACCAAAGTACGCGCAGGTATCTAAGTCAATGTAGAAACCCTTCTTATGGTCTCCAATTGGAATTGTATCTTGAATGCCCATGAATTATGCAATGGCTTCATCATTTTCAAAGAGATCTAGTGGCACATGATATTGTTGGTCCCATTGACAAGGAAAGGGTAAACAAGGTCAATTTTAGGTTTAGTAGGGGTTATGGTAAGGACAACGGTATTCATGAATAGGTTCATGAGAGGAAAGATCCTCGTATTGGCTACAGTGGGAATTGTATCATTGTCTAAATAGTCAGAGCTATCTTCACGCTTGGAGTAGGTAGCATCTTGATCATTGGGATGTGCCCCATAAGGTGAATTATGATGTCATACCTTTTTATTTTAAAGTGTGGGAGAGGGACTGGTTCTCTTGGCCCCTGTTCATTCTTTCCACATCCTAAACCCTTGTAGCCCATGGAATACATCATGCGACTAGACTTTTCATATTCAGGGATCTGGTAGTAGGTTGTCTAAGTATCTTTGGGACCCAAGTCGTAGGGGGTCTAACAATTTTTCTTTAGCAAAGCATCCTCCCTAGTAAAAATGACCCAATAGTTCACTCATCTCTAGGCCATCTGAAATGATAGTTGGGTCGACCTCTAGTTTTAGGTGACAAAGTGAGAGGTCTAAAACTAAAAGAGCTTGTTGCACATTATACTCCCCACAACCATATTCTAAAACTTTCATCTCCCATGAATCAAAAGAGGAAGTTGATGTAGAGGCATCATGGGGCACAAGAACTGAGGGAATCTGAATCTACTCGGGACTCCATGGCTTCGATTGAAGGAGAACAACTATCAATAGAGGGACACGTATAGGCACCTTTACAGAAAATATATTGAGAGCTCTACAATGAGTGAAGGGTTTGGATCTCCCTATATCATGATGTGTCCCTCATGTTTCAGTTTGATGCATTGATGGAATGTTGATGGCATGGCCTGCATGGCATGAATCCATGGTTGGCCTAGAAGCATATTGTATGGGAGTTCCAAGTCCAAGACATGGAATTTTTATTATAACAAGTAGGTCCAACTTCCATTGATAATGTGATTGTGCCAGCTGATTCCCTTTCCACATTGTCGTAAGTGGTTATGGTAATGATTTGGGACTCTAGATATTCTTTGTGTGTCCCAATTGTTTAATAGTTTCAATGTGTAAATATTCAAACCTGATCCATTTGTCCACAAGCACCCATTTTATCTTCCTACGGGTAAAAATACCTCTATATATAGGGGAGATTATGTGTGGGATCCTCACTAGGAAGCTCCTTGTGACTAAAGGAGATATACTCAGTTGGTGTAATGTTTTCCACCACGGCCTGAAGATGTGAAGGGTCTACTTCCATTGGCACTCTGACCCCTGGAGAGTTTTATACAAGATGTCTTTGTGTACATTTGATATTTTGAGAAGATCCAAGATTGAAATCTTGGTAGACATCTTCTCGAGTTGTTCAGGAGGTTATACCTACCATCTTGTGGGGTCAATGGAGAGGGTTCAGGGATCGTGAGATGAGCGTGCCTTATTACCGCAACGATAATCCTTCCCTTTGATCTAGATGGTATTCACATGTTCATTAGGAGAGTGGATACATCAATGAGTGAATCATAATGATTATTGTCAGTATTGGTATATAGATAATTTTCCACTCTGTAACTCTGGGATGACTCTCCTCGATCTAGATTTTTCTCATCTTCCTTTCCATGCTTAGGGAATGGTTCCTTGAAGATTCCCATCTTTTTGTTTAGCATCTAGGTTTTTTCTCGGGGTGTCGAATTTGATCTCCCCATTGTCAATGAGGTCCTGAATGTAGTGATGAAGCCGTAAACATTTATCTATTTTGTGCCCTTTGACACGATGTAGATCACAAAATTCATGCTCCTTGTACCATGCTTGGCTTTGGAGCATTATCATCAAAGGGTTGTGTTATGGGGTACATCACCATGTGAGCCGCATCAATTGTTTCAATATGATGGACAAAGGCTCATTGAGGGGGTGAATGTTCTATGTTTGGGTGGTGGTTGAATGGGTCCTTTGGTCAGTTTAAAAGGTTGACCACTTGGACCATTTGCACATGTTTGGAATCTGTAATCCCATCTCCCACCATGTTCTTTTTTTGTTAAATATTTTTGGATTTTCCATAGGTTTAACACTTTGGTTATCCTTAGAGTGTGATTTAATAGTTCCTTTGGAATAAGGGCTTTCTCTATTTGAATTCCCTTTTCAATAACCTCCTCAAAAGTGTGAACACAATGCATTTGAAGGTGGAAAGTGATGTCTAGATTTAGATTGGGCACAAATATACTTACCAGCTATTTTTCAGGGAATGCACAAGGGAAGCGACTAGCTATCCCTCTCCATCATTGTAGGAAGTTGGTGAATGTCTCGTTAGGGCAGTTGTTTAGTGTCACACAAGTCACCATGGTGATATCACTTTCTATATTGTATGAGAAGTTTTGTACAAACCTCTCTACTAGTTCTGGCAAGGTAAAAATAGACCCCGAGGTAAGCGAGTAAACCACTCCAAGGCTTGGCCTCCTAGGCTCTTTGGAAAGAGTTGTATGAGGTAATTATCACTATAGGCCACCTCTTGACATGCCATGTAAAAATACTTTACATGGTCTCGTGGGTCACCCTTCCCTCTATATTTGTCAAATTTTGGCATGTCAAATTTTTTAGGGAAGGGTTGAAGTGTCATAGTTTTTTCAAATGGATGGGGACATAGTTCTTCATATTGATATTTTCTTATGCTCCCCACATTACTCTCTTGAAGGTTTGTAAGTTTCATTTCATTGATTGCACTTCTTACGTGAGTAATTGTTCTTTAGTAGGGAAGTAGGGATATACACTGATTGTACTCTATATTGTCCCCTCCTTGATTTTCCTATGAAGTTCACTGATTTTGACCTTAGGTTTTGTCTTTTGTACATTCTTTTTGTTTATTTTTGTACATGAGAGGTTAACAAGGCTAATTGTCGACTAAGGTTACAAATTTGTTGCTGAATAGTGACTTCTTCTTCAAAGGTTCCTCTTCTTCTTCATACTATGGAGGCTCTTCAACATTTTTGTGTTCTATTCGACCTTTATGTGGTAATTTAATGAAAGGTATTTTATATCCCACTATATTATCATTTCCACGTTGGAGGTAGAAGCATGTCCATGTGTTAAAATATCATCCATGTTAATAAGGGTCTCTCCTCGTCATTAGCATTATTTTTAGGTGGGATTATTTCTTGTTCAGTGGGAATTTTAGCTCCCTAACTCCACTACACGTGCTAGCACCTATCCTTGTTTCTAAAAAGGAACTCATCTAGCAAGGTAGGATCGAAATCAAATTCTACATGTGGTGATTCTAGCTCATCACCGCTATGATCTATCATGTCTTCAACTTCTTTCTCCATGGAGAACAAAGGCCCAAGATCATGGCCGATAAAGGGATTTGACCCCTGCTTGTTTGAGGTTTCCCAATTTTTGCATTTTTTTCTTCTAATGTTTACTTTTTGAGCCCTAATCTTGTTTTAGGAGCCATGATGTGAAATAGTTTCACTAAGGTATCTGTGAATGTGTTCAAATATTTTCTATCAAACCTAAGTGAAATGTAAAAATAATGTCAAGAATTGAATGAGTATAATGAATGTTAAAGTACCAATGTGATAAAGTGATGGCCTAAAATGTAAGTCAACAAAGTGATGTAATGTTTGGTATCAAGCCTATCAATCGAATGAAGTACTTCCTAGGTTTGTTTCAAAAAGGTAGTTGGTGTTGTAAGATAATTAACAAGATGTCCCTACTTATGTCGAGTTCAAAGACATGAACAAGGCATAAGTAATAACAAGAAGTTAATGTGACCTCCTAACAAGGTATACTAGAAGAAGCAAGCCCTAATTCAATCAAGACCTATACTCCAAAAAGTGTCAGTTATGATTGTGAGTGACACACAATGTCACCAAGATATGTTGACCAAACTTTATGAGAAAGTAAGGTATTGATATCGAGATGATATTGATGTAACACACACAAGTGGTAACACTAAACACTTTTCAAAATTGAGGTAATAATTGGAATCAGACTTAAAGCGTCAAGTATACCTAGGAATTGTTAAAAGTGTGTATAGTGTAACCTTACAATGTAGATATTTAGGTCAAGTTTACAAGAAACAAGACGTAAATATCAAGATTGTAGTGACACGATACAAACAAGATAACCATTCCAAGGAGATTCAA
The DNA here is from genome assembly GCA_018340775.1 of Taxus wallichiana var. yunnanensis. Taxonomy (NCBI): domain Eukaryota; kingdom Viridiplantae; phylum Streptophyta; class Pinopsida; order Cupressales; family Taxaceae; genus Taxus; species Taxus wallichiana. The sequence goes on along the minus strand of CM031242.1, from coordinate 219,153,712 downwards.
GATGATGAACCAAGCCTAACTACAATGATGATCCTGACCTGGGTATCAAGATCATAAATGGAACCAATGATATGAGTAACAAAATGTCCCTACTTATGTCAAGTTCAAAGAAATGAACAAGGTGTAAGTAATAACAAGAAGTTAACGTGACCTCCAAACAAGGTATACGAGAAGCAAGCCCAAATTCAATTAATACCTATATCTCAAAAAGTGTGAGTTATGATTGTGAGTGACACAACAATGTCACCAAGATATGTTAACCAAAATTTGTGAGAAAGTAAGGTATTGATATCAAGATGATATTGATATAACACACACAAGTGGTAACACGTAACACTTTTCAAAATCAAGGTAGTAATGGAATCAAACTAAAAGCTTATAGTATAACTAAGAATTGTTAAAATGTGTATAGTGTAACCTTACAATGCAGATATTTAGGTCAAGTTTACAAGAAACAAGACGTAAATACCAAAATTGTAGTGATACGATATAAACAAGGTAACCTTTCCAAGGAAGTTCAAGGTGATGAATCAAGCCTAACTATGATGATGATCCGACTTGGGTATCAAGATCACAAAGGCTACCAATGATATGAAAACGTCTCCACACACTTTAGATGTTTAACTAACCCATCCAAAACATGGATGGGCATAAACAGACAAAAAAGTGGTAGAAACAATCAATTGATAATGCAAAGGTAGTCACTCTTCTTTTGATCAAAAAAGTGTCAAAAGAAAGTGAAGGAAGTAGATCAATTGGGGGTGAAAAATGTTGGCCTTACTTTGGCAGAGTTTCACCTCACCTTAGGGTAAGTGAAAAACTAAGAAAAAGTAATGCTTCCCATGTTTCATGATGAATAATGGCTCACAACTCAAAACTATTTTGAAATGGTCAAAGTTGGCTCCTGGTCAAAGATATCTTCCTAGGTGGTTCTCTCAACTAGGTGTTACAAAGTTGTCTTAAGTGAGCTCAATTTACCCAAAAAGTCACAATGACTAATTTGGGAGTATCTTGGCTTTACTTTACCCCTTCAAGCAAAAGTGGGCAACAATTAAATCCATCGTGTACTCCACGGGGTCATCATACGAAAAATGTGATGCTAACTCACAAGGAAAAACTAGTCAAGTAGGTTGTGCGGAGCACTTCCCGTTTCATCCACAAGGTTCCCTCTTGCATGTGGACTACTTTGGGGTTCCTAGGACCACCCCCATTGTTGTAGCTTAAGGCTTATGCCAAAGGGGTTATGTCCTAGTTTTAAGTGGATGGGACATACCCTTATCCGAACCTGCAAATACAATGTTTTGAATGTGGTGTGATTTTTATCTTGTTTAATTTGATGTGGTTTTCTTGAACACCTTTTGGCAACCTACATGGAAACTGTATTAGTAGTTTGGTTTTGTTTCAACTCCACCTTTCTTTGACAAGTGTTTGTGGTTCTACACAATGGATTAGTAGTTTTCCATAAAATGAATAAACATCATTTTTGATTCTCAAGATCACCCTAAGATGCAAGAGAAGAGCATACGTGACACAAAATCCAAGAATTCAACAAATGGAAACACTTAATTCAAACGTGAAATATATCTTTGCTCAATTTTGGACATTCAACATATTCTTAAAGCAATCAAAAGACATAAGAATCATTTTTGATTCCCAAGATCACCCCAAAAGGTACGAGGGAAGAGCATATGTGATCTTACTCTTATAATTAACATGCAAGGTTCATTCCATGTTTAGTCTAGCATATCCATTCAAACAAAATAAAACCTGCAATGATGTTAGTACCTTAGGAAACTAATTTTTCACAAATCTGAAAGTAATATGCCATCTCGAATGAAGCACCTATGCGTGGTTTAGGACATGTACATGGGTTAGGGTGTTTTGCGCCCTCTATGTAAACCAAAATTTTAGTGCTGTGTACACCTACGAGATGCCTACGCCAAGATTATGGTATGTTCGCTAGGGTTTAGGGTGTGTGCAGAGTTTAGGCATGTGTGTCGGGGTAAGAAAAAGGAGGTACAAAAAGTTAAGACAATGTATGTGTCTTGTGCCACCCAAGAGATGCCTATGCCAAGATTATGGTATGTGTCACGGGATTTAGGTGTGTGCACAAAGTTTAGGCATGTGTGTTAGTAGTAGCAAAAATAAGGTACAAAAACTTAGACATTGTGCCTATGCCACCCGAGAGATGCCTACACCATGATTATGGTATGTGCATTAGGGTTTAGGCATGTGTGCACCAGGGTAGCAAAAAGGTGGTATGAAAACTTAGACATTGTACCTATGCCACCCTAGAGATTCCTATGCCAAGATTATGGTATGTGTGTCTGTGGTGATAGGTTTTTGCAAATAAAAGGTGACAAGTATGATAATAACAGAGTGTGTGATGCACGCTAAGTGCATGAGAACGTGTGTATGTGCTAGGTTTAGTGTTCCTACACCAAGGTTAGTGTGTATGTGCCATTAGTGTAGAAGTTAGTGCACCCATTATGACATCAAAATATGGCCAAAGACACAAAAAAATCTCAAAACACTCCAAATTTTAGTAAGTTAGCTCAAAATTGACAACAACCCATTAGAATGAAAGCTCTAAATGAAAACCTACACATATAATACTAGAAAAATTCTAAGAAATTGAACATTATTTCCATATGTGTATATCAAAGGTTAGCAAAAAACAATAAAATTTGAGCTAGAATGTTAAGGGACTAAGGATCCATCCCACCGGGTGTGCCATATGTATGCATGATTTTTTTAGCTAAGTCAAGAAGATTAGAACTAACACCTAGTAGTCCTACAACAAAGCTAAATCAAAATCAATACATCATCATGCTAAGAGCTAAACAAGTAATAAACATCAATACTATGCATTAGAATCTTGAAAATAAACCTCAAGCTAACATACTAACATTTATTATTCTACTCTTTAGAAAGCTAAATCAATAAACTAGACCTATGTAGATCTTTTAGCTATCAAAAGGAGATAGTGGTTTCTTGATCCAAGATGATCAAAGATGGAGGTTCATCAAGCCATGGCTTATTAGGCCTTTCTTGATTAACTCCATTTTTCTTCACAACACTAACTTAATTTGTTTGAATACAAAAGGATGATTATTCTTCACTCTAATGGAGAAATGATCAAAGATGATAACAATGGCTATAGTGTATTTACTATATGCTCACTTTTACTTATCAAGAAGTAGGTGTAAGTGTAAAGGTAGGAGGAGGGCTCTTTATATATCCCAATGGATAGAAGAATCTCTACCCTTTCCATGTGGGATAAATGGAGAGGTTGGGTTAGTTGTGGATAAGAGAGGTTTAGAAAGGGTTGAGTTAACCTTAGGAGAGTTTAGTTTGTCTTTAGTGACCCAATGGGTTTGAGGGCTTTATTAATTAGTCCAAGTGATTAATTAATAGTTTTGCAATCTTATAAAAGTTTTTAGAGGAATAATTAGCATTATTTAGACTATGAGAGGATTTAATCAAACAAATGATGATCCATTGATTTAATGGAAGAGGAAGCTAATTAATCAATAACAATTAATTAGTCTAGGTAGAAAGGGGGTTAATTAATTAGAAATATAGATAGAAAGGGGATCTTAATTAATTAGAAATCATTAATTAATCTAAATAGAAAGGGGAAGTAATTAATTAGAAATAATTAAATAATATAAATAGAAAGAGGAGCTTAATTAATTAGAAATAATTAATTAATCTAGATAGAAAGGGGAACCGATTAATGGAATGTCGTTAATTGGTGTATTTATGGGATAGAAGGGTTAATTAACTAACGTAATGTAGCTAATTAATTGTGATAGAAAAGAAAGTGTGCTACATTAACGATATGTCGTCAATTTTCGGAAAAGGTACAATTAGTGTAATTTAAGTATTTAAATTTATTAAGATAAATTATAGGTGTTTACAGTCTCAAAAAAAAATTATATGATCATTCGAATTCGACACTACTAAATTTGTTTTTATTTAAAAATAAATAAATAAATAATAAAAAGAGTCATATTATTCTTGCGGCGATGGTGGTCCTGGAGACTTAGACCCGACACCTTTCAAGTGTATTGTTTTCTTTTCGATTTCCATTTTAAAAATTCATAATGGGTGAATGTTCTAATAAGTCAGCACTAAAATATGCATACCAAGGATTAGTTCCAACATCATCTTTAAATTCAGCGTATGATAATATTTTAGATACCGATATGGGTCACGTGGATATGGTTCAATTCTGTGATAGGGTAAGATGGGAAGGGAGGACTGTTTTTTCAAAAAGGCTTTATCGTTGTGGTTTACCTCAAGCGGTAGCATTTCCCATTGCCATACAATGCCCCGAATTTGTCCTAGCTTGTGCTAAACATTATGATCCTAAGCATCGAGGAATTTTTAATGACATAGATGAACCTTTCCTGCTCAATTCTCTAGATCATATGGAGGATTTGTTAAGAGTGCCACTTCATGAAGAAAATGCTGACATCTCACAAGAATCAACACAACAATTCTGGGATGAAAATCCTTTGAGATGGTCAAAGATGGTTGGTAAAAATTGGTTAGTCAAACCAAAAACTCACACTTCAAGAATTCCCAAAGAGTTGTTTTGGGTAGAGTTTCATGAAGAAATAGGAGATATGATTACTCTCCTCAATAGGGTTTTGGTCTACCTTCCGCTAGAAATTTTCATCCTTGGATGTATAAGTTCATTTGTATCATTCTTGATGCAAATATGTTCATTGATTTAGCAAGTATTGTTAGAAATACTCTCCATAGTAAATTGATTGAGGTAAGGATGACAAGTCATTTTTACATGACCCCATATTTGATTTATGGTATAGCAAGGAGGATATTTTTAGGGATATCAACTAGAGGTACAATGGCTCCTGGCAAGAATAGCATTTTTCACTTTTACCCATAGCTGGAGTTTAAGAACGGTTCTCACCATTTCTAGAGGGTAAACAATGCTTTCCTATTCTATATAATCCCGTCACTGAGGAGAAACGTAGAGGAAATATTTTCAGAAGATGCCAAGGAGGTGATAAAATAATGGGGAACTTAGTTTATCCATTTTCCCTCTTACTCCTATATACGAGTTGATGGATTTATGGAAGCTCCTTATAGACTTCCTAAATATGTTAGTGATAAAATAGCATTGATGGAACTTTCACATCATATTTTCAAAATCCATTTCCTACTGGTGGATAAACGCAAAGGAGGCATTTGTTTCCCAATTCAGATTGGGGAATACAAATGTCCAAATTCCCACAGTGTAGAACTTATGGAAAAATAATTTTCTCTCATAACTATACATCCTTTCACAAGCAGGGCTCAATTCAATATTAAAGGATCCATGGAAAAATCCCTAGGAGCAAGATATAGGCACAAGGAAAACATAGAAGACTATTGGGAAGAATGTGTGGATGACAGGGAGGTAAGACAATGAAAATTTTCTCGTCTCACACTAGCTCAAATAGAAAATTATGGATTGAGGGATCCTCCCTTAACCCTTGCTAATAATGGGATTGATCTTATGGATCCTGCCTATGATCAGATAGTTTTCACTCCACTCCCTGGTATTGATTGGAGTAGAGGAGATGAAACTTCTCTAGATGTCATGAATTAACCTATGTTAAAAAGGACTATGATGTGGTATGAGAATCACATAGCCAATTCTATCCCATTTTAGGCACATATATCAAAAATACAGAAACTACCAATGAGAGGGGGATTTACACAAAAACGTGGTGTAAACCTCTTCACACCAGTCCCCACCGACATCATCACATGTATCTCAAAGGAAAATTTGGTGGTTACCCAAACCTATCTCTAATAAAGAAGTGGTGTCTCAAGGATCGGTAAAAGTGTGCATATTTGGGAAGGAAAAGAATGTGTTTTGGGTATTTCTACCCCAAACTCATCTATTCACATCATTGAGAGTTCCAATAGACCTACCAAAGATCCAAATCATCAATGTCATACACCAGAGTCCAAGAAAATCCCAGTGGTACAAATATCTAATTCTTCCGAACATCTAGGTGATAAGGGTATTCCACAAGAACATGAGGATAATCAAGAATGTGTTGCAGATGCTACTTCACCAAGGATTGAGGCCACAGAACAACTACCTACTGGTTTTAGTCATGAGAAAGGCAAAGAGGATTTTTCTTCTAGTTCTCAACTTTTTTGTGTCGAATTAATGAATGAAACACCGACCTGGGTTGACTCTGAAATAAAAAAGAGAAAGAGATTGTTCTAAGTGGCCAACATTGATACGGATTCTATTTCTTCCATCTCTAACAAAGGTGTGCCCAAAAATTCTAATGTCTTCTCCATAGTAATTAATGATAAGCGAGAGATAAGTTTTTAGAAATTGCAATTCCTACTATCGAAAAGGATCATGCGGACATGATGGTCACTGACTATGAAGTATCCAAGATGGCCCTTGGAAAGACCACTTTCAAAAGTTATATTGTTATGGAAAAGGATTCAATGAATAGTGTGATTAAAAGGTTGGAGAGATACGAATCTCAAATTTCCCAACTCAAGGAATAAAAAATCATTTGATTTCATATGTTCAGCATTTGATTAGCCTAATTGTGTCTCCTTTTCCTGTTCCAGAGATGGTGGATATCTTGGATCAATAAATTCTCAATCAATCAAAGGATGTGATCACTCTAGGGAACACTCTAAGGTCATGGGTTTCTAAGATAGAAAGTGGTGGGTTGAAAACAATTGTTGAGGTGATAAAAATATATGAGAATATTTATGCCTACCTTGATCCAATGTTTCCATTCAAGGAATGCCTCATTACAGAATTAATAACACTAGATCATATTTTTCCAAGTCTTCAAGATCTTTCTTGCATGGAATCTACATTCTTAGCCTCAGAGGGGATACTTGATTTTGATCATCGCATGACATGAATTCTATGGTTAAATCATGCTAAGTCTAGGAAAATGATTCTAGAAGACTTGGTAATTCAGTTTGATAGTTTGTGCAATGAATCCTATACCACGATCTCTTCCATTTAGGTCTTCATCAAAGAGATTCCTTGTACCTTCATCAATGAAAATAGCTAAAGGAATTCAGTACAACATCTGGTGGAGCAGTTTACAAAATTGATACATGAAATGTATACTCTTGTTGATGTTTTTTCCACTTCTTATATGGATCCAATCTAAAGTTGCAAACATGTATACCATACCATGTAAGATTCTTGAAATGCAAGTACTTTTTGAGGCTGGTATTCTCCGAGTTGTTTTCTCGGAAGAAGAGAAGATGCACTAGACATTGCAAAAGCTCAAATATTTTGAATTGAAAGAATCAGGATCCTTGTTTTTCCAACAACATGGTAGGGTGATTTCCTATATTTTCTCATGGGTGGGAGAGTCCATTTCTCATACGATTGAGATAGGTGGACCCCACCCCCAATGGATAAGGCACTAGTTTTTGTCAAATGTTTTGAAAGTGGTATTTTAAATGATGTTATTATTAAATTCACTTTTGAGAAAATTTATGAGAATTCTATTTCTAGTTACTTTTTCTAAAGTTAGTTGAAAATGTCAAAGTCACTTAAATGCCTTATTTAATGTGCATTTAAAATCCTAACTACTTTGTAACCAACTTTTGGGTTATAAAAGTATGTTAGGGGCTCATTTCTAAAGGTGAATTTTGAAAGAGTTGACAGATCATATCGTAAACCTGTGCACCACAATGAAGTTGCACTCAAGTTGAATCGAAATAGATCCAACGTAGTCACAAGGAAGAATCGATCAATAAATGAATAAACTTTCATAATGGAATAAAGCTTGTTCATTAAGGAAAAGAAAATGGAGTGTCTTGGCATGCTCATAAATGAATAGTAAATGGGTACATATAGGGTGTTAAGTAACCCTAGTGCATGACACACATGAAACCCTAAACCTAACCCACATGAGATGACCCTCCAATATGAGAGGAGGACACATAGGATAACTCACACTAACACCCCCTTCATCGAAGCTGGGGTAGCGGCTATGAGACAACCAGAAAAGGAAGACACCCCTAAACAACTAAGAAAGATGTGTCAATGGGGCCTGGCAACTAAAGGCCTGATAAGGTGCCCATATACAAACACAATATTCCTAGAAGAAGAAGAAGAAGAAGAGAAGGAATACATAGCCTAAAGAAGATGAGTAGTTGCAGAAGACCTCACCCCAAGAAGAGACCGTAAGTGAAGAAACTTCATCTCAATGAAGGGCTCAATGAATAAATCTACAATCTGATCAGCTATCTGAATGTACTGAATGTCGATGACACCATCATGAATAAGATCCCATATGAAGTGCATATAGATCTCAATGTGCTTCATCTGCTGATGCTGAATTGGATTTCTATAAATAGAGATAGTGCTTGTGTTATCATAGTAGATAATGGTAGGCCACCGAAAGTGGATGCCAAACTCTGTCAAAATACCCTGTAGCCAAATAGCTTCTGTGGCAGCATTAATAGGTCCTCTGTATTCTACCTCTGTAGATGATATCAAAATTGCATTTTGCTTCTTGCTAGACCAACTAATAGGACCCAAACCAAGAGAGAAATTGTAGCCAGAAGTAGATTTCTGATGATCTAAGTCACTAGCCTAATAAGAATCTATCAACCCAATCAAGTCAATATCAACCCCTCCATGATATTGAATGCCATCAAACATAAGTGCCACAAACATAATGAAGGATCCATTTAGCTTCTTTCCAATGCAACTCATGTAGCTCCGCATGAATCTGGACACAATCCCAATAGTATACAATAAATATTGTCGAGTGTGAGTCAAGTAAATCAAGCCCCCACCAACTTTCGATAAAGAGTACCATCAACCAAGGAGTAGACCAATCTGAAACCAACTTAACCCCAGAGAGAAAAGGAGTGAGATAAGACTTGCAATCGGACATCTGAAAATGAGCTAGCAAATCAAGAGCATACTTAGGTTGCAAAATCAAGATTCCCGAGTCAGATTTTGAAATTTGGATCCCAAGGATGTAATGAAGCAGACCTAAGTCAGTTATGGAAAACTTGTTGGCCAAGGAAATCTTCACAATCAATAATAGAGGAAGAGCTGCTTGTGATAAAAAAGTCATCAACATAGAGAACAAGAATGAGTATGGAGTCATCTTGCCATAGAATATAAACATTTGGATCAAAGTGACACCTAGTAAACCCTGATGTAAGTAAGAAGGAGTCCATCTTGGCATACCAAGCCCAAGGGGCTTGTTTAAGGCCATAAAGAAACTTCTTTAACTTATAAATGAGTGAGGAATCTTGGACATAACCGGAGGTTGTTCCATATAGATCTCTTCCTCTAGGTCACCATGAAGGAAGGCACTCTTAATGTCCATTTGATGGACTTTCCATCTATTCATTGTGGAAATGGCTAGGGTCAGTCGAATAGAAGTCATCTTCGCAACCGAGTAACGGTTTCGTATAATCAACCCCAACTATCTGGGAGAAACCCTTTGCTACTAATCGTGCTTTAAACTTTTTGATGTCTCCATCTACTCCATACTTTTTTTGAACACCCACTTACTTGAATGATTTTTCTTCCTTTTGGAAGAGTGGTGATATCCTAAGTATCATTCTTCATGAGAGAGGAATGCTCCTCATCCATGGCATAATCCCACTCAGAATACTAGAAGCCTCCCATAAAGATTGTGGATTAGAAGCAGAGGTGAAGAAAGAGTGGGGTCCAACGAAATCGAGCGAGTATGTCTCATATCCGAGGTATCTCCAACTAAATCTCTAGCACTTTGTAAAGTATTCCGACCCAAAGGGGACTAGGAGGATCGTGCTCAGATTCGAAGACTCTTCACTTGAGTGAGAAGGGACATAGTCCTCATCATCACTACTATCAGAATCAAAAGACTCAAAGGTCTAATGGTTGGTAGGATGAGGAAGACGGGAATGCTCAACAACATCATCATCTGATGAGTCAAAATCTAAGTTAGTGAGCTAAAGAACCTCAATAGGTGGAGAAGTAGAATTTGAAGAAGACTCATCGAACTTAACACTTCTCTCAATATATAACTCATGAGAAGTAGGATTCATCAATTGATATCCCTTCATGCCATCAAGATACCCTACAAAGATACAAGGTTTGGATTGTGGTTCTAAGGCCTTGCGTTTCTTCTTGGGAATTTGAGCCATAGCCTTGGATCTGAAGACTCGAAAGTTCTTAACATCAGAATTGCATCCAAACCAAGCTTCAAAGGGTGTCATCCCTCTTACTACCTTTGCGGAACATGGTTGTGAATGTAATTTTCACAATTCACTGCTTTGGACCAATACTATGGAGGAAGAGACTTCGAGTGAATCATACAAGTGGCTATCTCCTTAAGATTACAGTTCTTTCTTTCTGTGACTCGATTTTGTGAAGGGCTATAAGCAATTGTATGCTGCAAAGAGATCCCTTTAGAAGTATAGAAATCCATGAACCTATTGTTTACATATTCACCTCCATTGTCATTTTGAAGAACCTTGATAAACCATTCCGACTGTTTCTTAGCAAGAGCCTTAAAGTCTTGAAAATATTCAAAGACTTTAGACTTAAGCTTAAGAAAATATACCCAAGTATATCGCAAATAGTCATCAATGAAGGTTAGCACATAAAGAGCTCTAGTAAACGAAGGAGAAGGAAATGGACCAGAAACATCGTTGTGAACAAGATCCAAAGGATGAGTGGCTCTCCATTATTTTCCTTTGTCAAAGTTCTTTTCAGGATGCTTTCCAAGGGTATAACCCTCACAAAGACCCTTATAAAATTTGACACGAGGCAACCCGTTGACCATTTCATTTTGGCTCAATTATTCAAGGTAGCGATAATTTAGATGTCCAAAACACTCATGTCATAGCTTACTAACCTCATTTGCATGAGTGAGCAAGGCAATGGGCATAGAATCAGAAGTAAAGTGGGAGAAGGTGTACAACTGTGAACGGTGATTTGTCTTTCCCTCAGCCACTATAGTTTCATCATTAAGCTCACGAATAATCACCGAGTTAGGACCAAATTCCACTCACATTCCTTCACCAAGGTGATTAATTTGGTAAGCCGATAGGATATTGGTAGAGAGATCAGGAACACTCAACACTTGGTTAAATGTTCCCCCATCCATCTCTACCTATCCACTACCAGAAACCAACACTTTCGTGTCATTACCCATCGTGATTTGGGACATTCCACAAGGTTCAATGTTGGAAAACTCAACATATGAAGAACCCATGTGGTGCGAGGCACTAGAATCTATAATTCATGTTGATGAAGGAGAAACTCTAGCTACAAGGGCTTTTCCTTTCTTCTTATCATTTTTAGCACCTTTTGTAGTAGAAGACTTGGCCTTCGGAGCACTTTGTTTTATGGATTCAAGAACACTTATTTTATTCTTCTCAAGTAAATGAGATAAGTGATCAATCTATTTTTTATAACAATATTGCTCATCGTGACCAGAATTCTTGCAATAGGAACACAAATACTTGCTTTTTTGTGCCTTAGGCTCAGAAGTTGAAGTGTTTGTGTAATTTTTAGGTTTGGTATTGGTTTCTTTCTTCTTTTTAGTCTTCTTTCCCTTGCTAGTACTTGCTACAAGGGCATGTGACTTGGACTTGAGAGACCCCATTTGAATGAGTTTTTCTTGTTCTTGAATGAGTTGGGACGAAAAATAGTCAAAGGAGGGCATAGTCCAAGTATCACCCAAAGCAGATTTTGTAGCATATAAATTTAACACAAAGATAGAATATTTAGGACCTAGCTTAGAGAGAATTGACAAGATCAATTGAGAATCTTTCTTCTCTACTTGACATCCTTTTAACAACAATCTAATGTGGACAAATTTCAAGAAGAAATCTTGTAGGTTTTCAAAGTCACTAGGATTTAACCCTAGTAGTTCATTTTCTAACTCATGCGCTCTCATGTCATCTAGTTATCCAAACATCACATCCAACATTTTCCATGCAGATTTAGGTGTTTCGGATGCCTCAATGTGGAAGAGCAAGTCAAGAGAAATAGACATGCAAAGAAGACCTAAACCTTCATCACTATGGTTTAACCACTTAGATTTTTAGGTTTGTTGTCTAGTTCAGTCTCAGTTCCCATGGTGATGTGGAATAACCCTTTACTCCTTAGTTTCATTATTATTTTTGATCTCCATTCAAAATTTGAATGGCATAAGCAAAGGAATTGAAAGTGCATCCATAGTGAGAGAGAGAGAAAGAAATGTAGAAAAGAAACACAACCACCTAGGATAATAACAACCCCTACTTTCGAAACTTTATAGTTTAGTGCGTTGATTACAATCAGTCCGTGCATGCGGTTTGAAACACTTGGTAACTCGTCTTGCAATTAGCATAATAACGCGCAAGAGAGAAGACCACGACAGTGTTTCATGCGCGCAACAAAAAAGGACACCGTAAACAAGCACAAACAAAAAACAAGGAAGGAGGTGAAATCTAATCCTGATTGTGAGAAAAAATGTCTCATGTCATAGATGAAAAACCCCCTTGCTGTAGATTTTGGCGGATGCACTCACTAGTCGCAAGCAATAATAAGGGTAAAAACAATGATTGGGAACTCAAGGAGTTCAGATATCTTACGAATCTTTGGAAAAAATTCTGGAAGGAAATAAGTGCTCAAAGTGATGCTGCACACTTGAGCACATGATAAGAGAAAAAAATTGACAATAACATTAAAAATTACCATTTTGAAACGTCCTATTTAGCTAATTTGAGAGCTAGTGGATTTTTTCAAAAATGATTAAAAAAACATTAAATAAAATGATTTTAAACATATATATATATAGACTAACCGAAAAGAAAAAATTGAAATTAATATAAATAGATTTAATTAAATCTAATTAATTACAATTAAGTTAATTTAGATCTAAAAAAATAAATCCTAATTTAAATATTTAAAGTAGGATCAATTAAAGTAAATTAATTTACATCAAGAAAAAGTTGTGTTGTTTCAAAAAACTTACCAAAAGACTAAAACCATGAAGTATGCTTTTACGTTTGTTTTTTTATAAAAGAGTTGATGGATCAGACAAAAGCTGTGCACCACAATGAAGTTACACTCAAGTTGAATCGAAATATCTCCAACGTAATCACAAGGAAGAATCAATCAATAACTGAATAAACTTGCATAGAACAAATCTTGTTCATTAAGGAAAAGATAGTGGAGTGTCTTGGCATGCTCATAAATGAATAGTAAATAGGTACATATAGGGTGTTGAGTAACCCTAGTGCATGACACACATGAAACCCTAAACCTAACCCATGTGAGATGACCCTCCAATATGAGAGGACACATAGGATAACCCACACTAACAAATTTGAGAGAGGAGAAGAAAATACTTTTTGTGTAATTTTGGTTTCAGGAAAGAAATTTTGTGTTCTTTTGTGAAGACATTTGGAGTTAATGAAATATGAACTTTGTGTCCCATTCATTATCTCTTATAAAATTTTATGTTCTTATGTTCATTAGATGTTAGATGTTTAAATATTGTCTTTGATCTTATTGTCAACATTATTAATATGTTGTTCTAGTTCACAATGATTAAGCTCGATTATCTACTTGCTCACATGTGTTCCCTTTTACTCATTCTCGTTTAGCTGATGCAAAATCTGTTTTATTTGTGTTAGTTATTTATTGTTCTTCTCCATGCAATATTAGGCTCTACTTTTACCTAACTCTTGCATGTTCCTTCCATTCATTCCATTACTTCATTCTATTCCATCTCCCTCATTCACTTTTCTTTCCATTGATGTTCCAAAACACTCCTCACATACAATTTTGAATTTACAGGTGTAAATATAGTTTTGTTTTTCAATAAAGAAAGCCTCACCTTCATTAAGGAGGGAATTTTTTCCCACACTATTGCATGTCATTTACATGCTTGCAAATCCATATGTTAACAATTTTTGGTGACTTTATTGGGGATTCAAAAATCATTAACCAGTGCTTGGTTAAATCTTTATGACTATCCCCTCTGTACAAGCTAAAGTTCTTCAACCAAACCTTATACCTGACAAATATTTTCAAGGAGACATTGTTTTCAAACTCGAACAAGAGCTTAAGAAAACCACAAAATCTTACAGCAATTTGTGGTTGTTGATAGAGCCATTGAAATAGAAACCTACATTGAATACCTTAGAAGAAGAGCACCCACACTTGTGGCAAGAATACCTCATAAACACGTGTTGATCATTATTCATCGACGCAACCATCTTCCACTAAGGTAATAATTTATAGGACTATTACAGTAACCCACCTATCTTTGCAACCAAATCTTACTTTTACAAATACTCAAGAAGACATCATCATATTTTAGGAAAGCTATTTTAGAAACGTGCACGAGAAAATATCATTTTCATCTCACCACATCAGTACTAGATAACTAAGAAGATCAAGTTGTGAGAGTTGCTAGGGTCATTCAGAACAAATATATTAAGAAATAGAGTAAAGAGAAAAGGATAGAGCTGATTAGAACATGTCGGTGATCCCTTCACAAGTAAATATCGATGAAGATTACTTCCCAATTTCTATGGAGATGGAAAGACATCACTAGATGACCACATTTCTACCTTATTTGTTACATGTGTAGTTTTGTCATTAGAATATGAAGATGATGTTATTCCCTCTTTGTTGAAACATTGCATGACATTTCTGCTGATTGGTTTCATCATCTACCAAATGGATGCATTACAAAATATAATGATATGAAAACTAAGTTTTAAGATCAATTCAAGACAGAAGAAGATGAACATTCTCTTCTTTCCCGACTATCTTAGGTAAAGAAAGAGCCAACATAACCCATGAGGAATTTTATGGATAAATTCAAAAAAATGGTGAAAAATTTCTTGCCAGGATTTTCCCAAACCCTAATGGAGAAAAATGTTTCTTTATTAATGCACAACAACCAGAAGTGTGCTATTAGCTAAGAAGGGATAGAGTGGTTACTTTGTAACTTGCTCAATCCTTGGCCAGATAAATTGAGGATGACTTAATCATGGTGGGTAAGTTTAAGAAAACCTCCTTCAAGGGAAAGAGTCAGAAACCCCAATGCTTCAAAATCTATACTCACTAAGTTGGCTAATGATGTGCTATCTTTGAAAAATCAAGTTGCTCAAAGTAGTAAACATGATCCTTACAAAGACATCCCAAGAAAAGGATACGTTCCCAACAAATCCAGGATTGCAGGTGCTCTGACAAGGCTTGCTATTGAATAAGCTTCCACAACTAACTCAAAATCTTGATGAAGTTGAGGTCATTGAAGTTGACGAAGAAGAGCCAGACTCTGGAACATCTGAACCTAAAGTCGAAGATCCTGAAGGAGAGAGTAATAATCATTTCTTTGAGTATCATTCAGAAGAAGAAGACAAATATGAAGAAATTATAGAAGATATGAATAGTCAATCCTTCATTGTCTTCACACGCTCTCAGAAAAAGGAGTAGAGTACCACTAAGGTGGAAGATAGAAGGATCTCCAAGGAGGTTCTTAAAGAATCTAAAACTAAATAAGATTCCAAAGAATCCAAGACAAATGAGACTCCTAAATATTCCAAGGTGATTGAGGTTTCCAAGGTCAAAACTATCTTAAAGAAAGGAGGGCCTTTGTCAAAATTCAATGAGTTGATAAATCAGATATGAAGAAAGTTTCTTCTTCCACATCAGTATCAACCAAGCCCAAAGCAAAGGTCAAAAGTGTGCCATTATCAAGTTAGAAAGAAATAGTATCTGAGACATCAAGTATGGTTACTTTTCCCAAAATTGATATCATCAATCATATCAATAAAACAAAAATTTCCATGTCACAGGCAGTAGTAATTGAAGTCCAAAAAGGTCCAACTCGAGAAATTGGTCCAGTTTATCAAAGGCGACTCTATTGTTGATTCCTCCAAAGGAATTATAAAAACTCCCAAAGATGGGAAGACTCAAAATATTTTTGCAGCCACTACACCTTTGAATGAAAAGATTGAATCTTTCTTTGTGTCCTTTTTGATCAACAGATGCAAATTAAGTAATTGCATTATAGATTTTGGTTCCTCGGATAATGTGATGCTTGCAAAAGTAGAACATGCTCTTGGGTTGAGTTGTACAAGAACATTTGGATCTTTTTTCTCCATGGAGATGAGAAAAGTTCCTATGATTGGGAAAATTAAAGAATTTCAAATGGTTTTAGCCCAATTTCCTCAAAAGCGAGTTAAGGTAACTATTCTAGTTGCTGAAATTCCTACTTCATATGGTATATTATTGAGTAGGAAATTTTGCAAAGATCTGGGTGGTGAGATTTAAATGGACTAGTCTCATGCTATGATCCCTATTAGTGGAGAAATGAAGAATCTAATGCTAGAAACTCAAAAAAAAAAAAACATTGTAATGAAAACCAATGATCTATGTGCACAAGTCTTGTTTCAAAACTCAAGTATGGGTAATTATATGATGAATACAGAGGTTCATGCACCTGAGGTCACTTGCCAAGACCCTAATGAGATATGGACTCTTGAGTTCGATGGAAGTTGTTGCTCAACAGGTTCTAGCGCAGGAGTGGTGCTCATATCTCCGAATGGTAAAATATTTCCTTTTTCTTACAAACTCCAATTTTCAAATACTAACAACACTGCAGAATACGAGGCATTAATTCTTGGTCTCCAAGATGAAAAAGAGAAAGGGATCAAAAATTTGAAAGTATTTGGAGATGTGTAATTTATCATGAAATGAGTTAAAAATCAATTTCAAGTAAAGAATAATCATTTGAGGCATTACCGAAGTAAAGTGTGGGATGGAATAGAAATATTTAATTCTTTTTCCATAGAATATGTCCCTAGTAAAAGGAATGACAAAGCTGATTCTTTATCACTCTCATATTCATTAATGATTCCTCAATCAAAGTTTAATCAAAACAAATACACCATTGAGATAGCTTTTAGGCCAAGTGTTCCCGACAATGTAGAATATTGGCAAGTATTCAATGGTGATCAAAAAATTATTGCCTTCTTGGAAAAGAGAGATAATTTTGAACATTTGTACTTTGAAGGAAGTTATTCTACATTTTGTGAATTGATGACCACACCCATTCAAGAAGGAATTGAGAATGAAGATCTTGGTGATGTCATCATTCAAATCAAAGGCAATAAAATTCCAAAAGTATTGGTTTCACTTGAATATTTTTTTGATAAACATGAAAGATTTATCAAAGAGAAAGAGCATGTAGGACCTATCAATTCTATTGACTATGCACAAGTTAACCTTGGTACCAAGGAAAAACCTCACTTGATCAACATCGGTAAGTGTTTCTCACCTGAGGAGCACAAGAAATTTGTAAGCATCCTTACCAAATATTATGATGTATTGGATTAATCATATGAAGATTTGAAGTCTTTCTAACCTAGGGAAATGGAGCATGCCATACCCTTGAAACCTGGTGTAGTTCCATTCAGGAAAAATCAAAGACAGTATAATCCCAAGATTGCAGGGAAAATATTTCATGAGGTTCAAAAGATGTTAGATACACAATTAGACATTCAAATTGGATAGCTAATATTGTACCGGTTCGTAACAAAAATGGATAAATTAGGATTTGTGTAGATTTCCACAATCTTAATCAAGCTTCCTTGAAAGATAATTATCCATTGTCATTCATGGACCATATTTTGCAGGTAGTAACTGGATCGGAAATTCTATCCATGCTAGATATTTTCTCTGGTTATAATCAGATCGAAGTGGCTAGAGAAGATTAACATAAAACCACATTCACCACCCCCTGGGGTACGTTCGTGTATAGAAGAATTCCTTTTGGTTTGATCAATATCGGTGTATTGTTTCAAAGGGCTATGGATATGGCATTATCAAATTATAAAGACAAGATCATCGTGACATATCCAGATGACTTGACAATGTTATCAAAGAAATGAGAAGATCACCTAAGAGATTTAGAGAAAATATTGCAAAGGTGCCGACTTCATAAGATCTCTTTAAATCCAAAAAATTTCGTGTTCAGAGTTACAGGAGGGAAACTCCTAGATCATATTATTTCTAAGGAACAAACTAAGATGAATCATAAATGCGTTCAAACTATCAAGAATCTTTCCTTGCCTACAAGTAAACCTGGAGTCCACTCATTCTTTTGGAAGGTAATTTTTTTGAGAAGGTTAGTGCTAGATTTTCACCGAGATGACCAAAGAAATCATAGATATGATGAAATCAAAATAATCCTTCAAATGGTCGAAGGAAGGTATAGAAGCATTTCAAAAAATCAAGGGTGCTATTGAAAAATATCCTACATTAGTGTCTCCCAATTTTAAAAAGGATTTCATAATCTATTTATATGCTTGCCGCACACTATCTCTACGATCCCGACTCAACACAATCAATAGGGAATCAAATATCCTATTGCATTCATGAGTTCTAGATTCAAGAAACATAAAATTAATTACACTCCCTTGATAGGCATGCATATGTAGTGGTGAGATCCTTGATACATTGCTAGTACTATGTGTTGAATTCACACACCAAATTCTTAGTTCCGGACACCATGATTAAATCAATGTTGACACAATAGGAACCAGGATCTAAAAGAGGTAATTGGGTCTCCAAGATCTAGGAATATGATTTGGATATCAAGCCTACCAAGTTAGTTCAAGGAAGAGGAATTTTCCAACTCATCACGGAGAATGAGCCATGAGATGACTTTGAAGAAGAACCAATTGAAGAAAGTTTATCACTGGTAGTTTTGTCAAGTACCACGAGGCGAATGGTATTATGATATAGCCTACTTTCTCACATATGGTGAATGTCCGAGAATCGATGACCATGGAAAAGAGAGATATCAAATTGAGAGATGTTAGGTATGTTATTTGGGACAACACATTATTCAAAAAATAATTGATCACATGTTCCTCATATGTGTCGATAAGAAACAACAACCCATGTTGCTTTGATCTTTTCATAATCATTCTTACGGTGGTCATTTCTCTGGCCCAGTGAGATATCATAAAATTTTGTGAGCACATTATTACTGGCCCACTATGTTTTCTAATGCTCAGAAATGGCTAACAAAATGTGAAGCTTCTCAGTAATTTATTGGAAGACCTAAATTGGCAGCTTTGCCTTTAAATCCAGTTTGTCATTAAAGAACCCTTTTAACAATGGGGTTTAGATTTCATCAGAGTTTTGAATCATAATTCTAGTGTTGGTCATATTCATGTGCTCACTATAACTGACTACTTTACAAAGTGGGTAGAAGCTATACCGGTGAAAAAAACATCTACTGTAGTAATCTGTGACTTCATTAAAGAGAATATATTGATTTGCTATGGAATTCCATAAAGATCGTGATGTAAAATTATACCAAATTTTCTTTTACAGAGATGATAGGTTTCTATTATGGTTATGGGGTATCTTTATCTTATTCTTGATTATTACCCGCAAGGAAACAATCAAGTAGAATCTAGTAACAAAAACATCATTACTATCATGCACAAGTTAGTCAAAGAAAATCAAATAACTTGGCAAAAAAATTTATATGATGCATTGTGGGTTGACCACATAACTCCCAAAAGAGAAATTAGGATGTCTCCATTCCAACTCTTGTATGGAACCGATGCTCAAATTCCCATTACATTGGAGTTACCGGCATTACAATTGGCTCAAGTAGTTGACGATGAATGCTTTGCCAATGTGTTGGATAAAAGGATCATGTTCCTAAGTAAGCTTGAAGAGTAGAGAAGTCAAGTGGAAAATAGGATCGAGGAACACCAATCCAAGGTAAAGAAATTGTTTGACAGGAAAACTAAGGAGAGAAAATTTCAAATCAATGACTTAGTTCTTCTCTGGGACAAAGACGTGAACCAAAATGAAAGCACAGGAAGTTTGATTCATTTTGGCTAGGCCCGCTCAAGATCGAGACATTTATGTGGAGATAACACCTATTACTTGGTGTATCCTGATGGAACTCATTTCCATTTTCCCTAGAGCAAGAAATATCTCAAGTACTAATAAAATTGAAAACGGGTTGTCATCCGTATGTACATAGGTAATTAGGATTTTGGTTTGTTTGTTTTCCTGTTTTTGGTTTCCTTTCTTTTGTCATCTCATTTTTGTACTCCATCATTTTTGGGATCGTTTTCATTAAATATTTGGGTCTAGGTCTTTGCTACATCTATGAAGTCCTTGTCCCCAATAAGAGCCTATTGTTATCGCTAATTTTGACTTTACAAAATTAATAAACGTGAAAATTTTTAAAAAATTCAAAAGTGTTATTTTGCGTGATTTTTCTCCCTCATCATAATCGTCTTATTCTCACGGTCATTTTGGCTTTCATTTCATCCATTTTGAATAATCCCTTCTCCCATTATGACGCAAACCGTGTTTTAATTATTTAATTAATATTTACCCTGTTATTTAATAAAATTAATATTTATTAAATTTTAGGGTTTTTCAATTAATAAATATTAATTTAATACTCATGGAAGTTGTTCGAGAAATTTTGGAGAACTATTATTTTTTATTATTAATTGCTGTAACTATCATGATCAAGTGTCGGGGACAGTTATTCTCCGCTTCCAATTCTTGCAGAAAATTTTAATTTTTCTTCTATCATCCAGGAATTGATGAGGAGACGGTTACAAGAGGTTGTAAAAGTAGAGGAATTTGGGAAGAAGGAGAAACAAGGAAATATTGCAGATATCCAAAACCAGAAGAAGGAAAAGCTTATTCTACATCGCATGGAAACTGCACGAGAATTAGCTAGAGCCAGGAAACCTTAAGAGTTCCAGGTAGTTGTCTCTATTTTTGAATCACACAAGAACCCATCATTCTTCATTTTCTATAACTTCTCTTTACTATGTGCCACATGCCTTTCTCCAAGAAGCCACCCCAAGAGTAAAATCTCTTTGTAACCCATGTATGAAAGCCAGTAGTTTGTATTTATTGTTTATTGTTGTTTTGTGCAAAAGGAATAAGATCAAAATAAAGTTTCCATGCAGGCCCAAAGATAGTGTGCACATAGCCATAGAAGGGAGAATTTGAAAGAAAAATCAATCCAGGAAAAGATCCACCCATGCTTGGAAAGGATTAATAAGACCCAAATGAAGACAAGAGTCCACACCATGCTTGGAAGGAAAATGAAGTCTATTTTTATCCACGTATATCATGAGGAGGAAAGAATTCTATTTGCACATTGACATAAATAAATAATTCTATTTGGAGGTCCACGCATAGCCCGAGGAGAGGAGAATAAACATGCATTATCTTCAAACATGTCCACGTAGTCGACAGAAAAAGACAAAATAGAATTCTTAGAATTCCATGCATGCTTAGGAAGCAGGATGCCCACACACCATAATGAATCTTCCCACACATGCTAAATTAAACAAAAATCCAAACAAAACAAATCCACACATGCATAAGATTTTATTTTATTTTATTATTATTAATTTTTTTAAAAGAAGAGAAAGAGAACAACAAGAATGTCACACATGCTTAAAGAAGGATAAATTTGATCAATGTGCCAGGGAAGGAGAAACAAGATCACTTGCTTCCAAAGAAAAATATCAGGCTCGTGTAGCCCACACATTGCTAGAAATAACAAAAGTGATTTAAATTGTATTATTTTCCGGATGGTGATTTGAGCGTAGTCTCAATATTTTGTTTGTATGATCATTTTGAATTCGACACCGCTAAATTTATTTTTATTTAAAAATAAATAAATAATAAAAAGATTCATATTATTCTTGTGGCAATGGTGGTCCGGAGACTTAGACCGACACCTTTCTAGTGTATTGTTTTCTTTTCACTTTCCATTTTAAAAAATTCATAATGGGTGAACGTTCTAATAAGTCGGCACTAAAATATGCATACCAAGGATTAGTTCCAACATCGTCTTTAAATTCAGTGTATGATAATATTTTAGATACGATATCGGTCATGTGTATATGGTTCCATTTTTGTGACAGGTAAGATTGATAGGAGGACTATTTTTCAAAAATTCTTTATCATTGTGCCTTACCTCAAGCGGTAGCATTTCCAGTTGTCATACAATGCCCCGAATTCATCCTAGCTTCTACGAAACATTATGATCCTGAGATTCGAGGAATTTTTAATCACAGAGATGAACCTTTCTTGCACAATTCTTGAGATCATATGGAGGATTTTTTAAGAGTGCCACTTCATGGAGAAAATGTTGACATCTCGCAAGAATCAGAGACAACAATTCGGGATGAAAATCCTTTCAGATGGTTAAAGATGGTTGATAAAAATTGGTTGGTCAAACCAAAAACTCACACTTCAAGAATTACCAAAGAGTTGTTTTAGGTAGAGTTTCATGAAGAAATAAGAGACATGATTACTCTCCTCAAGTAGGGTTTTTGTTGTACCTTCCACTATAAATTTTCATCCTTGGATGTATAAGTTCATTTGTATCATTCTTGATGCAAATATGTTCATTGATTTGGCAAGTATTGTTAGCAATACTCTCCATAAGGAATTGATTGAGGTAAGGATGACAGGTTATTTTTACATGACCTCATATTTGATTTATGTTGTAGCAAGAAGGAGCATATTTTAAGGGCTAACAAGTAGAGATATAATGGGTCGTGGAAAGAATAGTGTTTTTATATTTTACCCACAGTTGTAGTTCAAGAACGGTTCTCACCATTTTCGGAGGGTAAACAATGCTTTCCTATTCTATATAATCCAGTCACTAAGGAGAAACCTAGAGGAAATATTTTTAGAAGATGCCAAGGTGGTGATAAAATAATGGGGAACTTGGTTTATCTAGTTTCCCTCTTACTCCTATATACGAGTTGATGGATTTGTGGGAGCTCCTTACAAACTTCCTAAATATGTCAGTGATAAAATAGCATTGATGGAACTTTCACGTCAGCTTTTCAAAATCCATTTCCTACTAGTGGATAAACACAAAGGAGGCATTCATTTCCCAATTCAGATTGGGGAATACAAATGTCCAAATTCCCATAGTGTAGAACTTATGGAAAAAGAATTTTCTCTCATAACTATACATCCTTTCACAAGCAAGGCTCAATTTGATATTAAAGGATCCATGGAAAAATCCCTAGGAGCAAGATATAGGCACAAGGAAAACATAGAATACTATTGGGTAGAATGTGCGGATGATAGGGAGGTAAGATGACAACAATTTTCTCATCTCACACTAGCTTAGATAGAAAATTACAGATTGAGGGATCCTCCCTTGACCCTTGCTGATAATGGGATTGATCTTATGGATCCTTCCTATGATCAGATAGTTTTCACTCCACTCCCGATATTGATTGGAGTAGAGGAGATGAAACTTCTCTAGATGTCATGAATCAACCTATGTTAAAAAGGACTATGATGTGGTATGAGAATCAAATAGCCAATCCTCTCCCATTTTAGGCACATATGTCAGAAATATAGAAACTACCAATGAGAGGGGGATTTACAAAAAATGTGGTGCAAACCTCTTCACACCAATCCCCACCGACATCATCACATGCATCTCAGAGGAAAAGTCAGTGGTTACCCAAACCTATCTCTAATAAAGAAGTGGTGTCTCAAGGATCGGTAAAAGTGTGCATCTTTGGGAAGGAAAAGAACATGTTTCAGGTATTTCTACCCCAAAATCATCTATTCACATCACTAAGAGTTCCAATAGGCCTACCAAATATCCAAATCATCAATTTCATACACCAGAGTCCAAGAAAATCCCAAGTGGTACAGATATCTAATTCTTCCAAACATCCAAGTGATAAGGGTATTCCAAAAGAACATGAGGATAATCAAGAATGTGTTGTAGATGCTACTTCACCAAGGATTGAGGCCACAGAACAACTGCCTACTGGTTTTAGTCATGAGAAAGGAAAAGAGGATTTTTCTTCTAGTTCTCAATTTTTTGTGTTGAATTAATGAATGAAACACCAACCTGGGTTGACTCTGAAATAAAAAGAGAAAGAGATTGGTCAAAGTGGCCAACATTGATTTGGAGTCTCTTTCGACCTCTCCAATAAAGTTGTGCCCAAAAATCCTAAGGTCTTCTCCAGAGTAGTGATTGATGATAGCGGAGATAAGTTTTAATAAATTACAAATTGTTGTTCCTACTACTGAAAAGGATTGTGGGGACATGACAGATCACTGACTATGAAGTATCCAAGATAGCCCTTGGAAAGACCACTTTTGAAAGTGATGTTGCTATGGCAAAGGATTCAATGAATAGTGTGCTTAAAAGGTTGGAGAGATACAAATCTCAAATTTCCCAACTCAAGGAAGAAAAGAATCAGTTGATTTCATATGTTCAACATTTGATCATCCCAATTACGCATTATTTTCCTGTTCTAGAGATGGTGGCTATCCTGGATCAAGAAATTCTCAATCAATTGAAGGATGTGATCACTCTAGGGAACACTCTAAGGTCATGGGTTTCTGAGATAGAAAGTGGTGGGTTGAAAATAATTGTTGAGGTGATAAAAATATCTAAGAATATTTATGCCTACCTTGATCCAGTGTTTCCATTTAAGGAATGCCTCATCATAAAATTAATAACACTGGATCAAATTTTTCCAAGTCTTCAGGATCTTGCTTGCATGGAATCTACATTCTTAGCCTCAGAGGGGATACTTGAGTTTGATCATCACATGACATGAATTCTATGGTTAAATCATGTTAAGGCCAGGAAAATGATTCTAGAAGACTTGGTAATTTAGTTTGATAGTTTGTGCAATGAATCCTATACCACACTCTCTTCCATTCAAGTCTTCATCAAAGAGATTCCTTGTACCTTCATCAATGAACATAGCCAAAGGAATTCAAGTACAACATCTAGTGGAGTAGTTTACAAAATTGATACATGAAATGTATACTCATGTTGATGTTTTTTCCACTTCTTCTATGGATCAATGTTTCAGAATCAAACATCTTTGCGAAGAGATCCAATATAAAGTTTCAGACCTACATACCATACCAGGTAAGATTCTCAAAATGCAGGTACTTTGTGAGGCTGGTCTTCTCCCGAGTTTTTTCGGAAGAAGAGAAGATGCACCAAACATTGCAAAAGCTCAAATATTTTGAATTGGCAAAGAATCAGGATCCTTGTTTTTCCAACAACATGGTAGGATGATTTCCTATATTTTCTCATGGGTGGGAGAGTCCATTTCTCATACGATTGAGATAGGTGGACCCCACCCCAATGGATAAGGCATTGGTTTTTGTCGAATGTTTTGAAAGTGGTATTTTAAATGATGTTATTGTTGAATTCACTTTTGAGAAAACTTATGAGATTTCTATTTTTAGTTGCTTTTAATAAAGTTGGTTGAAAAATTCAAAGTCACTTAAGTTCCCTATTTAATGTGCATTTAAAATCCTAACTACTTTGTAACCAACTTTTGGGTTATAAAAGGATGTTAGGGGCTCATTTGTAAAGGTGACTTTGAGAGAGGAGAAGAAAATACTTTTTTGTGCAAGTTTTGTTTCAGGAAAGAAACTTTGTGTTCTTTTGTGAAGACATTTGGAGTTAATGAAATATGAACTTTGTGTCCCATTCATTATCTCTTATAACATTTGATGTTCTTATGTTCATTAGATGTTAGATGTTTAAATCTTGCATGCAAATATTGTCTTTGATCTTATTGTCAACATTATTAATATGTTGTTCTAGTTCATAGTGATTAAGCTCGATTATCTACTTGCTCATGTGTGTTCCCTTTTACTCATTCTCATTTAGCTAATGCAAACTCTGTTTTATTTGTGTTAGTTATTTATTGTTCTTCTCCATGCAATATTAGGCTCCTTTTTTATTTAAATCTTGCATCTTCCTTCCATTCATTTGTTTCCATTCCATTCCTTCATTCCATTCCATCTCCCTCATTCAAAATTGTTTCCATTGATGTTCCATAACACCCCCACGTATAATTTTGAATGTACACAGTGTAAATAAAGTTTTGGTTTTCAATAAAGGAAGCCTCACCTTTAATTATGAGGGAATTCATTCCCACATTGTTGCATGTCATTTGAATGCATGAACATCCATATGCTAACATTTTTATGTGAATCTACTGGGGATTCAAGAATCATTAACCCATTCTTGGTTAAATATTTATGACTATCCCCTCTTCACAAGATCTAGTTCTTCAATCGAACCTTCTGCCCGATGAATGTTTTCAAGGATACATTTTTTTTGACCTCCGAACAGTAGCTAAAGAAAACCAAAAAGCTTGTAGTAATTTGTGGGTGTTGATAGAGCCATTGATAGAGAAACCTACATTGAATACCTTAGAAGAAGAGCACTTGCACTTGTGGCCAGAAGACCTCCTAGACATGTGTTGATCGTTGTTCACCGACATGCCCCTCTTCCACCAAGGTAATAATTTGTATGACTATTACAGGTAACCCACCTATCTTGCAACTGAATCTTCTTTTTGCAGATACTCAAGAAGACATATCATCAGATTTGAGGCAAGCTATTTGGGAAAAGTGCATGAGAAACTATCATTTTCATCTCATAATATCAATACTAGATAATGAAGAATATCAATTTGTGAGAGTTTTTAGACTCATTCAGGAACAAATAGCTCAAGAAAGAGAGTGAAGAGAAAAGTCTAGAGCTGATAAGAACATGTCATTGATCCCTTCACATTAAAGATTTCAAACTGATAGGAAATAGGTTTACCAAAAGAGGACAAGCTAAAGGTCAATCTAATACCCAATTTGATTTTCAAAGAAAGTTTGGTTTCAATTTATCTCCTCTAAAGAATAACAGACCTTGTAGATCTGTAAGCCTTACATCAAGTTTTGAAAGATAAAGAAAGGAAGGATTCACTACCCCTCTAGCCCTTTTTCTTTCTCACGTTATTTTACCTTTGCATAACATGAATTCCCAATATGGAGGTTAATGTACCATGGGGAAATGCCATAGGCCCATTGGCCTTACTAGCTTGACATGAATTCCCACAAGGATTGAGGAATATTCTTCCCAATTTTCATGGAGATGGAAAGACATCACCAGATGAACACATTTTCGCCTTCTTTGCTACATGTGCAATTTTTTCAAGTAGAATATGAATATTTTGTTATTTTCCTCTTCATTGAAACATTAGATGACATTTCTACCGATTGGTTTCATCATCTACCAAATGGATGCATTACAAACTGGAATTATATGAAAACTAAGTTTGAAGATTGATTCAAGATGATAGAAGATGAACATGCTCTTCTTGCCCAACTATCTTAGGTGAAGAAAGATCCAATAGAACCCATGAGGAATTTTGTGGATAAATTCAACAAAATGGTGAACAAAGTTCCTGTAAGGATTCATCCGAACCCCGATGGACAAAATTTTTTTCTTTATTAACGCACAATAACTTGAAGTGTGCTATCACCGAGAAGGGATAGAGTGGATACTTTGGAATTTTCTCAATCCTTGGCCATAGAAATTGAGGATGAATTAATCATGGAGGGTAAGTTTAATAAAACTACCCTCAATGGAAAGATTCAAGAAACCCCCAATGCTTCAGAATCTATACTCACTAAGTTGGCTAATGATGTGCTAGATTTTTCAAAATCAAGTTGCTCAAAGTAGTAAACGTGCTCCTTACAAAGAAATTCCAAGAAAATGCTACGTTCCCAAAAAATCCAGGATTGCAAGTGCTCGATGAGGCTTTCTAATGAAGAAGCTTCCGCAACTAACTCAAAGTGTGATTTCATTGAAGATAGTGATGATGAAGTTGAGGTCATTGAAGTTAACAAAGAAGATCCTGACTCTGGAACATCTGAACCTAAAGTCGAAGATCCTAAAGGAGATATTAATAATCATTTCTTCTAGTATCATTCAGAAGAAGAGGAATATGAATAAATTATAGAATATATGAATAGTCAATCCTTCGTTGTCTTCATACGCTCTCAGAAAAATGAGTAGAGTACCACTAAGGTGGAAGATAAAAATAGCTCCAAGGAAGTTCCTAAAGAATCTAAAACTAAAGAAGCTTCCAAATAATCCAAGATAAATGAGAATCCTAAAGAGTCCAAGGTGATTAATGTTTCCAAGGTCAAAACTATCTTAAAGAAAGGAGGGACTTTGTCAAGTTAATTAGTTGATAAATCATCTACAAAGAAATTTTATTCTTCCACATCAATATCAACCAATCCCGAAGCAAAGGTCAAAAGTGTGTCATTATAAAGTTAGAAAGAACTAGTATCTGAGACATCAAGTATGGTTACTTTGCCCAAATTTGATATCATTGATCATATCAATAAAACAAAAATTCCCCTGTCACAAAAAGAGTACTTGAATTCCAATAAGGATTAACTCGAGAAATTGGTCCATTTTATCAAAGGTGACTCTATTGTTCATTCCTCCCAAGGAATTATGAAAATCCCAAAGATAGGAAGACTCAAAATATTATGGCGGCCACTACACCTTTGAATGAAAATATTCAACCTTTCTTTGTGACCTTTTTGATCAACAGATGTAAATTAAGTAATTACATTATAGATTTTGGTGCCTCGATAATGTGATGCCTTCAAAGTAGCGCATGCTCTTAGGTTGAATTATACAAGAACATTCAGATCTTATTACTCCATGGAGATAAGAAAAGTTCCTATGATTGGGAAAATTAAAGATGCTCAAATGGTTTTGGTCCAATTTCCTCATAAGAGAGTTAAGGTAACTATTCTCTTATTGTCAGCATGGTTCAGGAGAATAATAAGTAGACCTCCTCGTCACACTCTTAACGAAATTTTAAATCTAGGTCATACCTCTACTTCTAGGTCATACGAAATTTTAAATCTAGCAGAATAATGAGGAAGTACCATTTGAAAACAATAAAGACTATCATTTTCCTCCTACTAAAATTCTTTGTGAAGACCATGTTTATCATGCACAACCTCCTCCTAATGAAGATCATCATGAAATAACTATTGAAGAGGTGACATTAGAGCAACAGTCCAAGCCGTCACTCACAAATTGGTAAGTTTGGCATCGCATATACATAAGGAACAACCAAAAGTTTTGAAACAAACTATACCAAAAGAGAAACCTAAAGCTTCATTTTACGAGTTCCTAATAAACACTCCTTGATGGGAGGCACAAAGAGATCCTTATGAAAATATTCTTTCAAAAATTGGGGTGGGAATACACCTAGGCTTACTTTATATATACTTACACCGCCACACATGCAAGATCCACTTTTTAATTAAGAGTCTTCAATAAAGAATAACTTCATTCAAGTGTTATGAGAGGGCCAAACTAGTAACAATAATAAGAAGTATCGATTTGATGAGTTATGTCTTTACCCATTTGACAAATCCATGCTGAGGTACCTTTCCCAAGACATTTTGATTTTCCAAAATTTGATAATAAGGGGAAAGGTGACCTCGTGATCATATGAAGGAATTTTATATGGCATGTTAAGAGGTGACATTCAGTGACAATTATCTTATGCGCTTATTTCCACAAAGTTTAGGAACAATGATGCTAGAATGGTTTGTGCATATCCCTAAGGGATCCATATCAACATGGCAAAAACTAGTAGATATTTTCATACGACACTTCTCTTTCAATATAGAAAACAATGTTACCATGTTAGATCTCTGTAATGCTAAGCAACAAAACAATGAAAACTTCATTGCATTTTTACAAAGATGGATAGGGTTAGCTAGTTGCTTCCCTTGCTCCCTACCTAAAAAGCAGCTAATAGGAATATTTGTTCCCAACCTCCATCTAGACATTACATTCCACTTGAAAATGCATTGTGGTAACACGTTTGAAGAGGTAATAGAAAAAGGGAGTCAAATTGAAAAGGCATTATTAGCTAGGGGGACTCTAAAACCTTTCTCCCATGAACACAACGATTCTAAATCTAATGATAAAATAAATTTTGTTCCTAATAGAAACAAAAATGTCATTAGTGATGGGATAGTAGACTCTAAATGAGTACAATCCATGTAGAACCACACACCTTTGAATATTACAAAGGGTAATCCACCTACCGAGTATAAATGCCGCAATTTTACTCCTTTATCTTAATCCATATTATCTATACTAAAACAATTGGATGCCATTAACATGGTTAAATACCCTGAAACACAACCCTACAGGGATGATACACCTAAAACATCATGGTTTAGGGAGAATTAATTTTGCAGGTTCCATCACGTAAAGGGTTATAAAACTAAAAAGTGTTTAAGATTAAAACACTATATTCAAGACCTAGTCAACAATGGTGATATTGAAGTAGACTCCGCTATCGCTGCAAAATCTCCAAATGAAAACTTAGGGATCTTCAAAGAGCCTTTTCCCAATCACAAAGAAAGGAAAAATCCAGATCGAGGACAATCATCTTATAATAAAAATGCTAACTATATGTCAAACAAAGACCATTTCGATGCCCTGATAGGTTGTGTTGACCCCCTCATTGAGAAAATCAATATAGTTAGAATCAAGAAAAGAGAGTGTGTTGTGGCAACACGGTGGGATCACCTCATTATAAATTCTAAACCTACTTCCCCTCCTCCTCAAGAGAGTCACTATGATGTGTTAGATCAACTAGAAAAAACTATAGCTAAGATTTCCATCTTGGACCTTCTCAAGATCTCTAGCGTCCATAAGGATATACTTTATAAAACATTATAGGGATCGGGAGTATCCAGTGATGTTGACCCAACACATTTGAAAGCCATGGCAGCACATATTTTTCCTATGGAACACGTAACCTTTAGCACTACAAAAGCCTTTGTTGAAGATCCTTCACGTAACCTACCATTGCATATTGAGGTTATCATCAAATGTAATAAGTTTAAGAGAGTGCTTGTGGATGGAATATTGGGTCTTAACATATGTACTCTCAAAATAGTCCACCAATTAGGCTGCACAGAAGTTGATATGGAAACAAAGGTCATCACCATTAAGGCATATGATAATGAAGAATGAAAATTAGTTAGAATGATCACTTTCTCATTAGAAATGGGTCCCATAACACATGATACAAAGTTCCACATCTTAGACCTAGAACTCCCTTATAATATCTTTCTCGGTTGCCCATGGATTCACACCATGCAGGTCATGCCATCAACATATCATCAATGTTTAAAGTTACAATATGAGGGACAAACACTCACCATACAGGGGGACCCTCAACCTTTTGCTCATTGTAGAGTGTTGTCAAGATTTTTCCCTATAATCTATGAGTGTCCATCTACAGAGATCACTATTCCTATCTAGTCAGAGGCCCTTGCTTCATGAGTGGACCCAGATACTTTGTCTATAAATGAAAATGGTGCTTACACCTTAGAAAATCCTTTTTCTACATAAGAGATGAAGGTCAAACCAAGCTGTTATGGAGAATATGATCTACAACAATCCCTAATGGTTCACAATGGTCTGCTATCGCTGCAAGTGAATGGTAGGTCATGTTTCAAAGTTCAGATATCAAGAGAGGTTTTCCTTTCAATAATTTTGCTCCTAATGGATTGCTAGAAGAAGAAAGGTTTCCTATGGACATTGTATTCTATCTAGATGATGATGACATGGATACATGTTATAAATCACCTAAGTATGTTATTCCTAATCAGATAATGCTTTCCATGGGGTATAAAGGACACGTTGCAGCCACCAAGAACAAATCCCATTAGAATATATTGTAATACCTCGACATATAATAGGTAAATCAATTATAGGAATCCATTAAAATGAGTCTCACTCTTTAGTGATGAGTATGCTTCTTCCGAGAGTGAGGATAGTTTATCCGCAAATGAAAGCAAAACAAATTACCGATGTACTCTTTACAAAGAACTTACCTCTACAAACCTATTGGCCAATATGGCTATCCTTAATGTAAACCCTATTATACCCACCATATCCCCTTTAACTCAACCATTAACCGTAACCTACCCATCACTCATGAATTGGGATCAACAACAACACATACCTATTGACATGTTTCAAATTGACGAGGCCATTGGTGAGTTCATGGGAATTAGAGATAACATTCCAAGAAATGATCACAATAAGGGGTTCTCCATTTAGCTTGACACATGTGCATATTTTGGAGAGGAAGTAGATTTGTGCAAGAATTTAAGTAAAAATTAAGCAAGGGCAATAGTTAAAGATGAAAAGTTACTTCCATATAAAAGAATGGTCGATTCCTTGAAAGAATTATTTGAGTAGATAACATTTGAGAAAATACCAAGAGCTCATAATAGAGTGAAATACTCCATAGATATGATATGATATATGTTGAGAATTCCTCCGTAGTGAAATTATATGACATTCTTTACTGAAAATATTAGAATAATGACATACGACATACCAGACTCTTGTTTAGTGTGTGAAGTTGTTGGTCCCTTTTCACCGTGGTATGCTAAAATCTTTAATTATCTCCATGATGGAACCTTCCCTATGAACATTTCATGTGTTGAAAAGCATAAAATCATCCAGCGTAGAGCACGTTATACCCTTTCGGGGCACCCTCTTCCACCGAGGCTATCACAGTAAATTTGTTGCGCTTATTTAAATTCCGACGAATCTATCTAAGCAATCAAATAGGTGCACAAGGGAATTGTTGGAGCTCATACTAATGGGTTTCTTCCTTGTAAAGAAGATACTCATAGTAGGTTCTTATTTCCCCACCATGGAGCATGAATTTTGTCAACATGTAAACAAGTGTGTGGATTGTCAAAAGTATGGTAATTTGATACATGCGCCAAAGAAAATCCTTACAATCAATCATGACACCCGGCTGTTCTTAAAGTGGGTATCAATCTAATAGGAAAACTTAATCATGTCTCCTTGAATGGCCACAAGTTCATTATAATGGCCACTGAGTACTTTACAAAATGGGTAGAGACAGTTCCTCTTACTTATACAAAAGGTCCCAAAATTTCAAAGTTTATAATGAATCATATCATCTACAGATATGGTATCCATTTTTCCATTATCAATGATAATGATAATTCTTTCAAAAATAAAAAATTTGAAAGTAATGTGCAAATGATTTTAAATTTTCCTTAAATTTTCAACCCCTTATTACCCTCAAGTTAATGGGTAGGTCGAAGCTTCCAAAAAATCTTAATTCATGTTATGGAGAAAATGGTGAATACCACATGTCATAATTGGAATCTACAAATTCATCCTACCCTCGGGAATTCATAACTTCTATCTACACCCCTACGGGTGTAACACCATATTCTTTGGTAGTCATTTCCAAGCCTTTTTCCTTTAGAGATCAAAATCCCTTCGTTGTGTATCAAGCTAAGGGATTACCTAAATGAAGAGGAGGACTATAAAGTAGCTGATCGCGCGAGTTGGAGCTATTGGATGAGAAACTCCTTCTCACCCTCAATCACCTAAAAGTGTATCCTAATTGAGTATGGAGGAGCTATAATAAGAATTTCATACCTTGTTAGTTCGAGGTAGGAGACATAGTGTTGAAAGAGAATCGGAAGAACACCAATAAAGATCGAGAAAAGAAAGGGAAATTTGAGTCCAAATGGATAGGTCCACACATTATGGTTGTCAATTTCATTTCGTGCGCATATAAGCTAGCCTATTCGGATGTCAAAGAGCTTTAAGAACCCATAAATATGATGCATCTTAAGAACTTCTATGATTAAGTACGGGTCTCTATAGAATACCAAGAGAAGTATTAAAAAAAAGATAAAGATAAATAAATAGGTACATCCAATACTTAAAACCATGCATTGGTGGAACTTTGGACAAGTCCTTTGGTGAAAACCAGTTTTTGGTGCCAAGGGAGGGTCAATTGTTCACAAGCAGTTTAGGTTTAAGGAGTATGATAACTTTTCCCTAAGTTTATCTTTACCTTTGTCTCGAGCCCTTTGTGAGCCCTGTCCTTCTTTTCCCTAATCCGTCTAATCTAACCTTTTGAGTTTGGAGAATTTAACATTGAATGAACCCAAATCACATTGGGGGCATCTTTAAGTGTCACTTTAAGCATACACCATGTGGCATTCTTCCTTGTACATCCCATCTAACACTGGGGCATCCACATTTCTTTATTTCCTTGCACGTTTGCTTTGGAAAACTATTGAGAAAACATCAAAACATTCATATAACTTTTGAAAATCCCAAAACATACAGATATGTTCCTAAAAAACCAAAAACATTCAAAACATTTCATAGAAAACTCCAAAACAATAGAAAATTGTCTTAGAAATAAAGACCAAAAACAACGAAAAATGTTCCAAAACTACCCCACAAAAATAAAATAGTGGTTCACTTAATTGTAGTTTTTGGTTTGTATGGTTTTAGTTGCATTAATTTTTTTATTGTATCCTTAAAATTGAATTCACTTGCTTACTTAGATTGAATATCACTTTATTCTATAGTGTATTGCATACATGTAAATAAATGTGTTTCTTTTATTACATTTGTTTAAACTTTTGCTTGTTAATTTTTACTAGTACATTGTGTTATCATTTCATTGTCATATCACACATATCCATCACATCTATACATAATATATCAAAAAATGCTAATTCTACATCACGCATGTATACTAAAAGCTAATCATCAAATATTGTATCACCAATGGTGCAAGAGGGGTTGCACATGATCACAAATATATCCCCTCACACTAATATCAAAAATATAAACATGTTTCTCAAATGTATCTCATAAAACATACAAGTATGATATCAGATAAAACTATCTCATACTCTAACAAGGTGATATAAAGCATATAACAATCAACATTGTTTAATTTTTTTATAAAATCCAAAAAAATTGTTGTAAAATTTAAAATTTTGTAAAAATTGGTAAACAACATATACAGAGCTAAATTCATTGTCAACTTCATTGTCCTCGAACATCGAAATATGTCTTAAAAAAGAGTCTTTCTATAGTTTTTTCTTCTTCTATTCTCAAAAAATTGTGGATCATCTTGATCTACCTCCATTAATAAAAGCTCGGCTGTATACTACATCAATATTCCCATGCAATAGTGATTTTCCAGAGACTATGTCATAATATATGAAGGTCTTTCCATAGGACTACTTATGTCCTCTCTTTTTCTCTTGTTTGTGTTATTGTTTGGGGCATCATTTTTAACCCTTTTCGTTGCAACACAAACATTTGGGAACTGTATCTTGATAACAAAAACATGGGGCTAACACGTTATTTGTTTGAATACTTGTGATTGCACTGGTTTCTCTGTTAGGTTAGCTTTTTTACTTTCTCGTATTGCATTGCATAAATGTATGTTGCATGGAGATAAATATCATTTTACTTTATCGTATTACATTGCATAATGTATGTTGCATGGAGTTACGTATTTTTATTAGTAAAAAATTATTAGTAATTTATCTTTTCATGTTATCTTACACTTTTATTTATTTTAAATAAAGGTCGATGATGTAGACCTAGGGGAAAAATGATATAAACTGATTGCTTATGGAAAGGCTAGATGCAAAGGTTGGACTTGTCCTATATTTCTCCATTAATCATTTCTTCTCCATTATCATTTATTACCATTACTAATTTTTCTCCTAAAAACTCACCTAGGGCAATAAACAACCACATTTATCCCTATCCTTATTCCTTCTCAGTACCCAAGGGTTTTGCGCCCATTTTGACTCATTTTCTTCTATCCATTTCAAATCATATTTTCGATTGTTGATTGACTTCTTCTATCACCCACTCAACACTTGAGGGGGCATCCTTCATCCTGCTAATTTTTCAAAAATTTACCTATTTTACACTTTTCTACTATGTTTGAAGTGAATTCACTAACTTCACCTCAAATAGAGGAAAATGTATACACCTAAATTCCACTTTTGTAGTATTATTGCTAAAACACACACAAATCACTCTCATTCTTGCCAATTTCATTATGATTAGTGCTATTTGCTAATTAACTAATGTTTCTTACCACTTTAGCCAATTAAATGTACTTTTTTGATTGTGTAACCCCTTTCACATTTAGATGCCACTTTATGATGAATCATAAGTCAAAATCCTCTTTAAAAAAGACAATTAGCATTTATTAGTTAATTAAGCCTATTTTGCCCTTGTTTTAGTCAATATACCCTAGTATTGACTCAAACCCCTCTTCTAACCACTCAAAATCACCCCACTCACCTTCGCAACATCTCAATAAGCTTCAAAAGCTTATCCTAGCCTCCTAGTTGACCCTAAGAAGTTGATTAAGGTTTCACACCTCTTAATCACTTGGTAATTCACTCATTAATTGCGATTAGTAAGGCCTAATCATGATTAGCAATTCTTATCTAATTTGGGGTTTTTAGTCCCACATGCACCAAAATATAAGTTTCTCCCTAAAGGAAAACTATAAAAAGAGTTCACCTCATTCCTTTATACTTTACACCACGCTTTGATTTGCATCTCATATAATAAGTAGATATATAGCCAAGTTCAATCCTTGTTTAAAGCTTTCAATGGGGTAGATGGATATCTAAAATGACCAAGTAGTCATTTAGAGATGTCATTTCACCCTATTTAGAGTAGCACCCATAACCATTTGATTTCCCTCTTAGGTCTATTTAGGCCCATGTTAGGTAATTCAAGCATACTAGTAGGCATGTTTAGTTATATTTTGTATTATTTTCATCATAGTTAAGCATCCTTTTTAAGAATCTATCTTAATGTTACATTCCTAGACTTAGAACCTTAGATATTAGGTGGAAATGGTGTTAATCTTCCTTTTTCAGCTTTGAAATTTTACTATAGAATTTTAGGGTGTCATCATATTCATGTGGATAAGCAAGGAGGAAACTTTCAATATAAACTTTATCCATATGCATGTGAAATATACTTGATAAATGAAATGAAAGCTGCAGGAATTATAAAATTAAGAAATTAATAAATATTGTACACAAGAAATTCCTCCAAACCCTTTCCCAATAAAATCCATAGAGATGAGATGAGAGGGAAATATCAGCAGAAGCTACTTACAAGAAATGAGTAACTTACTAATTCTACTTCCTTAAGACAAGTTATTGATTTAACAACAAATTTAAATCTAGATTAAAAATCTTTGAAGAAATTGAATAACACTTCCAAGCTAAATATGTATAAGTGTGGAAATGTCCAGATGTATTTGTGTTTTTCTTTATCCACTTAGCTTATTCTCTAGAGATGAGTCCAATTGGTCAAGGGAGTTGTGCTAGTTATGGAAGAAAGTGAAGGAACAAGAAGAGTGCTAGAGAAAAGTAGGTATAGGTAGACTAATAACAAATATAATTAGAAGAGCAACAAAGTAATTACCTTGAGTTGTTTGTGTACTTTTGGAAAGATTTAAATTAATTAATGGTGTAATCAAAATGAATAATCTCCAACCAATGCTTTGGGAGAAATATTATTTTTTATATAAAAATGGAAAGGAAATAGCCCAACATACCTTATAATCAAGAAGTGCTAGATCATACAAGGAAGGGACAATCAAAACTCTAAGAATAGTAAATAAGGAAGAGGAGTTTCATACATATCTAACAATCTTAGAATTGAGAGAAATGCTTAAGAAACATGTGATAAAGGAACCGAGAAGCTTACAACACACGTATAGAATAGGGAGTTTTAAGTCTTCGATAAAAGTGTGTGAAACCACCAGTCAGTACAAACTAAAGGTTACGCAACCACCACGGTGGTTGTGTAACCGCCGCTTTAGGAAGATTAGTGGTTACATAACTTAAAGGGAAAACACTAAGGAAAAGCAACGAAAAGTGATTGTGAAAGCAAGTAAAGCTAAGGAATTGAGAAGTAAAGAATAATAAGTCACATAGGCATGTTGTAAACAAAGAAATGGGACCTATACATCATCATTTTCTCTCAAACATAATTTATAATCATATCAGAATTTTACGGTTCGCCAATGTAAAGATCTTGCAATTTTAGGTGTGTACATATTACCCCCTCATAGAATCGTTTTAGCCATGAATGGGTGTAAAGTTTGAATTTCAAGTATGGAACTCCCAAATGGGAAAGTTAGAAATTATACCTCATTCAATTGTGTGTTGAAATCACACTAATCCAAGATTCCTCCACGAGAAAGAGAAAACGGGAATCAAGTGTAGATAATAAACGTAATAGACAAAAAAAAAAATTAAAAATGATAAGAGTACTCACCATATCTATTGAATACGAAATATACCTATGCTAGCACTCTAGCCCCGCATACACTCACACTCAAAATGACATTAGAAAACATTATATATACAAATTTTTACTATTTATAGAAATGATTTTA
Organism: Taxus wallichiana var. yunnanensis; assembly: GCA_018340775.1. Taxonomy (NCBI): domain Eukaryota; kingdom Viridiplantae; phylum Streptophyta; class Pinopsida; order Cupressales; family Taxaceae; genus Taxus; species Taxus wallichiana. The sequence goes on along the minus strand of CM031242.1, from coordinate 219,115,483 downwards.
TAGACACAAAATCATGCACTTGGGTACATTTCTAGGTCCTAATCACATACTTGCATTCATATGATTCCTAAGCAAGAAAATTACTAATTGACCACTGTCTTTGGCCTTTTTCTTTCTTTCTTATTCACTCATTGACCTTACACATCCTATTTCATAGTCAAACTTTCATTATTCCACCTTTTTCGAAGTCTGGACACAAGTGCCCGTGAGGTCCCCGTCCTCTTTGGGTTCCCCGACCTCTTTTTGTATTACTCAAAACTTTTAGGCCTCTTTTATCCGTTAGGAATCTTGTTTTCTTAGTGGTCAGCCTTTTCGTGGTTAATTACAAAATTCAAACAAGGTAATCATATAAGTACAATGTTATGTGATCAAATTAAGGGACCAAACACTAAGTATTAGCTATCACCACATAAGGTTGCATTCAAAGGTCATTATCAAGAGCATTCAAGCATCCATATAACATGTACATAAGGGCAAGGGACTGCATTATTCTGCATACACTTCATAGGAGGGGAAGTTCATTCTTTCATGCACACATCTATCTACATTTTCTCGCATCTAGATATTATTCGCTATCAAGTGCGACACGCACAAGAGCCACCTAGGCACAGCCTCTCCACACACACGTAAATAAATTACGTTTGAAAGTAGTATAGCACTCATTCGTAAGATCAATAATTTGACATTTGAGGACATTTTCACCCTCATTTACATTAGTTTATTTTTGGGATTTGATGCGCTTTTGAGGGTTTTGTAGTTCAATTATTTATTTTTGGCTATTAGCGACATCGGCGATCAAAGTGTAACCTACTAGTGATAACAAGCTTAATGACAACATACACCTTTCCACCATTCAAAGATGGTTTTATGAGTTTTTTTAATCAGTCATAGGTGCCCTTAACTAGTCTACAAAGGCGCATAGGTGCCTCGACCCATACCGGGTGCCCCAAGATAGAATATTATAAAACCTCTACATTTTCTAAGTTTTAGTACGAGTTTACACTTCAAATTTTATAGTTCGTCACTTTGTCACAACCCAAGATTAATTGAAAATCAGCTAAGTCATTTCATATTCTTATTTGTACTTAGGGTTTTAAACCTTAATTGCTTATTTGCTTGGGTCAAATTTATTCTTATTGGATATCTAATTTACAATGTTTTTACATTTTTATATTAGGCATAATTTTATTCATAAATAAATATTTTTCTTAATCATTTTGGTGAACCCGACTCATTTCGAACATTCTTAGGATCCTCACACTTCTATTCTTCCAATTTTTCTTAGGATCATCTTATCATGGCTATCTCTATTCATGATTTATTTCTATCCCATCCTGAGTTCCATGCTAAAATCATTAATCTTTTGGCTACTACTCGGATTCCTTCTACTACTCATCCATATGTTGTCTATCAAACATTTGTCAATGCATTTTCTCAACAAATTACTTTTCCATCGGCTATAGCTGAAAATATTGTTGTTTATGATAATGATCCTCCTCTCTATATATAAGTATGTATCAACAACTTAGGCATCAAACACGTTTTAGTCAACACTGGATCTAAACTTAATATTTTTCCTCTATGTTTTATTCATGCTTTAGGAATTTCGGTTTCTCATCCTAACCCGACATCTATTTTTGTACGAGCATATGATTCTACCACATGCCCATCCTTAGGCACTATCACATTGCCACTCATAGTTGGGCCAAAGACTATTCCCATTCCATTTTTATCATTGATCTCCCACTTTCATATAATTTATTACTTGGTAGACCATGGCTTCATCGAATGAAAGAAGTGTCTTCTATGGTCCACCAATGTGTTAGATTCTTGCATGATGGATTTCAATATGATATTCCCGCTAATAGTGCACCATTCCAATAGTAAAACATAAATCATAATACTACCTTACCTATTCCTACTTATGCTACTATTCATCCTGCTACTAATCCATGACCTAAACATTATACAGACAATTTAACTCCACTTAAAGGAACTATCTACACATTAGACACTATTCCATCTGCTTCGAACCCCCTACTTCTACTAATGCTATGGTACTTTATCAGGGGCATGTCCAAACATCAAACGTCATACCATCTTTAGTGTTTTCTCATACACAATCAACAACTACACTACCAACTTTCACATGTACACTTTTCATGAATGACTCTTATTGGGAACACATTCCATTCAATCCTACTTTCTCTGATACTATATGCACACATGATGGATTGATTCAACTAAGATTTATAGTAGGTGACATATTTCCTCCACCTCATGATCCTCATATTTACCATGGATTTATCCACATTAGTATTGCTTATGGTCTTCACATTTTTATCTCAAAGTATTTCTTGCACGTGATCCTTGCACTTCTCCACTTACACTTGAACAATCTTGGATTGAATATATCGAGTGCTACATTAGATCGGGTCATATCGACATTTCATTCCCCATGCCCTTTGGTTTTGTTTTAATTTGCAATGACTCATTTCTCGACAATTTAAAAAACCTCACTTCTTGGTATTCACATGGATGTCTATTACCACCTTTCACAGATGATAAATATGCAATGGGCATGTATAATTTATTCCTCGATGGCTCTTTTCTTGATGAACATAATACGTTTTCTTACCAAGTCTCGATTCCTCTCTAAATTTTTTTACCATGACAATGATGACCTCTTAAATGATGTTACTTGATCACTCTCATCATTACACACTTGGGGGCATAATACTTATACCCCTACCTTTTAGTATTTTCAGTTGTCTTACATCTTACACACCTCACATTTAGTATTCCACATTCATCATACACATCTTGATAAATTTGTATCATTGTTACTCGATGGCTCACTCTTATGATTTGGTTCACACTTGACTTGTTTAGGGAATACTATATACCGAACCTCACACATTGTACACTATACACTATACACTACACACTACACATTGCACACTTCACACATCACACGTTATTCACATCTCTTTATCTTAACACCTATCACATACTATATGCACTATTCACACTATAAATTCATGTTATGTATTTCTCACATATACTTTTACATGTTACTCTCATTACCCTATGATGAACTCTAAGTTCTCGTAGTTCATACTTGATTACCGAGGGTTTACATTTAAAATAAACCCCACCATACTCACTCACTCACACTCTATGCTCTACACTTGGATGATCACATATTTTTAGTGCACAAAATTCAAACCATTTCTAGATGACGCACTCATGGACTATAGTTCATTCTCGACTCACCGAGGGGGCATGTACAAATGAACCTCATCGGATGCATACTCATTCACACTCATTTAGGGGGCATGCAGATCCTATCATTCACATTGCATTCCATTCCATCTCATCCAAAGCATGTTGCATATCTTGGTCTCATATTACTATTTCTTACTTATGCTTACATATACACTTCATTACACGTGTTACTAAGATACTTTGTATGGCATTATCTATTTCTATATACACATGCGACTTCACTTTCCTTCTATTTGTGATGACATTCTTTACAAAAATCTTTACACATAGCATGGATGTTTGGCATAGTACCTCATACTAGTCCCACAAAGTAGTTATTGAGGGAATCCACTTTCATATACTACGGATGTTATTGTTTCATTTATCATAGCACATTAATATATTGAATTATACATTATTTGACATACTTTCTTTCTTTCTTCCATGTTAACGGGTTCTTCATGTGAATAATTTTCTTTTTAGGTCTACTTTCCACCATGGTTGTCTATTACTTTTGTTACTATTACTTGAAATTGTTCATGGATTTTCCCTTTGTCATGTGTGTACACTATCTTATTTCGCCATCTTGTCCTCAACTATCTTACAACATCATGAGTGATGTCCTATGTTTGTAACCTGATTATAGTAGTCTTCATCATCTTCTTGTGTCTAAGCTTGCACATTATCTTCTTAGATTACAAATTGTCTTCTACTGTTTTTTTTTTCTTTTATTTCCACTAACACTTGTTTCCTAGAAACCTTGTTTGTGTGTCCCTTGGTGTCTACCAAGCACACTCCCTCCCACTATAGGGAATAATTTTTAGCACAACGATCCATCCTTCTTTAGGAAGAATACTCCTTAGTGACATCACATGAACCCCAATTGAAGGGGGCATCATTTGGGTGAATCACTCACCCAACATAACAGTCCACAATCATTGCACAACACAATTTGGTACGATACAACACATTCATCAGTCTTAGACAAGGCTTATAATCTAACTTAGGTCCTTAGCACAAAACAAACACAAGCTCCTAGATGCAGAAATGGGCACCTATGAACTTTTTACCCTTCCTGAGAACCTATGAATAGGGGTTAGTTACACATATTTTCACCAATCATCATATTTTTGCGTAGTATCCAGAGCAATTTTACAATACGAAACAATCCTCCAAAGAAGCATAATGCATTGTATTTTTATCCTTGGATGAAACTGGATCAAACTTAAGTAAGATAGGATCACACCATCTATAGTGGTGTATAATTTTTGGGAAGTAGTCATATGGATAATAACACTAGACATTTCTCCCTATACTTCTTCTATCATGGCGTGAGATTGCCCCAAAAACTCGCACTTGGCATGAGATCACCTGAAAAACCCTCTCTTCATCAACATTTTTAGGATCATTTATATTGTTTTAACTCATCATGGATTAGGTGCACATGTTCCTTTTACTAATTTTTCACATTTTTGCATACTTTTACACTTTTCATACATTTGGATGGAAATTTTTCAGTACACACATTTGACTAATCTTTCGCTAATATTTTGCAGGTTTATCCTTAATATGTAACAAGAGGCATCCTTACACTGACATTGAGAACAAAAACAATAATATTTACAACATGATGCATCACATACGCTTCACCCCTATGGTCATTTCCACTTCCCCTTCCTCTAGCTTCCACGCTTCATGTTATTCACTCCACACTTTTTCTTGTCTCCTTGGCACAATTTCACCATCGATCTACATGGTTATCAGGTACACATCTCTTATCTACTTTATTTTATCGATATTTATCTTAACAACATAAAGTGGGGGAAAATATAGACACAAAATCACACATTTGGGTATATTTCTAGGTCCTAATCACATACTTGCATTCATATGATTCCTAAGCAAGAAAAGTACTAATTGACCACTATCTTTGGCCTTTTTGCTTTCTTTCTTATTTTTTATTTTGTATTGCACACCCTATTTCCTAGTCCAAATTTCATTACTATGCCTTTTCTAAGTTTGGACACCGCCCAACCATGAAGCTAGTACTAGGCGAACCCATCCCCTCTAGGTGCCTTGACATCTTTATATATTACTCACCACTTTTGGGTAACTTATAGTTAATAGGTGACTTTTTTTCTTAGTGGTTAATTATAAATTCAAACAAGGGAATCATATAAATATAATGTTATCGATCAAATTAAGGGACCAATCACTAAGCATTAGTTATCACAACATAAGGTTACATTTAAAGGTCATTATCAAGAGAATTTAAGCATCCATCTAACAAGGGAAAGGTACTTCATTATTATACATATAATTAATAGAAGGGGAAGTTCATTCTTTCATACACACATATATCTACATTTTCTACATCTACTTATTTCTCACTATCTAAGTACGACACGCACAAGAGCCACCTAGGTCACAATATCTCCACACACACATAGAACTACATTGGGTATGAAATTTAGTGCAACGCTTAGTCGTAATATCACTCGTTTGATAGCTGAGGACACTTCATTTGCATTATTTTTATTTTTGGTATTGGATGCACTTTTAAGGGTTTTGCATGTCAATTAATTACCAAGAAAGTTATCGGTGATATTAGCCATCATAGTGCGACCTAATAAAACAAGAAGCGAAAGTCAACATACACCTTGCAACCATTCAAAGATGGTTTTTAGGTTTTTAGCAGTCATAGGTGACCATAATCGGTCTCAGCCCCTGTAGGTTCCCTAACCCATCTTGAGTGCCCCAATTCAGCATATTCTAGCACCTCTACATTTATCTAGGTTTTATTACAATAGTTTACACTTCATATTTTCCATTCGTCACTTTGACACAACCAAGGATTAATTGCAAATCAAATAAGTCATTTCATATTCTCATTTACACTTAGGTTTTTAAATCTTAATTGCTTATTTTCTTGGGTAAGATTTATTTTTATTACAAATCTAATTTACAACATTGTTACATATTTGAATTAGGCATAATTTTATTCATTAATAAATATTTTACTTAATCACATTTTTTCTTACCCACGTAGTGATTTTTATAGCTTTGGACCACATGTGACCGTTTCCCATGAGATTATAGTCAAATCAACAAGCACTTCAAGATGATGGAAGCACAACCAGTGGCAACAACAGAGGGGCATGATCAATTTAGTTATAAACAAATTTTTTTTCCCTAAAATGTAGGAATCAATCGAACTAAGCGTAGGAGGTAATTTTTGATAAATTTATAGTGAGAATGACCACAAGGGGGCTCCATGTAGGGTATGTAATTTATTTGACTTAATTTCATGCATTTTGACCTCTTATGGTATGACCCACAATTTTTGGGTAGAACTATTGTGGAGGTTATGCAATCTGTCACTCTGTATAGAGTGGAGGTTGCATAACCTCCTGGTGGTTAAATAATTGCCACTCAGAAAAGTGATTAAAGTGTAACCTCCACTCTTCTAAAAATTCAACATAAAATGTTAACCGACTTCGGACCCCTATAGGCTTTTTAAATTTTATTGATAAATTACTTTGTTTAAGTGAATCAACTCAAAATAATGCAAGAAGGAAAACACACTACACACGAAGTTGATTATGGATTTCAGCAATAGCCTATATCTCCGGGTTCTTTTAGAATTGTTCCACTAGTCAAAACTTGTAAGTACAATATAGTTTCTTACAATAAAACCTAATGGAACTTTAAACTTGCCTAAACAATACTCTAGTCCTTTGAAGAACACCGATGATGAGTCGAGGATCATCCTCCACCTTCCTGGTGCACCTACAAGTTGTGTGGCACTATGGGCCTATTGGGTAGTTTTGAATAACTCCCAATTTATAATTTTCCTATTATAAATAGGTCTTAGCTCCTTAATACCTATTAAAATAATAGGATTTTATTACAAAAATTTCCTTTAAAAATTATAAGGCTTTACAAAAACTCCTTGAACTCCTTTGAAATTGCTTGGAAGTTCTTTCCATTGTCATCTTCAATGAGTATGTGGGAAGGGCATGTTATAGGCCTTAGGTAGGCTGAAATATTCATTATATACCATATCACACTAACTCACCATGTAGCCGCCTTGGATGGTGAGTTGGTTAGGGCACTGGATTTGTGGAGCTAAGGTGGGTAGTTCGAATCTCGACCCTCGCCATTTTTGTATTGTCGCTTTACTAACTACCGCCAATGTCGCTATGTAGGCCTTCTCGTCCACTACAACCCATACATGTTCCCCCTTGTTCACTACTCCCATCCATTGTCACCGTGGAAAGCGCCACATGCTCACCAGCCTTGGCCGAGCCCTTGCCACATCCATCGGGGTGAACCCCAATCTTATTCTCGGTATTTTTGAGTGGGGAAATATCCCAAATGTGATGAGATAGGGATAAAATAATCCTTTTAATTCTTTCACTCCCATAATGTATATGTGGCTTGGGCCACATTGCTTGTTATAATTGGAACAACTCTCCATATAGTTCATTGAGATACTCGGTTAATGCACTTACCATAACTCGCCCTTAGCTCGATAAATATCTCACCATTGTGTAATGCATATCTGAACTAATCCAACGTAGAAATATAAATCTCCAAGCTAAAAAATCAACTCAACCTTAATGCAAGGTAACTCAGTCCATAGCTCATTATGTAACTTGCTGAATTGGCTAATAGAAAGAAGTGGTGGCCTGAGGACCCACCACGTGGCTTTTTTTTTCTTCTTGATTATAACTAAAGATTATATTCCATGAGCATAAAAGACCGTAGGATTAAAAAATCACCCCACGTGCATCCCCTTTGTTTTATCTTCTATTTTTCCACTTGATTGTAACTTATTAATTGCTCCAGTTCTATCGAGCATTGACCAAATTTGACCAACCACCATTTACATGTACGGACTTCATTTTCAATGTTCAAATAGTCGATGGAAAGATCACGGAGTCAAATTCCACGCTATAATGATCCTAGGAGATTTATGGAATATTTTTACTCTATATTAACCTCCAAATCATACCTCCCAAATGAGAAGTCTTTTTCCACCAAAAGCTTACTAGAACTTTTGTCACCTTGTCCTGAATCTGAATATTATGTTGTCACATTGGAAGTACTACTATAGTGAATGGTTTTTTCTTCTCTACTGCATTATTATCACTTTGACAACTTGGTCTTGATCTTGGATCAGTGGTTTATGGTCCCACCATGCTTCTTATATTTTCTTGATTGCTACATATGCCCTCTAGGGGTCTTACACTTCGACAATCATTGACGCTTCTACTGCCACTTTTTCCTACTAAGGTCTTAATATTTGGCAACATAGGAGGAATATACTGCTACATATTCCCTCTGGGGGTCTTACACTTTAGCAACATATAGTCTATATGGAATTAGATATTGTCACATCTACCCTTTAGGGGTCTTATAATTCAACAATGCCCGAGTAAATATGTACTACCACATCTACCCTTCAAGAGGTCTTACACTTTAGAAATACTTAAACATCACCACATATACCCTCTAGAGGTCTTACACTTCATAAGATGTCATGCCCATGATGATCAGCTACCATTATACAACACAATCACAATGCCTTTACACAAAATGATAATCTGAATTGATCTTGCATGAGCTCAATTATGATGAATTCAACCCCGCTGCATGTTTATTGCCTCTACATGGTACGAAACCTCTTATTGACGATGACTATCAATTACCACTTAGTTACACAGCCACGGGCCTCTACGTGTAGTGAAAATTTTACCTAATGTCAGATGCTAACAGTGATCAACTACCCTTCTGTTGCACGGTCATAATGCCTCTACACGTAATGACGACCCATGATAACACCAATGAACTCAACTGTCTACACAAACGGCTAACAAATATTGAAGCTTATACATGTGAGTTAAAATCCTATATTTAAGTTGTAATAGGAACTCAACATATGATTATGGAGATATGATTGGATTATTAATCAAAATTTTCCCAAGAAAATACATTGAGTATGGTAAAACTTTCTCTTAGAATTTATCACAAAATCTAAACTCCAATAAAATATTGCATACTATTAAAAAATCTGAGTTATCCAATATATAATTGAAAAATTGTTGACTTACCCATTTTTAAGGACTTTCACTTTTAGGTATTACCTGATCCTGGGTTGAATTGTCAACTGGTGGAGGATTAGGAACTTCCTTTCCTTTTGTAATAGGTCTATATTCCATCTTTGGCTTGTCGTTCTTCCGATGGTGACATGGATGAAGTTTCAAGAAATTATCCACCCGATGCCGATTCCTATGATAATGAGAAAAATAATTCCTCTGAATCTCCTTCTTCCGGGATGAGGAAATATTATTTCCATTTCTCGACTCGCATGACGAGATTAGTATTTCGATTTTCCTTATTCTTGATGAACAATGTTAAATTTTTCATCAATGTCCTTCTCTTCCAACTTCCGCCACATAATACTTATGAAATCCACAAAAATTATAGGGAAAGGAATTCCACATTTTCTAAAAATCACAACAAGGAAGATATATTAGATGGAAAAAATCTCACAAGTAGGATCGGTTGCCATAGATCCTAGAGAGATTCACCTGTGCAAAGAGAGACTTATTAGGGAGGGATTTTATTTGGAGGATTTTGCGAGACATGAATCGTTACACTGCGTGATTCACTTACTTTATGACTTATTGAGTTCTTGGGATACGACAGGAACACTTTCCAACTATCTCGTAGTTAAAGATGAGTGTAATATCACCCGAGAGTATGCCTATCAGATTCTTGGAGTTCTGTCACCAAGTAGGAAGCTTACGTTGATGAGCACTAGCGTGACAGTGAGGCTTGTAATTGGGTCACCTATCGGGAGATGCACAGGCACCTGATACTATTTCTAAGTAGGGTCTTAGATTGGTTTTAGTTGACTTTGCACCTTTCCCTACTCTGCATAAGGGCATCATTGGTATCTTGGCCTCACATTTTATTGGGGATATGTAACACCTACTTTTCAATACTTCAAATTACTGGATTTTTTTAATTTCCCAAACTAACTTTTTCATTCAATGAATTAAATGTACAACATTACATTTAAATCAAACAACTATATACTTACAATTCATCGGATAACAAATCAATAAATTATGTACATAACTACTACTACAGATAAATTTTAAGAGTCAATTTTTCCATGCTTAGTTTCACGATGGCATGTTCTTCATCAGATACATGTCCAATCACCATATCACTTTGTTTAATTATCATAATTGAATCAGTTAGTTGAGTAAAATTGGTTACGAGCTACACATAAGGTATAAACTTGTTCATCCCATGAGAATAAACACATCTGTGCCAACTTAGGTTGCCTATGGGAGATAATTTCTCACGTAATGACTTTTGTCATTACGCAACCAATTCCTTTCCCGTAGCCAACATAAGTTGGTATCAAGGTGACTTGTTCATGTAGGATAAAAACATTTTGCAACTTAAGTGTAACACAATTTCTTAATGGATTGCGCCAAACATAATAAGTGGATCTCGAGAGAAAACCTAGGATATATTCTCTATAATAGTATTCATCTAATGACCCGCATCATTAAATGGACACTTCTCTACAACAACCATCTGAAGTTGGCCTACCGAATTTTATATATTAGGAACATCATAATTCTTAACTTATATCATTAAAATGATTTAGTTTTATGATCAGTTTCCCTTCATATCTCAATGATACATTATCGCATATGAATACATTCCTAAGGTCCATAACTTAGTTTCGATATAGATCGCAATCATATCCAAAGTTAATTAATTTCATCCATTATGCATCTTAAATGTAATTTAAGATGGTTTGATGCGTTGTTATCACAGTCCATAACTAATTATTCATGAAAATGTCGTATTATTACATAAGTACATCTTAATTGAACTTTTCAAATGAAATAGATTGCAAACTATTCACAATTTTATTTTTCATATAAGTATTACCATACCATATTTATTCCTCTATCAATAATATGATAATTCATTACATTATTGAAATCAAATAATTTATACCAACATGTTCCATATTTTGTTGATTTTAATAAATAAAAATAGTTATTTATACAATCAAATTTGAATCACTTTATAAATAACAGCTCCATACTAAATATAAGTCTAATATTCCTTTATCATACATTAACATAATTATGCTAAACTTCTTGTAACAAATCGCATGCAGTGATGCCCTTGCTCGCTTATACAAATATGCCTTTCAAAAGAAGATAACTTAAAATCATAATCAAACATAATACACTTATGATATATCATAACTTAGAATAACATCAAAAATATGTTAGATCCTTATAACAAAACCAACCTTTATTCTTTTTCCTTGTTCTTTAACCTACATTCTGAAAATGTTGAAGTACAAAATTGTACATGGTCAGTTCCAACCGAACTGGCATGAAAAGGTTATCCATCTCATCTTTACCATTTATAACACTAAAATATTTCAATGATCAAATATAGTAGTGAAAGAACATCATAATTCAGGTAAAAGAGATCAAATAATGTTTCCTTTTCCCTCTTTCCTTTTCTTTCTTAATAATATTATAAAAGAAAGAAGTTTATAATCAATTTTCACTACACACATATGCTTAAATTTAAAATTGACTGGATTTTAAATAAAGCATATCGAATTAACTAATAGAAATCAATCCAAACAAGTCTACATGATTCGGGGTTCATTTTAGGGGTGAATATTCATGAATAGGATAATATTAGGATTTTTATTTTTGAAATTGGTGAATTTTTACTACTGTACAATAACGTGTTCACCAAAATTTTATGGGTCGTAAATAAATGTGACTATATTTTCACCTTAGTGTTTCCACTAAAGGCCGAAAAATGTTAGTATATTCACCTTCATGTTATAATATACCATTATATATATGATTAATTCGCCATAATATAGTAATACAATATAATTTCAAAATTCATTAATTTTGAGATTTGTTGAATTCGAAGGTAAAAGTGAATAATCCTATGAAAAATCCGAAAGTATAAGCCAAAAATCCAAAGGAATAAGAGAAAGAGGAAAGAAGAAATATTTGAACTGTTAGTTTGTCAAGGTTTTTTTGTAGAACTATTATCGATGACAATGTAAATACATGATGTCATTCGGTAAGGTGAATATGTAATGTCTAATGTTAAAAATAATATGTTACTAGATGATAACATAAATTTATGTTTTCATTTAGTAGCAAATAATTTTGAGTATCAGATGACAAGTGAAATTCGTTACCAGATGACAACATCGGCATCATGACATACATCAACATGTTTTTACTATTGTTCAAGAACGCTTTATACTTGTCACCAAAAAAAAAGGCATCAATGCCCGGTGGCTTGAAAAAACCTCCATTTACCACCATCACGAAACCCTCCTTTCCTACATTCACCAACAATGCAAATTTCCTTTTCAATGATTCACCACCCATTATATAATAATTTTTAGATAAGGGGTCTTAAAATTAACCCCGACATGATATATAGCATCCCATTTATACAAAAACAAAAAAATTAATCATGAATAGTAAAAAAAAACATTCCTTTCCATGATTTATCAACATATAGATCTATGTTATAGTATCAATGGAAAATTAAACTAATCAAAAACAACGCCAAGTAAACCTTAGAGCATCCACTTACCAAATTGGAATTTAGTTTATTAAAAATTGACTCAATAATAATAAGAGTCAACACATTCACTATTAAAAGATATGATATAATATGATTACCTTAAAAACATCAAAATTACCTTAGAAAATCTGAAAGCAACTATACATTTCCTAAAAAACACACAAGTAAATTCATGGTTCGATTCATAAGGAATCTAAGTAATTCTAATAATTCATACACGTTAACTTAAGTCCTTAAGGATTCGGCTCATGCCTGTCCAATCACACAGTACTCCCTATGAAACTATTATGAACTAGGTTCGACTGTACACTAGCTCGTAGCTTGAACAATCTACAAACTCAATAATAATAAATGTATGTGTATATATACATATATACAGTTTTAAAATTAAAGTGCGTATAATATTATATACTCACCAAAAATAATTTAAATGTATAGCTTCAAAAGCTCTAACAGTGGATAGTCCACTGTAATATATAACCACATTCATCCTATAAAGATAATATAAAGCAATCCCAAATGGGTTTCAAACCAATCACCCATTTTTTTAACAATTCAACAATATAAAACGTGACCTTATTATTCTATAGGAAATGGCGACTGTATATATATTATACAAGATTAAATAATACATAAAAAATTGTATGCCTAGAACCCAAATGGGTTCCATATATAATACCCATACCTATTCTAACTCGGTGTCGAGTTTTTCTTTTTTGTTTATAGGTTAATAATATGACAACATCATTGCAAATACTCAACCATAGTAATATTTCATATCTTCCTTCGTATAGTCCATTTGATAAGGAAAAACATAAACCCAAATATATATATATTAATGTCGATTCAATCAATATTACTATGGTCCTTAGCATGGTCGATTGACCATTAAAAATAATATTAAATAATATAAGGTTTATAGCCATAAAAACTTATAAGTCCACCCGCAATTGATTATCGAAATCCCCTAACCAACCATTAATTCAATAATCAACTAATAATATAACCTCATTTCATATGGTCGATGACCATTGATTTATTTGCACAAGTATTAAGATCTCCAGGTCATAAATACTATCACCTTTATTTATCAACCAGTCAAGCCATAACAAAGGAATAATAATTTGTTCTTACCAAGGTCATTCATACCATCCTAGTTATTAAGGCTTCATCCCTTTCCTGAGAAGTGGTAATGTTGTGTTCAACATTAGAGCAACTTAGATTTTAAAAAAATGTCAATATAAAATGTTTAATATAACTCGACGTAAATATATATATATATATATATATATATATATATATATATATATATATATATATATCAATAGGTATATATAGTCAACATTTAAATTACAGCAAGCTCAATGTCATCAAATTAAATTTGTTTTACAATGGTCAATGTAGTTGCACAACAAAAAAACATAACTGTGATTATTGTCTAACCATCACACAAGAATAATATAACCAACATATTAGTACTTACAAAAGGATAAAATATACACTCATTCCAAAATTAATCGATTGGGGATATGTCATACTTACCCCCTTAAGTATCATTGTCCCAATGATTAATTTCATCCATGAACAGATTCTAAACTAGAAAAGAAGGAATATACTTATAAAAATAGCAAATACTCTAAATAGTATAACTGAAATTTGGAACATCAAGTATTCAAAACTCCCAAAATAGAATTTAGTGGCTATAAAAACACCTTTATAACAATTTTTTTGCCAAAATGTCAGAATTTATGATGTCTTTCAATCATTCAAAAAATAATGAATAGCTAAAGTATAATTAAAGATAACAATTTTTTATGTTTTATCACTAAAACATGTGTGGAAAAGAAGTTTTTATTTCATCTTCATTCTCCCAAGTTGCACCTTCCTTAGAAAATTGGTCACATTGGACCTTACATTGTCTTATTTATCTATTTTGCAAGTGAAACCTATTATTTTCTAGAACCCTAATGAGCTTAACCATGATGAAAACTAGATCCCTAACCTACAATGAGTTCCAGTTAAGTACATGTGATAAATCAAATACATAATTTTTAAGCAAAGAGATATGAAAAACATCATGCATCTTAGACAATGTGGGAGGAAATGCTAGTTGGTATGCCATAGGGATGATTACTTCAATAATTTCAAAAGGTCCAACAAAGTGAGGTGACAGCTTGTCTTATTTTCCAAATGAAATTAAATTTTTCTTAGGCTTCACCCTTAAGAAAACTTTATCTCCTTGTTCAATTTTTTTCAACTCTCTTTAAATCAATGTAACTCTTCTTCCTATCTGTAACCTCTTTTAATCATTCTCGAATCATTTTGACTTGTTGTTCCATTTCAGTCAACATTTTAGGTCCTACTAATTCTCTATCTTCCATACTATCCCAACTGATAGGTGTCCTACACTTCTGTCCATACAAAGCCTCAAAAGGAGCCATTTTTAGTGATGAATGAAAAGTGTTATAAGAAAACTCAACCAGTGGTAGGTATTATTCCCACTTGTATTATTGATCTATGCAAAGTACATTCTAAGAATATCCTCCATTGTTTGATTTACCCTTTCAAGTATTTCCATCTGTTTTCGGATGGTATGCGAACTAAAATTCAGCTTTGTCCCTAAGGCTGAATTCAAAGTTTGCCAAAAACGAGAAGTCATCCTAGGATCCCGATATGAAATTATTAATTCAAGTACTCCATGTAATCTAAAAATCTCATGCATGAACCTTTTTATCAAGACAGTGAATCATATTTCAGATTCCCCCGGAATAAAATGAGCTACTTTTTTAGTTTGTCAACTACAACCAAAATGACATTGTGCTTATTTTTAGACATTGGCAGCCCTTGCAAAAATCCATACTAATTACTTGTCATTTATATTGTGGAATGTTGTGAGGATATAACATTCTGCTGGATGCATATGTTTAGCCTTGACACGTTGACACTCCAAACAATGAGATACATAGTTTACTATATCCTTTTTCATCCCTTTTCAAAAATACTATTGTTTTACATTAGCAAGCATCTTAGTCACTCCTAGATGTCTAGAATAAGGAGAGTCGTGAAATTCCTTTATCAATTTCATCATTAGTTCATTTTATAGGGGTACATAAACTCAAATTTAAAACCTTAGGACTTCTTAAATATCAAATATGAATCCTTCGTATCTCTTATCATTAGGATTTACAACAAGAATTGTTTTAACCCGTTGATAATAAGAATCAACCAACATCGCTTTCTTTATGTCATCCTTGAATTGGGTTCTCAACGTGACAAGGGAATAAATGTGCTTCCTATGACTTGGTGCATCTACCACTCTATTTTCCTTACCTTTGATATAGCTAATATTATGATGCCCTTGCCATCCTGTCAAATGTACTTTCTCATTGGAATGTGGATTACAACGTTAAAATGTGATTTTTCTTGAGTTGTTGCTATGTTGAAATGAGTAAATCATGTTGCAAGATTTATGTTCATCTCAGTTGAGATTTATGTAACTAATCATCTGCTAAATTGCAAAGTAATATTGAATTGTGATATTTTATTTAATTGGTTCCTGAAATGAACATTATATTTACAGTGGTGGAAATTTTAAATTCTATTCTTTGAACCATTTTGTGAACTGGTTAATTGGAAAATTATTTTAAGACAATGATGATTGATTTTTATTATCATTGGGAATCGATTAAGAGTATACCTCAGATCAGTTTCATTGATCTGAGGCATTCCCTTAATTTGATCTGCAATTCAATTAATTCTAGAAATTACGTTATTCATTTTTTTGGATAAATCATGTTGTACTAATTGATCCTAGTGACTTGTTCCATTTTTCTTATAATTCAGTTCCGTAATAAGGATTGGAAAGTGCCAAGAGCTGGCTTGGGTGGTACTACCCCGTTTGGAAACATCACTCCACCGGTAAGAGTTGATTGTGACAATTATTAAGCTTATATTTCTTCTATTATTCTAATAGTGTTAAGGTTCTAATGACCTAACCTAAGACCTAAGGCATGTAGATTTCTTGGGTTTCTTAGGAACCTAACCTAAATTGATCTATGCCTAATTCAATGTCACTAAGCTAACCTAAGTCCTAACCTATAATGGTGAAGGGGGCTTAGATTATAAATTTTAACTCGAATAATAATTTGAGTGGCATTAAGGATGGATGCATGTTTAATTGGAGTAAGTTGTTACCGCCACCCTTGTATGTACTAGAGTTTGAATTCAATGTCATTAATGGCAGGCCACCGACACTCCTTAGCGACAAGCCAAAATTTAGATGGAAAGTTACTAAAAATAGGTGCTAAATTTGATCATGGAGTTGGCTGGGTAGTTTTTTTAGACAAAATGAAGTAGAGGAAGTCGGTGGGAGTGGGAAATTTCGTCCTTCTTGGTTGGCATTAATGATTTGAAAAAATGTGCCAAAACTACCTAAGTAAAATACGTCAGTTTGTCAAAGGAAGTATTGTTGTTTTAAGGTTCCATTTGGTCATTTTTATTTTCTCTCTCTCACTTTGTTAATGAATTATTTGAGATTTTAATTTGGTTCTCAATTTTTTTCATTGGAATCTTTACTCATTTGGTTCGTGGAGAGACCGATTGAGTGGAAAAGAGGGAGAAAGTTTTTTTGATGAACTAATTTGACTATGGAAGATATTGTGGGTTTGGAGAAGGATCCTATGAGCTGGAAAAAGAATTTGGGAAGCTCTACTAGGTATGAAAGGCTCTAATCCTTGCCTAAACTTGTTCTATCTAATTAAATTGTAAAAATAACTCTACTTATTATAGAAAGCATTTTGGGGTTATGGGTTTTTACTATTACATGGTAAAATGGAACTTGTTTCTTGGTAAGTAGTTGTTGGAACTAGTTTTTGATTATGCCATTGTATTTTGGCCTTATCATGGTGATGAAGTTGGTTTTCTTCACATGTCTATTTTGGAATGTTTGTAAATAACTCCTTGACTATATTGGAAAGATAAAAATGTGATTTCCAGTTGCATGTGTAGATACTTATTAAATCGGGTCGTATTGTTACTATCGACCTCTGTATTATTATTTATATGGCATATGCTTATATTTTTAAATGAATACCTGTGTTGTTAGTTGAACTTGAACTTGATTTATCAGGTGAATAAGACTGATATCATTTTTTCTAAGGATTGTTTGGTTTGGTCAATTTTTATTTAATAAAGATTGATGTTTTTGTGCCAAATTTGTTTGGATGGGTTCTATTTTGTTTCAATTTGAATGATCGAACCCTCTAATATTGTAATTTTGGATTCATGGTAAATGATTTTGAACACCCCCATTTGGGATGCATGGTTGTTTGAACCTAGTCGGGTCTAGATTTTGGTTATCTCATTTTTGGTGTTCATTTTGAGGAACCCAGGTCAAGTTGGGATGCAACTATGATTTGGACTAATATTTTCCACCCGACATGATTTAATGTGATCATCTTGGGTATTGAGTAAGTCTTGGGACTTTCATTCGACTTAACAAGTTGGTTCGAATTTCTTACACCATGGATGGGATATTTTGTTTCCTAGGTCATAAGAATGTTTGGGGATATTGCTAGGTGAATGTGTAGGATGTGGTCTTGTTTGGTTTAGCCATAACAGTGATTGTTTAAACCAAGGTAGTTAATGGCTACCAAGATTATTATGATTCCTTCTACGAACTGTTTTAGTCTTAGGTAGAGTTACAATTTGATAACAGATGTTGAACTGTTAATATCTTCAATTATGTTTAAGTTTGTTTATTGTTCTTTCCTTACCTTAAACAAATAAGGTAGGGATTGCGGCTTGTACTAGTTAGATGATTTATCATATTTTCCTTTGAGTTATGATAAAGCTAACTCCTCTCAATACTTGATCATATGAAGATGATCATAAATATCGTTAATCGATTTTCTAGAATGTTGGTCGTGAGCCTTCTCTGCCTTAGTTCAATCACTTGTTCTAAATCGAGTGATGTATTCAAACTGATATGATTCTTTATCTGACTTATATGGAATACTTGCATTTTATTGCATTGTCTCATTGATGACTTATATATATGTCGTATATATTCAATGTATTACTTACACTCTGAATTTGGTTGAAGCCAAGTTATTCTGGTTTAGTTGCTTGTTTGATAGGCTAAAATGGAATTAGGCCTTGAGAGCTCGTTGTTGTTATATCTATAACCAGTTGTTTAGATCTTGTCCAACCTTTAGAACATTGGAATGTTTGGACTAAATTCAAATTTGAATATAACTGATTGGACTTGAGAGAAATGTTTTAATTATGTAGTATGGGTTTCACAATTAAGGCATTTCTACACTGTTTGCTATCTACTATCGGGTATACTTAGCTTGCATCATTAGTGTGATATTGCATAAGAAAGAATGTATACTTGTATGTTTATGGATTACTTGTTGACTGAACTTGGATGATTACTAAATTGAATTGTGAATAAGTCTTCTAGTTGATGGGAATCAGACTTATTTGGATTGTTATATGCTAACACTACAGGATTGTGATCCGCTTGAGTATGATGTTGTTGAATTGTTCAAATAGGAAAAGATATTTATGAACCCTTGACTGATTTCTATTAATAAGTAGTGTTCCTTTTCAAAGTTGTTAGATAGAACATATGGTACCAAGGATTTAGTTTCTATCATGCTCAATTCAAATGAACTGATGGGTGCTAACACTTTTGTAGATAAGTTTCGTGAAAAATAAAAAGGGAAAGAGGAAGACTTATGGAGAGTTGTATTTATTATATTTCTTGAGAAAATGTAGTTTGATTAAATAATTATGTTTCATTTGTTGAACTATTCTTAGGACTAAGTGCCTAGGGCATAAGTCCAATGTTGTAAATCTGTGGAAAGAACTTGATTATTTCTTGTCGTCTTGAAATGTTGCCTTAAATTGGAAATGATGAAAGTTGTTGCTTGAAGCATTCCTTCGTGATTGTATTAACTAAAGGCAATAGTGTCTTCAAAGTGAAATAGTTATTTTACTTGAAAAGTGAACTTGTTAGTAATCTGTTGATTTACATTATTTCACTTCTTGGCATTATTTTATAACCTTGGGAAAGTTAATGGAAATTTCACTTACATTATTATTATGTAGCAAGGAATATTAATGTTGATCTCTGAATATGCAAAGGGAATAAATAGGAATATTTACCTTGCAAGTAAATTGAAAGAAATGACTGTTGGATGTTGTAATTTTTATTTTCTCAATTCATTTGACTATGAAAAATAAAGAGTAAGTTATACTTAGCAAGTCATATGTTAAGGAATCTAAATCATGAATGACTAATGTCGATTATATCTTTATGAAACAACGCAATCATGACTGTTTTATGGGGATAAATATGAACTCTAAAGGGATACATGATTGTAATAATGGTTTTCGGACCATAGGAATAATCACACAGTACTCAATCTTATTAAGTGCATATAGGAATCCACTTGGAAAAGGGAATCTAAGTGATTATACCGTTATAAAATTTGTTTATCTAATGGACAATGAGGTACACGAATGAAATGGAATCATGTTAATGAAGGATAAAAATGATAATGGGGTTAGAAGTATAGTGAACCTAACCGTAAGGCATTAATAGCATAGTTCTTCTCTTTGTAATAATGATGATATAAGTATGATACATATTTGACTTGTACGCATGAAACAATTATTATGAGAGCTTGAATTCAAGGGATTGTTCTTTGTGGGATGAAAGAATGAACCCTTCAAATAAATTTCATTATAAATATTTGAAACAAAACCACCACATAGATATACAAATGTTATTTTACAAAAACAATATATAATGGTTAGAGCCTTACAGCCATTATGCCTTACAAATAGTTTTTTTACAACGAAAAGGTCTAATGTTCTGAGCCTAATGGCCACTAAGTTATATAAATCTATTCCTAAAGGGGGATTTAGCTAGTTAAAAATGATCATGTTTAATAAAATTGAATTGTTAATCCTTTTAGTTATAACAAGAAAAATATGACCTAACGTCTTATAGGATACACTACTATTATAGTAGATTGTGTATAATGTAATACCTTTGACAACAAACACCTTGAAAATATACTACCGAGAGCTACGCAAGGCTTGACCCCTTAAGAGGGCATGTAAAGTAGCAATTTTCTCGGTGCAATAATGGTTATCCAACAAAATATTCCCATATACCAACAAGCTCTAAATAATATATTGAGGCATTACTTAGTGACCAATGCGCTCTACAAATATTACTTTAATTTAGTAAATTATTTGTTAATCTAATAAAATATTCATAGTAAGATCCATAAGATATTTTCTATGAATGTAACATTTGAAAGGCATGTCCTATCATTATGATGTTGTATGAATACCCTATAAACTTTGTTAATAATTAATGTTTTTACCCAACTAAGTAGATCCCTGAATGACCTTCGAGACTACTTTCATCCATATATATGAATACAATGCCATATGTTATAATTACACTTATGAAAAATCATATTCCTTCCTATTTGTATTTGATAGATTCTCCATGCATACCGATGCAAGAGCATCTTGAAAATAGTTCAAATTTTTCTTTCCTAGTTGTTTAGGAATTTCGTGAGTCCATTTGATGTGTTTATGGAATGTATTAGTCCATTTGGGATCCTTTGAATGTAATAAGTGACCATTTGGAGTTTTCCCTCCAAAATGGCTCTTTCAAGTATTTGAAATTCTTAGGTTAAAATTTGAGGTCTAGGTACTAGTGTTGATTAAATAAATGTGGGATATAGTGTTATAAACCTTATATGATGTCCCGTAGCCTCTTAAATTGGGTTGTAACTATCTCTCCTCGGGTTAGGTTAATGAAACTCAATGTAACCATATTTCTAGTTCTAAAAGGATATATACTTGAATGGATGAGGCATTCATTATATTGTAGAAGGGGAATTCAGAAAGGAGGAATTTGGAAAAGAGCCTAGATGCTCAAAAATGATCTATATAATTCATGGAATCATTAATAAACATATCCTTTATGAATTAGAAGGGATTTTTGAAATTTTATTGCATTCTTCCTTCTATGAATGGTTACGAAGAAGGCATAAGAATAAATGTGTCAATTTATATAGAACTTTGATCGTGTTTGAATAATGATGTGCTTGGAAGGGTTACATGCTTAGTATAACAACTATGGTATGAGCTTTTAAGAAGTGTTATTTAAGTGATGATTGATTTAGTTTAAATTCTTTATATTTTGTCATGAATGGTGATGGTACAGGTATGATGAAGGGTTGGCGGGATTGAAAGCAAATGAAGGGTGTCTACAATCGGGAGAAAATTAAAAGATCACATGGTCATTAGAAGATATTATGTGATTGCATTTATTAACGGTTTTCTTATGTTTGTAGGATTAACAATGGTTTAGTGAACCATAGTAGGAATGAATATATCTATAATAAGTGTAATGTGTATAAGATAAGGGAGGAAAGAATGAAACCCTAGGATAGAGGGTTAGAATTTTTAATTCAATAAATCAATAAATGCTTATATAGTCCCCTTAAGAAAATCTTAAACAAAGAAGAATAGATTGCAAAAAGTGATTTTTATGAAAATAAAAGCCTTTAAGAGAAAATTAGAGGATGTGAAAAAATTATATAAGTGATTAGGACTTATTGAAAGCTTATAGTTTTCTGAAACAAAATTAATATCAAAAGAGATAGTTCTTGCTAGGAATAACCTTGATCAAGGGTTTGAGAGAAAAAAATTGTTATAACTTTATTTCCCACAATAGAAAATTAATGAAAATTTATACTAAGTGTGTTGAAGGCATGATATATGTTGAAAAATTTTCAAGTTGAGAGAACGAGTTTTGATAATGTAAAACTTGATCGGATCAATCAAAATTGTGTGCTTGCCCTATTTTAAGGGCTTAGAGAAGTCTATTTGAAAAATTAGTCTAAATCTACACCCTGGAGGTATAATAATGCATGTGACAAGTTTGGAAGAGAGTATTTAGAGGTAGGGAGTAAAAAAACTATTTTACAAGATAGAATACAAAGTATTAGAGGAAGAAATAGAATGTAAAGTCTTATAGAGGAACTTAGGAAAATCTTGATCGATTTGGGTGTGATAGTTATTCTTGGAACAATATTTTAATGGAACAATAATTTTTATGGTGGCATGAGTATATTTAGAGTTATTATTGATGAGGGAAAATTCTTGTAAATTCAGAATCATGGAACTCTCATGACTTTCCATACACAACCTTAGGAGAAGCCTAAGAGAAACAAGTGAACACTAGGTGTGTAGACCCTTGAAATGAGATCAAGAGCATGGGTTAAGATGGAGATCATGATGTATACATGAAATTTTTAGGATGAGTGATAAAAATATATAAATAAAATTCATAGGAAAATTTCAAAAACAGAGTTGTAGAGGAGTGCTTAGCGTTGAGAACTAACAAGTAAGTCAAATAGTCAAAACAGTGAAAATGGCATAAATGAATCTAAGAGAGTGTATGAATCTTGAAGTTAGCTTGAACATGGTGGCATGAGGTGTTAAAACGTGTTTTATAAGTTGAAACTTGATGGTGAACCATAAACCCTAGAATTCATTGGAACCTTAGTAAAGACCTAATCACTCGGTAAGGAAAAGAGAAGTTGGAGTTGGATAAATTGTATAAATATTTAGGGGATGAAATTTGGCATGAAGTGAGAACTTGGTAAAGGGTATCAGGATAACCAATCATTTTTATTTTATTTTTAAATTTCTCCCATCTATAATGTTTGAGTTCAAACGGGGCTAGAAACAAGACCTAGTGAAAAACGATAAAAGCGAATAAAAATTGATTGGAAAATAATTGGTTCATGAAACTTGGTAAGAATATATAAGAGGATAATGGGTACTAAAATAATTTAGGATTAAATATTTATCATAGTTATTTTTATTTATGTACATAAATATCATTTTGAAGGGTTATAAGGAAGAAGGGCTCATTGCTTAAGACCAAGTGAGAGAAAGTAGGTTTTCCTTGGGAGTTGGGCCATAAAATTTGGTGTAAATATTTGGGATCCAAAGATATCTTAAAAACATTCATCTTGTTTTGGGTCATTGTAGTCTATTCTAACACTAACCCACTATTGACATGTTCTTAAGTTGCTAGTTTTGAGATCTAGAAGGAGATTGATGGCAAATGATAGTATGAAACTTCTTCGAGTGCATGAACATGTTAGATAGATGTATTTGAGCATGTGAATTTTTTTGTATAGCCTTTGGTATAATGATTTGGTGAATTTTAGCCTTTTGAGCAAGATTTGGCGTCTTGAGACAAAATATGCTTATAACAAATTTTGGATGATTTTTGCATTTAAATTATTGGATTGTTGATTAAGTTGGTGTATCTAAGAGTGTATACAAGGGTAATCTGCATCATTTTTGTATCATATTAGGAATATTAAGGAATTTGAAGTTTTCTATTTGGAGGTAAAAGTTACTTTTGCTAAGAAGCATTTGTATAGATGTGAATTTGAGTTGTCGATGAAGATTTGAGGTTGTTTGATCTGATAAATTTCCTTCTTTTGAGATTATTTTGTGTGAAGATAACAAGTTTCTCCTTAGAGAGAGAAATAAATAAGAAGCAATAAAGTGATAAAAGTGAAATAAAGTGAAGAAGGTAGAGAAGAGAAAGAGAAGAAAACAAGAAGTCAAAAGACTAAGTGTGAAAAAGAACCTAGGTAATGTTTGGGCAAGGTGAAACAGACTTTTTGAGAAAAATGGATGAATAAAAGTTAAAGTTGATAAAGGAGTTACTTCAGTCCATGAGAAATGAGGAAAAGGAGAAAGAGATAAGAGAGAAAAAGAGAGAACGAGAGAGCTAGAGGAAAAAGAAGATTTTTGATGGAGCAACATATTAAAGAATTAAGAAAAATATGGAACAACTAGAAATGTTCATGAAAAGAGTAAGATAATTTCAAATACAAGGTCTTGAAATAGTGATAAGGAAGGTGGTTAAGTGGCCCATAAGGTCACTCATGGAGAAAAGAAGAAAAATACAACTAAGAACAAGGTTGAGAGAAGAGGAAAGAAGGCTAAAGAGGATGGATAAGAAGGAAAACAAGAAAGAGGAAGATAAAACTAGAGATACAAAAAAGAAGAGTTCATTTATGAATAAGATATTGAAGAAAAGAAAGAAAAAACTTATTTTAATTTTTTTATGTGAGTAAAGAGAAATTAGAAGCTGAGTTACAAGCACGATAATTTTCTTTGCATGGCGAGGAAGTGAAGAATAAGGAAGAGAAAGTTTGGATGGTGAATGGAAAAACTAAAAGTGAATAGAATGCAAGTGAAGAGGCACACAATTCTATTGATTTTTCAACTAAGGTTTTGTGCTCTTGTGTGTTTGCATCTACTCTTGATGAAGAGGTGAAAAACATTGGAAAGGAAGCTCACATAAGAGCTCAAATGAAGAAGCAAAGAGAAAACATCCTAATTTTTTAGGAACGTGACAAGAAAAATAAGGCAAAGACAAAGAGTGAAGATCAAAAGAATAATGATGATGATGAAGATGAGAAGAACATACTGGTGAAGATAAGGATCTTATAAATGGAGCACAATTGGAAGAGAAGAAATAAGAGGCTTATTGTATAGATATCAATTCTCTCCACTTGGGGAATATGATGCAAGACCATATTATAAATAGTGTAATTTTGGCATTCCTAGGTTTTTAGGGGTGTCTTGAGTCCATTTGAGGTATTCATGGAATTTATTAGTCCATTTAGACTCCTTTGAATGTAATAAGTGGCCATTTTGATTTTTCCCTCCAAAATGGCTCTTATAAATATTTGAAATTCTTAGGTTGTATTTTGAGGTCTAGGTACTAGTGTTGAGTAAATATGTGTGGGAAATAATGTTATAAACCCTTTATGATGTCTCATACCCTCTTAAATTGAGTTTTAATGATCTATCCTTGGGTTAGGTTAATTAAAATAAATGTAGCCACCTTTCTAGTTATAAAAAAGGAGATGTACTTGAATAGAGGAGAAATTCATTGTATTGTAGAAGGGGAATTCAGAGAGGAAAAAGTTGGAAAAGTGTCTTAGAGGCTCAAAAACTGATCTTTTTAATTCATCAAATCATTAATATAACATATAATTCATGAATTAGAAGGGTATTTTGGAAATTTTCTTACATTCTTGATTCTATGAATAGTTAAGAAGAAGCATAAAAATAAACGTGTCTTTTTGTATAGAACTATGATCATGTTTAAATAATGATGTGCTTTAAAGGGTTACATGCTTAGTATAACAGTTTTGGATGAGTTTTGAGAAGTCTTCTTGAAGTGATAATTGATTTCGTTTAATTTTATTTATAATTTGTCATGAATGGCGATTGTACTAGTATGAATAAGGGTTGGTAGACATGAAAGCAAATGAAGGGTGTCTACAATTAGGAGAAATTTAAGAGATCAAAGCGGTCATTGGTAGGTATTCTCGTGAGTGCATTTCTTACATGTTTTCTTATGCTTATAGGATTTTAAATGGTGTAGTGGACCATAATAGGAATGAATATGTATATAAAAAGTGTAAGAAGGTGTATAAGATGAGGGAGGAAGTAATGAAACCCTAGGATATGGAGTTATAAGTTATGAATTCAATAAATCAATAAATGCTTGCACAAATCACCTTAAGAAAGTTTTTTTAAAATAAGAATTGATTGCAAAAAGTGATTTTTATGAAAATAGAATCCTTGGAGAGAAAATTTGAGGATTTGAGGAACTTATAGAAGTGATCAAAACATGTTGGAAGCATATAGTTTTCCTAAGAAAAGTAATCTCAAAAGAGAGAGTTCACTGCTAGGAAGAACCCGGTCTAGGGTTTGAGAGAAAAGAATTGTTGTAACTATCTTTCCCATAGGTGAAAATTTATGAAAATTTGTACAAATCATGTTGGAGTCATGATAAATATGTTGACAAAGTTTCAAGGTGAGACAAAGATTTTGATAGGGTAAAACTTGATTAGATAAGTCAAAATTGTTTGCTTGGCCTATTTTGAGGGTTTAGTGGAGTCAGTTTGAAGAATTAGTTTTAATATACACCACGGAGGTCTAAATATACATGTGACAAGTTTAGAACAGATTATTAAGAGGTAGGGAGTCAAGCCAACTATTTTACAATTTAGAATACAATGTATTAGAGGAAGAAATGGATTGTACAATCTTATAGAGGAACTTAAGACAATCTTGATTGGATTTGGGTGTGAAAGTTGTTATTGGAACAATATTGTAAGGGAACACTAACTTGGATGGTGGTGTGAGTATGTTTATCTAATTTATTAATTAGGGAAAAGGTTTGTAAATTCATAATCATGGAACTCTCATGATTGTCTTTTCATAGTGTTAGGAGAAGCCTAAGAGAACCAAATAAATACTAGGTGAGTAGACCCTTGATTGAGATCAAGATCATGGGTTAAGATGGAGGTAAATATCTATAAATGATTTTTTTAGGATGATTTAAAAAAGTATCTAAGGAAAATTCATAGGGAAATGTCAAAAATAGAGTTGTAGAGGACTGGTTAGTGTTGAGAACAAATAAGTAAGTCAAAAAGCCAAAATGGTGAAAATGGAATAAATGAAGCTAAGAGGGTGTATGAATATTGAATCTAGATTGAACATGGTGGCATGAGGTTGTCCAAGGTGTTTTAGAATTTAAAAATTTATGGTGAACCATAAAACCCTATAATTCATTGGAACCCTAGTAGAGACACAATTTCCTAGTCAAGAAACGAGTTAGAGTTAGGTAACTTGTGTAAGGAGATAGGGGATGAAAAATGACATGAAGTGAGAAATCCATAAATAGTATTTGAATCAATAATCCGTTTTTATTGAAATTTTGTATATTTTTCCCAGCGATAAGGTTTGAGTGAAAACAGGATAGAAACAAGACCTCATGAAAAATGATAAAAATAGAATAAAAGTGATTAGAAAATAATTGGTTCGTGAAACTTGGTAGGAATATTTAAGATGATAATGGGCACTCAAATAATTTATTATATAATGTTTATTCTTGGTATTTTGTGATTTATGTCAAGAAAAAGCTCATTTTAAAGGGCTACAAGGAAGAAGGGTTAATTTCTTAAGACCAAGTGAGAGAAATTAGCTTTTCCTTAGGAGTTGGGTCATAAATTTCATGTAGATATTGGGAAGCCAAAAGGGTATCTAGAAATATTTTCATCTTGTTCTTGGTCATTGTAATTTATTCCCAACACTAACCCATCATTGGCATGCTTTTAAGAAGCTAGTTTTGAGGTCTAGAAGGATATTGATGTCAAGTAATGGTATGTAACTTATTTGAGTGCGTGAACATGTTAAATATATGTATTTGAGCATGTGAAAAGTGTTTATAGCCTTTGGTATCTTTGGTTTGGTGCATTTGATCCTTTTGAGCAAGATTTGGCTTCTTGAGACACGATATGCTTATAGCAACTTTTGGATGATTTTTGCATCTAACTTATTGGATTATTGATCGAGTTAGCTTATTGAAGATTTTTGCAGGCTACTTTGCATAACTTACCTAGTGACTAATAAGTCTGTAAAATTATTACTTTGATTTGCTAAAGACATAATCCTGTAGAATTCGAAATGTCCGCAACACACAAATTTTGCATCATCTTTTACGTAAGAAAATTTTAGGAGAAGCCTAAAATCTGCTAAGCTCTAAATAAAATCTTTATGTTTTTATGTATATAACCTGTGTGTGTGTGTGTGTGTGTGTGTGTGTGTGTGTGTGTGTGTGTGTGTGTGTACATATTTGTAAATTTATTTTATCATGTATAAAATATGTATCGATATAAAATATGTATATAAATTTAAAACATAAGGTTTAATCATGTCTACCTAGGGTTTGTTTCGTGGAGTTTTTTACAATGGTCATGGACCTTTAATCCTTAATCAAGGCAGAGAACTAAGGTTGTCCAATGTATATTCTTTTTATATTTCTATATAGACACCGAGTAATGAGAGATACCATGTTTAATCCAGCTACCTTGAATCGTGAGTTTTAGAATTATTAAACTAGCTTATCCATGGTCCAAAGGGAAATAATTGATGTTGATGCCATGAAGAGCACTACAAAGTACATATCTAAGCACATCTATACAAGAGTCAAGGGATATATTGGTCTATATACACTACATAGAGAGGAGTTTTTATATTATATTACACACATTTTACATATTTGGTACAATTTATATCTAGCATGCTATCATCGTACAACTTACATAAGGGAAAACCTAGGGCATATGAGACGAATACAAATATACATGGAGAATTACATGGAGTCTGAGATGTAGTGCAGTGCTCAGATGTAAGTTCACTATTTAGGTAACCACCAAGGTTAGTTTGACTCCCATTCCACATATTTTTATTAGATTTAATGTGGTTTGTGTGCATGCGCAGTAGTCATTTGTTTCACAAGTTACATGTGTAATCACCGATCTAACAAGAAAACCAAAGCAAAAAGTTTGACTAATAGCGAAGATCTTACAACCCAAAAATATCGAACCTAAGTATTATAGAAGACACATGAACTGGATCATTCATTATCACCAGGGTGCTCCTACACTCCTGTAAACACTTTTGACCTGTACATTCCTAGGTTTTTGAACCCTCGGTGAGCCATTTAGACATTGTTTCCAACCTGTTCCGACATATACACAGTTCCAATCACTCCCGGGTTATAGACAATCATCTAAGTCATCATCCATCTCTCATTTTCTTATGGTTTTACATATTTGAATTCTTATTTCTTTCATGTTACTATACAATAAGTTACTCTAAAATAAGATTAAGTCGGGATCCCGCACACTATTCACTAGTGAGAATTTGAAAACTTCACTCCTAGAGCTTGGAAAGGTCTTTTGAGATGAAACTTTATATTAATATGAATCCAAGAGACCTTCTAAGATCAATGGAATAGGTTTCATATTTTTATTCTTCCTAAAACTTCAAACAATTCCCCTTTTTTATCGATAAAGTGAGGTACACCTACAAAGATTGAACTACCTTGAAAAATAATCATGTCTTGGATCAAATTTGAATCTTATACCATGTAGAGGATTCTTCAATATTTCCATTTCCTACTTGTTTTCATTATAAATCTTATAGAGCTCCCAAAATCATCGGGACAAGTCAAGGTTCATATCTTGATTATTCATTATTTACACCTAAAAACACTGCTTTTGCATAGACTATCTCTAAACTACCAAAAATTTTGTAATCCTCCCTAAATTTATTCAAACCTCTTTAATACGCTCTTAACCCATCCTCGGACATTATATAAATTCCTTGCATGTTCCGGATGGTGTTTACTAATTGTGAAATGGCCTTTTAGGCCTCTAGTAAGACTTGTCTTTCATCAAACTTCACTAAATTCAATCATCAACTTGTGTAATCATACCTGCACACTAAAAAAAACTAAATGATCTTGTTAAAACTTTCCTTTGAGCTTGGATGAGGGTTGAATGAAGACATGATGGCAATAGGAAGGATGCATAGTGACTAGGAAACCTAATTTTCAATTAGGGGCTTTAGTTGTCATGCTTTAAAATTTTCAATTTTCATTCTAGTTATTTTACATGACAATAATTGGCTCTAGCTTGGGGACATTGGACTATAAGGGGAAATAGAAAACCTCAGGTATCTCATGGGATAGTAGACATGTGCTTTTTTTCATTGGGTTATATGGTCACCACATGTAGAAAAGCTACAAACATAACTAATAAACGAACATGAGAAACACACGTCGGGAAAGGAAACACAAGGTAGAAAGGGAAAAAAATCATGACAAGAAATCCTAAATCACCTATGTTACATGCAGGGGACAACCCACTATCATTAAAGTGCCAATCTTCGAATGTTTACCTATACATGGGTATCATCGAATGCCTTTCTTTTACAAACCCATTGACAATATCATTGAAATATGAACCCTTTCTCAATTTCTTGAGAAATATCATATGATTTTCCTTACAATTGGTGACCCACTTAGTCAAATCATTTCTTTTCTTTCTTTGACACCTTATTTCCATTTTCTCATTGATTCCCAAGTTCATTCCAATTACCTATTTTCCTTCACTTCTGCAAATATGAGTCTTAATTATACTCATCTTTTTGTTTTCAAAATGAGTCCTATGACATTTGATATGTTTTTTCTTCATTTTTCATCTACTTCATGGCCATTATTTTAATGATTTGATTCTAGGAAGATGTTCTAGGAGCCTCAACACTATCAAACACTTCTTGATGTTCCATGTTTATGGGTTTATGTGAATTGTATTCTTTCATGCACGTTGGCTCAATCTTGAACTACTGCTTACTATGATGTGATGTGCATAATGTTTCATCATCTTGAAAATAAAATGAGCACAAGGTCAGATATGAAGAATAAAAACCATCATCTTGTCCAACTTGGCCATTTTAGACCTCAAAATCCATCTTCATGATGAGAGCATCCTTTTCTTGAGAAGAATTAACATCAAGAGGTTCAAGCACATTCTTCTTCATACATTCATTTTTGAAAATGTTTTTATCTTCATGAAAGGGGAATGAGCACAAGGTTGGGGCTAAAATATCTAGATTATCATTTTCCCAATCTTGAACACCATGAACTAGGGAGTCCATTTACATGATGAATTTCTCATCATCATGAGTAGTTTCAACTTTGACAAGATGAACCATCTTGTCATTCTTGTATTTATCATGAGAAGGTCCATTTTTTCCCGATAGGAAAGAAAAATATTTTTATTCACAATCATACTTATAGAAAAAATATTCATGATTAAATTTAAGAACATGATTGGAAAATTTTAAATCACCTACCAAGAAGTTATTTGCCATCATTTTGCATGCATGACTCGCATTTATTGTCGCCTCGAGGATTTTTTTGTTACAATTCAATACCTTCATGACCATCATCACCACTCAATAGATAAAATGCATTCATGCTCACATCCAATGAGAAGTACATGCTTTCAAATTTTGATTCCATCAAGTCACCATGATTCTCTTTGACCAGCTCTCGTGCTACTTAGATACTCATCCATCAACATGGGAAGCTCAACATATTCTTTTGAAACTATGAAAAAATTATCAGACCTTGAATATTGGACAAGGATATCCTCTCTTGGGTCATCAGGCCTTTGAACGGTGCATTTCATTTTCCTGATGGGAAGAATTTTCTTCATTTTATCATTGACTGGGATGGTGACATGTGACCAATCCATCTGTATATCTCCACCAACATCTTGACATAATCATTGGCTCAACCACATACCATATGAATCGGGCATGTCCGATACAATAATTCTCATTTCGATCTTTTTGTTAGGAAAATATGCAAATGGTACTTGAGTTTCCTAAGCATGGTCAACTAGAAGCCCTCTTTATTTTCCATGGAATAACATTAGTAAGTGGTAGGATAAAGAGAGAGATTGAGATATTTAGAAACTTTTGTAGGCATAATGTTTACAGATTCATTGAAGTCAATGATGCAATTATTCATTTTGTACCCATTGACCAATAAGGCTAGATAGAAAGGTTCTATCTTCCCAGAGGTGGAGGATGTGGAAGAAAGATAGTTCTGAGGAGTGGTATGAGGATTGGGAGGTAGTTCCTTGGTAGTATAATTTTTGGAACATGAAACCGAACTACTTCCTTTGATAAATTGGACTAGCCTATCAATTTTTTGGGGATGGACTTTCAAGTACTCATACTCGAAATTTGAATTTTGGCTTTCTTGCAATGGTCAATGATGTCAAAAGGTGAAGAAGTTGTAAGAACATCATGGAATATGGTATCCTTGACAAGGGTAGGATTTGCATTTTTAGGATCAACAGAAATAAACACTTATTTTTCAAGATAAATTGAATGATACTTACTCGAAGAGGCAGAAGGGTTCTTGATAGAGATGTTCTCATGCTTCCTCTTTTTTATTCTCATGGAAGTGGACATCAATGATCCTCCTTTCATTTTTATTTTTAGATTCGCCACTTGAGGATCTAAATGCTTATCTTGGGAAATAGAAAAATATCCCTCTTTCTCCATTTTTGATCAAGTGAACACTGCATAAGAGTATTTGTCTTTGGATTCTTCAAAATCTTCATCATGTGAGAATTCAAAATACCCAATCCTAGCACATTCTTCTTCTTCTTCCTCTTCAATTTATGATTCAATAATTTCTTCTCCTTCATCTTCATTGGTCCCGCATATTACATTGACTAGTGGAGATTCCAAGGAAAGCCTTCAAGATGCTCTCCTACAATTTTATTTATATTCTGGTTCTTGTATGATGCATGTTGGGAAACTTCCTTCTTCAACATTATCAAATCATTGGCCAACTTCTGCAATAATGGATCAGCTCTTTCATCTTTGGAACTCTAGGATTTATCCTTCATTGAATGATTCTTGATCTTCCCTAACATGATTAGGTCATCTTCCACTCCAATGAAAAGTTCTTGAGCATTGTCCAAATTGTTTGGTTGAACTCTTCGTAGTATGAAACTAACTTCAGGTAGTTGGGAATTCATGAATAATATTTTTGATTATCTGTAATAGGACTAACATCATCAAGAATCTTGTTGATCAACTTATTGAATTTTTCCACAAAATATCTCATGGAATCTTGTGGTTCTTTCTTCATCTAAGTAAGTTGAGAAAGGAGTGCATGTGTATCTTCTTCACTCTTGAATCTTACTTCAAAAACAATTCATACCTTCCAATCAAGTAATTGAGTGTGATGGAAAATAGTAAAACTAGTTTGCATTGGCATCTTGTAATGTTTCCATGAATAACTACACTGAAACATATTCATTTTTCACTCCAACAATGCCACAATTTGTGATGAAGGTTGTAATATGGTAATAAAGTCGTTGTTTTTCATCTCCATAGAATTTTGGAAAGTTATTTCTTGATCCTTTTAGAAGTTCATGAAGTGGTGGTGGAGCCAAGGCCAATGGAATAGTATTATGTCCCCATGGCACAGGTGTAGCCATTTCTTCCTCTTCCTCTTATTTAGGTGGAATAAGGATCATTGGTTCCATAGTTAATTCTTCAATATGATCTTCAAGAAGATTTTAGGAAATTGTCTTCTTACCTGTACAATGGGAAGTCTGATATCATCTCTTTGTTTCTCCTTGAATGAGAGATCAAAATTCCACGTACATGATCATCTCAAGTGTACCTTCTTTCTTCCACTTTAATTTGAAGCACTTAAAAAGGAATGAAACTAGAAAAGTGTAGATTTTTCAAATGGATTGCAACAAGGATTCTTAAACATTCAAATAGTATTTTTGGTATTTTTTAGTTTTTTTATTTTTATGGATTTTTGGAATATGTATTTTTTCAACATTCTCAGAGATATTTTATAGGTTCACAACGGGAAGATATTCCCAACTGAGTCACCAAAATTGTTGGTGAAATAATTTTTCAAAGGGTGAATTATTGGTTTTCGCCAACAATCATGGGGTTAATACCCTCCTTCTTATGTATGGGGAGGCTCCCATTATTGAATGTAAACTACCTAAATTACCTAAAAGTTGTGAGGTGGCCAATACATTGGGGATCACATAGGAACACTCCGGTGAACCTAAGGAAAAGTTCCCATGTGAAGTACAAGGGAGGAAATCGCAGCGAAGGGAGATAAAGGGGAGTTGAAGAAACAAGGAGAGAGCATTAATGTTGTGAGTAAGAACTATCATATTATCATCAACAATAACCAGAGTAGGTCCACATTCAATTAGATGAACACAACTATGCAAACAATGATAAGACACAACCATAGACACAAAATTCCATGGATTCATTTATCAAAGGCACAAACACCTTTCTTGGTTTTACAATATTATCATGTATGCAAAGTTGGAAAGAGAGAGTAGAGGAACATAAGACAAGAAATAGAAGAATTTTATCTTTTATTGCTTGATGTAGAAGTGGTAATCTCAACAACATACATTCAATCAACAATTTCAACCCTTTGGAATGGAGAATCCATTCCAATTTATAGAATTACAAATATGTCTCTTCATATACCCCCACACGACCTTTCATCTATTCCCATCACCTATGAACTTTCATACTCCTAGAAGTGATTCTTTTTATTATTATTGGAAAAATTCCTCTTATAATGTTTAATAGAGGATCACTTAAGCGAATAGGATGAAATAACTAAAAGTACTTTCTTAATGAGAAATTAGAACATGGAGAGAGAAGGAAGAGAGAGAGAGAGAGAAGGGTTGATTGATCTAATGAATTTGAAGCTTTTTTGTGGATAAATTACTAATTTGAAGCATGATGATCACAATTTCCTTCCTCTGCAAGATGCATGAACATTCCAGACTATTGAATGAATGTTTAGAAACACTTCTAAAGTTATGCATTGCTTGAGGTGGTCTCCATATTTAATCATAGTGATATTCTCACATTATTCTCATGATGATCATCCTCTTGGTGACTTGAACTTGAATGAAGCTCTTGATGTCTTTTCAAACTCTTTTTGACCTCATAATGTTCTTGGTTTCACCTATTACACCTTGATATTCTTCTTGACAAAAAGATTACTAGAATGACGCTTTAGGAACCTTTGAAATTTTGTGGAGGGTAATTTTATTGTTTTAGCCATAGAAGATATTACTGACCCTACGATGATGAAAATGAGAAAAATATAAGAAAAACGGAATCCACCACATCTTTATAAGCTGAAATTGGAAACTTTCTATTTTTAACAAGTCTTAGCCATGACAGTTATTTTTGTAATTTTACATTGTTTTCACTTCCTGATGTTTCTTGCCTATTTAGGGGACCACAGTGTTGATATTTCATCTTATTTGACTAATTTATATTCTTAGACATGCGTCATCATGAACACATGATATTTTTAGTAAGTTCATTGTAGGTGTCGGATTATAACGAAAAATAGTCTTGAAATTATGGGTTTTATTCCAATATTCCCTGCTCCAATTTTCAGATGATTCTTTCATATAAATGAGTGTGAAAATGAGTTTTTCATCAGAGTGGGAAGAATTATGAGAAAAAATATTCCTCCATATCTTGAAAATCGAAGCCCCATCGTGAAAGAAATGTCTAGGACGAAACTAGATTTTTTTAGGATCCTCTGTTATAATTTTCAGATTTTTTCACCTCTGGATCTTATGAAAATTGAAATTCAAGGATGGAATAATGTTGACAAGAAACATATCCCTAATTATCCCTAAAAATCAGCTTCTTGATATGGGAAAATATGGTTCAAATGAAACTATATTTTTTTAGGATTTTTTTCTCCAATTTTCAAGTGATTCCGCCCATTAGATCCTAAAGAAATGAAGAAGCAATTGTTATCATTTTTTGTTATTTCATGGTATTTATTAATTTATTTTAGAAGGTGTGATAATAAAAAGGATAAATATCAAACTATGTTGAGGAAATTATTCAAAAATGAGTTATAATGTATTTTATTTCACTTTTGTGATGTCTTTCAACGACCATGGTTCAAGCCTAGGTTAAATGATAGCTTCAAAGTGAGGTTCATATATCATTTTTATGATGTAACAGAACATGAAGGAAAATAGGGTTGGTAAAGGGATCCTTGTAGAAATATGATGCCACATTTTAGCATGGGATCAAGTGTGAGAAAGATTGAAAAAGCCAAGAAAGCACCCAAGGAGCTAAGAGAGATCACATGGGGAACCCGATGAGGGGTATTACTCATGGGTACTAATTTTTGTCCCCTATTTACCCTTATGAAAAATTTACAAGAGGGACACAAAATTTATATTTGATAGAGATAATAAAAAGTGGCGGAATCTGAGTAGGCATGAGGAAATGGGGTTAACTCGATAAGCACCATACTGAGCTGGAAAGGGTCACATGTGGTCCCATAGAAAGAGATTTCTAGTGAGTAAAAAATTTTATCCCCTCTATAACCTTGGGGAAAATGGAAAATAGGTACAAAAAATTTCACTTGGAGATAGATGATTACATGTGGCTATCTAAAATTTGGCTACGTATGGAGCCTACACATTGTTCATTAGTAAAAAATTAAACACTTCAATCTTGGATCTTAGAATGGTATTTTGAGATGAAATTTTATATGAATCAGACTTGAAGAGACATTCTAAGTTCAATGGAATAGTTATAAGATCCTGAATCTTCCTAAAACTCCAAAAAATAACCTTCTTTGACCAAGGCAATGAGGTACACATGTAAATATTGAACTACTTTGAGAAATAATTAGGTATTGGATTAAATTTGACTCTTCCACTTTGTGTAGAAGATTATTCAATATTTCCATTTCCCAATTTTTTTCATTCTAAATCCTTATAGAGCTCTCGGAATGATCCGGAAAAGTTCATGTTCATATCTTGGTTGTTCATTCCTTCCATTTGAAAACTCATTTTTGCACAAACCTATTTCTAAACTACTTAAACATCCCTAAATATCCCTAAATTGCTTAAATCCTCTACAATAGTTTCTAACACCATCATCATATGGTTTATAACTTCCCTAAACATTCCCATATGGTTTTTACTAGTTGTGAAATGGCCAAAAATGCCTTTTTAGGCCTCCAGGAAGACTTGTATTTCATCAAGCTTCACTGAATTCAATCATCAACTTATGTAATCATACCTACACACTAAAAAAACTAAATGATCTTGTTAACACTTTCCTCTAAGCTTGGATTAGGGTTGAACTGAAGACAAAATGGCTAAAATATGGATGAACAATGATGGGAGGGCTTTAGTTGTCATGCTTCAATTTTTCAATTAGCATGGTATTTATTTTTCATCACAACACACCATGAAGTAAAGATAAATTTTCCAATTAAAATATGATTTTTCTCGTTACTCATAACAAAAATTTCCATTATAATATTTTGAGAATCGA
Source organism: Taxus wallichiana var. yunnanensis (assembly GCA_018340775.1). NCBI lineage: Eukaryota > Viridiplantae > Streptophyta > Pinopsida > Cupressales > Taxaceae > Taxus > Taxus wallichiana. The sequence goes on along the minus strand of CM031242.1, from coordinate 219,077,626 downwards.
TGTAATTACTTCTAGATAGGCCAATAGATATTTTCCCAAGTCTGATTTTTTTCTTCTTATTTGAATTCTTGATTGCAAAGGGAAAATGAAAATGCCATTTTAGATTGTGATATTTTATAAGAAATTCCATCCTCACCACCCGAGGGGTTTGTTGAAAAACATCTTGATGTAAACACTGTTAGAGATCAAAATTACACCTTACCCTAAGTTGTGGAAAACGTATGATTTTGAGGCAATATGGGAGTGCCTCCAAGTTATGAGACTTGATACTTATGAAATACCTCTAGAGAAGGTTGGTTCCTCTATCTACTTCTAATGTTAAACTACTCCTAAAGAAGGAAAAACACCTATTTAATCCTAATCTACACATTCCAAGGGACCATAGTTAGAGAGAGGGTTGGAAGGATGCATAAAGGAAAATCCTAAGATAAAAGTGGTGATAGCACCATAAAGGGGGTGAATATTCTATGGTGGATATGGGAGAATAAACTGGAGAAGGGATAGGTCAAAAAGTGGTACGGGCCCATAACTACATTTTCCATATAGTCTCATATGAAACACAATCAAAATAGGGTTTGGAAAAGAGAAATACATGCACAACACACTATAACAATAAATGAGAGGCAATAATGCAAATAAAACACAAGCATGTGATAGAGAATAGAAAAAAACACTAGATTTTATTACTTAAAAGAATACAGTCCATATAGCTGAAGAAAAAGGAAAAACACATCTGTAGAGGCCCCAAAGGAAGGTTTATGGTTTGCATCTTCTTGGGAGACCATTTTGACATGGTTCCTTTGCATTTGAGAATGTTCATCTTTTGCAAATGAGCATCATTTACAATGAATAGAGAATGGGAGAGAAAACTAAGGGAAAGAGATAAGGGCATGAATTTCTTGTTCAACCACTAACCAAAACTAATTAAATCACCTGAAATAAGCATGGACATCCTTGTAAGACCATTTCCATGCCTTATTTATCTTGAGACAGACAAGTTTCTTTTATCATTAATTTTGGTTGTTGAGTCGTTTATATCTACGTCTAATACCCAAACTATTTTCCCCATTTTTCCCACCAAACATTTTCAATTTCTAAATTTTATGGGGAAAAATTAAAGGGCTCAATGAGACCTTTCCAATGAGACCAATTTCATAAGATTTGGAGAGTGTAGAATGAAAGATATGGCCATTTGAATTTTTACAGCTCATGAGGAACATGAGAGTGACACATGGAAGCTTCTGATTTTCTACTAGGATTTCCTGCATGTTTCCTTTTCCACATATCCTTCATTTTACTTTCTTCACTTTTCTGTAGACTTGAAAATTTATAATACCTTGTTTATTTCACGGATTTGGAGTCCGTGGAATGTCTTTCCATGAAGAGTGTTGGATTGTTGATGCATATCCTCCCTTTTTCCACTTAAGATTGTGCCACATGTCCCTTTGACATGCACTCTACCTAAATTTTACCTTTCCTTACATGTTGACTCAAAGCTCTATTGAATTTGGTTCATTCTACGGACTTGGAGTCCACAGTAACCCAAATTCTTTGAAGAGTGCCGAAATCCTACCATGTTTCCCTTCTCTTCCCATAGGTTTTTTAAATGTTTAAACATTTAAATGTGCCATGACATCCTTTGGAACTTACTAGAGTCCTTAGATTTTTCCGGTTCACCAAGTTTGGCATGATATTAAAAATATTTAGTAGCTTTGTTGATCAAAATGATAGCGAAGTCCATTTCTAAATAAGTTATCCAAATTAACCTAGGGGTTAATTTGGGATAACATTTTAATGACTCAAAGGGTAATCTTCCTGCTAGATTGGAAATATTAGTGGCCTTGAGCATCCATTGGGCATGGATTCAACCCGAAAATCTATAAACCGATCTAAAAACTTGAATTTATCACCCCGATTCCGCATAACATACTTCCTAGACTTAGCTAATTTGTGGAGCTCGAATGAAATTTAGAAATTTCTCCAACTATCTGATTCTGCCATGAAACTTGATTAGGCTTAGATTCAATTTTATAACGGCCTCATAATCTCATTTTCCACCATGGTATCTGCCCCAAAACATATTGTGCAACAACAACTAAATCCATAAAAAAACTATGTACAAAAATGGAAAATCATACATGTTTTAAGTAAAGCATGTAGACTATGCATAAGCACCTATTGTTTTGAAAAAAACCTAACCTACACTACTCTAATTAGAGGAAAAGTAAGATAAAAAAACTTATAATACGTTGGGAGAAGTAGTTACATCTCCTTATAAAATGTGGTCAGAATTAATTTTCCAATAAACATGGACTTTAATGAGAGTGTAAAATTGCTTTCAAACTGATTTCCATCATCATTATTCAAAGTACTAGTTTAGAAAAGAAAGAATAGTTCCTTTAGTTGTTCTAAAAAATTTGTGAGGTATCGCAACTAACCTTTGGTGTAATAAAGATCTTCCTCGTGATCTAAAATGAGCATGACTGGTGGAAACTATGATATTGGTTCCAAAATAGCCAAGTTCCTGATTGGGAAAGGATTGATCCTTTTGGTTTTCCCATTTTGTTGTGTTTGAAATCATTAATGGAGTTGGTTAAGACACAAACCTTTTCATGGGAGATGTTTGTAAGTTGATATGAACTCTTCTCTCCCTACTTTGTAAACAACTCTATCTCCTTCTTATCCACATCCTCCTCCTCAAGAAAGAAGTTATACAATTAAAACCTATCCTCCTCCAATTGATCAATTGTTGCATTTGAATATGTTCTTGGTGGATCACTACAATCTCCCAAAAGTGAAGAAATTTCTAAACATACGAACAAAATGGCTTGTTGCATTCAAATAAAAATCTTGCTCACTTGCAAATTTGTCTTCCTCCATATGAAGATCAAGTTTATATTCTTTTTTTATTTCTTACTCCATTTTATCCTTGGGAGTTTCTTCCCAAACAGATTTCTCCATGAGAAAAACATGAAGATCTTGCACTATGCCATCAAAATCATTTCATTCCTCAATAGATATGTCATAGTTATCTACAATGGAATACACCTCAACTGATTTTATGAAGTGAGGGAGAGGTTGAGTTTTTAAGAGGTCAATTGGTGGAGAAGGTGTAACATTTTCCTTTGTATGGGATGGGAGTTTGGAAGGAAAGAGGGTGGAGAAAAAAAAGGTGTGAAGGGAAAAATATTGAGAAGGGGAATCCTCGGGAGAGCAGGAAAAAATTTAGGAACATGAAAAGAAGATTGAGATGGTGTGGGTTTGGAAGGAGGAATGAGAAGGTTGTAAGATGGAAGTGTAATATTGCCCCATTGACATCATTTCCTATAACTAGATTGGTGAACCTCTATTAACTCAACCCACTCTACAATATGAGGTGTCATCTAAGCCATAAATATTAGTTTTTTCCAAGGGCTGAACCAATTTGGCATATGACCAACCCATGGATAAGGCAGCCTAAAACAAATTTTTCATGCCTTTATCTAACATGTAGCCATGATCTGCACCATGCTTACCTCCATATTTTGAATCTTCCTTAGGAAATCGACATCTTCCATGAAGTTTCCACCATTGCCTACATATCCATGTTCTTGAAAAACATCATGGTTAGTAGGATAACCATAAGGGTCGAGTTGAGGTTGAGTCATATCCATATTCTTGATGATAGGTCTCATACAACTGATTTAGAGGAGGATTGTGATGATATGGAGATAAAGGGAGTTGGTATTACTCTTAGAAATGGAAATTTCAGTGAGGAAATGAAGTCATGATTTCACATCTTCATGAAAAAGTGAAATGAAATAAAAATGATGAAAATGGAAATATGGAAATGGAAGGAATAATAAAAGGAAAGGTCAAAAACTCATAAAATGGGTTGTTTGGAACAGTGGAGTCACTAAATGTGCTTAAAAATGCCTCCAAATGTTGAATATCACCAAGAACACATTTAACTTGGAAATATGAAGTTGTAAAGTACTTCAATATTTGTCCCATCTGGGCATGCCAAACCGTCGAGCATCAAGGAAACAAGGTGGCTAAAATGTTTTAATGGGACACCTAAAAATAAAGCTTTCAATACATGGCTCGCCATGCATTCCAAAAATTTTAGAGATCAAAATTACACACTACTCGACTTATGAAAAACCCAAAATTTTGAGGAATCATGAGATTGTCTCCAAGTTGTCAGACTTATTTCTTGAGATAGACCTCCAAATAAGGTTGGTTCCTCTACCTACTTCTAATTCTAAACTACTCATAAAGCATGAAAAAACCCTATCTAATATTAATCTACACATTCTGGGGACCGGGGTTAGAGAGAGAGAGAGAGAGAGAGAGAGAGAGAGAGTTCAAAGGATGCATAAAGGGAAATCCTAAGATAAAAGTGGTGATAATACCATAAAAGGGGGAACACTCTATGAGCGAGAAGGGAGAAGGAAATGTAGAAGGGAGAGGTCAAACAAATGATGCAAGACCAAAACTATATTTACCATCTCTTCTCACATGAAAAATAATCAAAATGGGGCCTGGAAAAGAGAAATACATGCACAAAACACTAAAACAAGAAAGGAGAGGAAAGAACACAAATAAAATACAAACATATGGAAGAGAATAACCACAAACACTATATTTTATTGCTTAAAAGAATACACAATCCATTATAATTGAAGAAAAAGGAAAACACATTTGCAGAGGCTTAAAATGAAGTTTTATCGCTCATAGTTTCTTGGGAGACCATTTTTATATGGTTTCTTTGCATTTTAGAACATACATCTTTTACAAATGAGCATCATTTTACAATAAATAGAGAATGGGAGAGAAAAGAGAGGGAAAGAGACAAGGATGCAACTTTATTATTCAACCACCAACCAAAACTCATTAAATCACCTGAAAAAAACATGGGAACCCTTGTAAGACCATTTCCATACGTTCTACAGATGGAAGAGTGTCGTTTCTCATTAATTTTTGTTGTTGACCCATCTGTATCTACTTTTAATGCCTAGATTATTTTTTCCCATTTTCCCACCAAACCTCACCATTTTTATATATGATGGTTCTAACTTGAGGGGATCGAGGAGAAATTTCTAACAAGACCAGTTTCATAAGATTTGGAGCCATAGAGTAAAAGATATAGCCATTTAAATTTATACAGATAGAGAGGAACATGAGAATGACACTTGGAAACTTCTAATTTTATACGAGGATTACATTTGTATTGCCTTTTCCATGTGTCCTTTCTTTAACTTTTCCGGCTCTTTCATGGACCCGAAACTTTATTAACCTTGTTTATTCCATAGACTTGGAGTCCGCGGAATTATTTTCCATTGAATACCATCATAGTGTTGACTAGTGTCCTCCCTTTTTTTTCTTAATATTACATTGTGTGTCGCTTTGAATTGCACCGCATTCTTTTACCTTTCCTTCTACAAATACCCAAATCTCTATTTTATTTGGTTCATTTTGTGAACATGGAGTTCACGTAACCCAAATTCTTTGAGTTCCAAAATCCTACCATGTTTCCCTTCTCTCGAGGTTTTTAAATGTTTAAACAATCATGCGGCATCCTTTGGCAATTAGTGGAGTCCCTAGATTTGGTCGGTTCACCAAGTTTGGTACGAAATTCAAATATTTAGCGTCTTTATTGATCAAAATAATGGCCACGTCCATTTATAATAAGTTATCCAAATTAACTCTGTGGGGGTTAATTCGGGATAAAAACACTAATCCTCTCCCCCTCACCCTTGGCACAAATAAGAATCATATACAACTTCTTGACATATACTCATAGATCCTAAAGAGAGAGCTTCTATATTTTTAAGATCCAATCATGCACCCTTGCCCAAAGGAACATCAACCACCTCAAGCTCCCCTCCTATAAGACAATTGTTCATGACAAAATCACTTTGTTGTCTACTAGCATTTGATCATCCATATCCATATGATACAAAAATCTTCCTTGGTAGGATAAACCATAAATTAAATGGGTACCCCAAGATCATCATCAATATTAACTAGAATGGAATTTATCTCATAATTTGAAATCTCTAAATCATTGGTTAAATCAACAACACCATCATGTTTTTCCTCTCTAAGAAAGTAATCATCCTTCTTCTCCACACATTATGCATGTTGAATCCATTCCTTAATTTGGTGTCATAGGATTGACTTAATGGACCTTTACAAAATTTAGCAATGTGAACCTCCCATGAGTAGATACAACATTTTTAATCCTGATTATAAAACTCAAACATATGGACTAGATCTTTACCCTACAAATTAATGATAATCACTTTCATTTCTAATTATTATTGGTGAAACTCAACCTTAATTTGGATGTATATGAAATACTTTCCTAGGGATCTTTAGTCAATTTCACTAAACTTACCTAAATAATCACCGATGATCTCGTAAATTTTGGATTCTAATATTATTGGGGTATGGAATATAATCTTACCCACACTTCGTAGTGAAGGGCACATTGATAAATTTAAAAACTCGCCCCTCTAAAGTTGAACCAACAACCTAGCATACATGGTCCTCTAAAATATTTTCTCTAGGTTTTGGTCTCTCTTTTTCTTAAAATTTTTCCATACAAAATCCTTTGACATAATAGCATAAGCTATTTACCTCAAAAAATTCCTAATTACTTGACATTGAGTCTTTCAAGCACTTCCTTTTTGAAAGTCTTTTAGGATTTTCCCCATAAATTCCAAATATGCCAAATCTTTTAAATCCTTGTTTATCAAATCTTTGGAATATTAAATTTATTGATATAACTAGGGAGGACCTCAAAGGACATGGTTAATTTATCTAGGGTATGGACCATAAGTTCCGGAGACTTGATGAGTAGAGAGGGGAGGAAGAAATGAATTGACAATCCCACCAAGCATGGAATATGTTCAAATCTATAATACAAATATTTAGTCAAATTTTGTTCATTAATCATCTCCCAATCATACCCATACCGATTGTTGATAGGGTTCTTCATCAAGTTTTGGAACAATATGTAGAGTAAAGAAAAACATGCGAGACTAAGCAAGAATCCACATATAACGGAGGAAATTCGTTCAAGACTCGAAGAGACCCGTGGTAGATAGAGGAAGCCACTAAACACTGAATAAAGAAACAAAATCCTATACAAAGTCACAAACTAAAGGAAGTTAGAAATAGAGTAAGGTGGAAGCCGACAGAGTTGTGACCAAAAGAAATATCTTTTGGCTCATTTTGTAAAAATATATTCATTATACTTAATCCAATGAATATAATGTACCATAGGAGATAAAATATGTGTGTGCCTTAGATAAGAGATATATGAGATAGAGAATGGATAAGAACTATGAGTTTGTATGAGACTAATGTAATTTATTTTGGGATATGAATAAAGATTGATGTTTGGAGAAAAATTTGCTATGTGATTTTACATTCTTTATGTTAACTAATTAGGTATAGATTACTCTTTTTCCTTGTACATCCTTAACAAAAGGGTGAACTTATTAACCCTCACATTATTGTATGGCTTAAGGCCAACATTTGGTGTCTAAGCCTAGGTTCCTTTTGTTAAATCATATGTAATGAAATATTTCACCAACAACCTATTGGGAACCAACGTTGACGGAAATTGAGGACTAGTGGGAGAATCAGATTGATATATTTGTTAAAGGAGAAGTAAAGAGACTCAATGAATCATATAAAGGAACTGAAGCTGAATTATTTGGACAATATGAAAAGGAATTTTGGTCTCAATTCACACATTTATTGTGGCCTTACATATGGGCGAGACACTAAAATAACACGGTGGTCACATTTACACTTGACGAAACCATTCGAGTGGACCTAGAATAAATTAAACATACTTAGAAATATTGATGAACTGGACCAGAGTAATTGATTATTGGTTTGAGACCACAATCAAATCATATATTATTGTTTGGGCCATTAATGGTTGGACCATCTTTGATCATAAGAAGGTTGAAGTTCTAAATGGAGAACGAGGTAGATTTCTAAAAAAATTCACTTCTAATCAATATTTTTCTAGTAGAAAAAGGATTAATTAGAAGTGTGGAAAATTTACTTTAGAGGACATGCCTTTGGGATGGAGTATGTGAAGGAGGGTGATCCAAGAGACATAACTCGATCAGTTTTGATGGGGTGATGGTTGAGACAAAAGAAATAAGACAACATGAAGAAACAGAAAACAAAAACAAATTACAATTGACAAAAAGAAGTATTAGATGGATTAGGATAAATCTTAACTAAAATAAAAGAAAAAATCATAATGATAAGGTCATAAGAAAGAGATAGGATAGTTACAGAGAAGGAGTTTGAGAAAAATACATAAAAACAAAGTTGAGCAAGGGAGGAAAGGGTGAAGAAGTTAAATGAAAGAAAAGAACAATTAAACAAAGTTTAGAAAGTAGAAAAGAAAAATCAACCCACTTCAAGTGGAGGCCAACAACCGGCTACCCTAGAATCGAGAGGTAGACACTTAGAGTCTTGCTTTATTATTCTCGCATCATACGGGGACCAAAATTTTTGGTTGCCCCATGGAATCCCATAGTACAATGTCCCTTAGATAATTGATCTGACGGTCAATAGTAAAGCAATCTATATCAATGAAATATTTGTAGGAATTGGTAAGTAGACTAGAACCTGATCTCAAGGTGATAGTAGGAACAATAGAATGGGAAGAAGTAAAGGAAAAAACTTCCTTATTGATTAAATAAAAGGGTGAAGAACAAGAATAAGTCAGTAGAGTGGAATAAATAGCTAAGGAATTTAGAGAGAAGAGAAACATAATAGAAGAAGGAGAAAGTGAATTTGAAGAACAAAATATGGAGAAAATAGAAAAACAAAATAAGAAAAGAAGAAGTGATGAAGGATTAGAATACAATTATAGATTAAGAGATGTTAAAGGAAGGAAGTTATTTTTTGAAAAAGATAATTATGAAAATTCATCAAGAAAAGATGTGTCCCCAACCACCACACTAACCCAAAGGATATGACCCCCTGGATCGGATGTCATTCCATGTGCCACTTCACACACCTATTTGAAAGTAGAAAAAGGAGAAATTTTGATGGAAAGATATCAACAACTACAAGAAGAGAGTAAGAAGAGAGAAGAGATTGTAAGAGAGTTCATATAACTATTATTATGATATCTATACTTTGATATTGAATTATCCAAAAATAAAGGGAGGAAAGGTAATTTGACAAAATCTCATAACCATTCTAAGAAAGTAAAACCATGAAAATAATAACCAATTATCCAAAGAGTATTCAAATCCAAAACCAACTAGGAAGATGGCTCAGAAAATTAAATTACCAGTATTTGGAAAGGATACTAAATATGTAGAGGAACATTTATTCATTTTGGATTCATATTGGAAGAGAAACAATATAACATATACTACAGTCAAGTTATATGATTTCATAGGCACTTTAAGAGAAGACACCCTACGTTGGTATATGAAGACCAACACACAAGGTAATAAAGATTGGGATGTAATTGAGAAAGATTTTAAGACCAATTTTCACTTTCTAGAGGCACCCTCGGAAGGTGTTAGTAAAATGAGAGAACTAGTCTAGAAAGAAGATGAAATAGTTAAAGAATTCAGTCATAGATTTAAAAATGTCACACGAAAGTTGGAGGAACCAATGATAGATAAACAATGAATTGGGTGGTTTAATTCAAGACTCCTACCCTACATTAGAGCATCAATGGATGGAAAACCATTCCCAACCCTTTCATATGCAATATAAATGGCCATAAGATTGGAAGCACAGCCCTAGAAAAGAGAGGGAGAAAATTCACTCAAATTTTTTTGGAGAGAGTGCAATTATAGTTGGCTAAACTAAAACTTCAGCAAGAAATTAAAAGAAAGGAGGAATTTAGAAATATCTCCCCACCAAATAATAACATCAGTCCAAAGATATGGTGTATGGTTTGTTGTGAAAATGGAAAAAGAAAAATAGATTGATATTACCTAGAAAAAGCTAAAAGGGTTGCAGTTATCTGACAACATTCATCAGAGAAAGCTTCTTCTAGTACATTATCGGCGATAGAAAGAACTTGGTGCGGGATTTTAAAAGTATGGGACTAGCATACTCATGATACTTGCTCATTGTTATAATTATCTCCTCCTACAAATCAACTAATGTATTGCACAACTTGTGGATCCTAAAATCATTACCATCATACATGTCCCCTACCAATGCCCTTGAATAATTGAAGGAGTATAATACTCGTAGGGCTATGACAACAAGGAAAAACCTAGGACCTACACCTCTGCCTCCACAACAACAAAGAACACACACAATTACAATTCTAAAGTGCACACATCTAGTAAATATTGCTCCACCACCATATTAGAACTATCAAGGTGGACAATCTCAATTTGGAAGTGGCTACCAAGGCAATAACTACAACCCCAACTATCAAGGATATAATGGTGGTGCAGATACCGAGGAAGATATAAAGGAGGGTATAGAGGAGGATTCATAGGTGGATACAATAACTATCAAAGGGGAAGAGGATATCAAGGATACCAAGGAAGGGACAACCATAACAATTTAGGGGATGGCTTCCAAGATAAGAGACCTATGCACTACTATAAATGTGGACAAGACAAACATTTAGCCAAGAACTATATAGAACCTTATCCTTGTGGATTTTGTCATGAACGAGGACATGACTCCTTTAGTTGTCCCAAAGCTACACAATTTTATCAAAATGGAGGCACAAAGATAGAAGCACTAGGTAGGGACACCAGAAAAATGTTCAACATCTCACTAAGATACCATGGGATGAAGAGGAAGTAGGAGTAAATAAGGCAAAAACATCTAGCTCTAAGAGAAAACTGGAAAAAGAATAGAAACATGACAAGGCCAAAAGAGCATTATTTTAAAATAAATTCCACTAAATCAAACCTTGATCAAGAGGAACCAAAATATAGAGCAGCTATAATAACTAGAAGTGTTTTCAAGAAAGAGCCTACCCAAGGGAAAAAGAATACCATCAGGTTACTGACCAAAGAAGATTCATCCAGTGGAGAAGACTGGGATGCTAAGGAGATCAGACCACATCTTCATGATAAAGAAGTCTGAGAAGAGTAAAGTAATTATTAAGAAAGCACAATCCCAAGAGGACACAAATAAAAACTACTTTATGGAAGATGAAATTGTTTCCCTCAAAGAAATAACAAGGTTAACCATCAAATGAGGTCTCATTGATAAGTTAAAAAAATTTAAAAATATTGGAATAAAGAAGATAAACTTTTCATGTCCAACATATTGAGGTTGGACATCACAAGAAAAAGAGAAATTTATTTAGAATGCAAAGAACATGGAGAAATTCCACCATATACTTGAACATTGAAATATTCAATACTACTATCACAAGGATACTCCTAGATCTCAGGGCGGATGATAAATATGATGTCCAAAACAACTTGGGAGAAGTGTGGGAAGAACTCAATTAGAACTTATTAGATATTACATTGGGTTAGCATATGGATCTACAAAGCAACTATGGGGTACCGAGAACGTAGAGGTCAATTTTATGGAATTAAAAATATTGTTAATTTTGAAGTCATCAAAAATGTTGCTTTAAATCCTACAAACATTTTCATTATGGCCTTGGAATGGTTTGTTGACTATAATGATACATTAAATTCAGAAGAAGAATAAATAACATTGGATTCAAATGGAATTGTGTCCACCTACCACTACAAGAAGGAATGAATGTCGCATGGTCTGAAGAAATCCAACATGACATCGAGGAAGAAGAATTTGATGAAATATAATGGATATATACTCTGAATCAATTAATAACATCAACAAAGAATTCGAACCAAACTCTAACAGGATGATTTCAATAAAATAAAATCTACTAATGAGAGCTCTGATAATGTGGTAGAAGCATGGGTACACATGAATTTCCCTAATCCAGAGTAAGGAAGCTACATTATGCAAGAAGGATACCACCCCATCTAATTACCCTAGAGAATGATGTTATTACTACGACTATGGATGATACAAATGCTATTCATTTTTGGCCTGCCCAAGAAAAATTTGAAGAAGAAGATGGATATTATTTAACCAGTGAATAACCAAAGGAAAAACCAATCAAAAGAGTATATAGATTAAGCCATGGGGCATCCCACCAAACTCTACCAAAATACTCTGGCTTTGGGGATCTAGAGGGGTATCTCAAACAAATGGTAAGAATATTCCTGAATGAAACAACAAGAATGGAAGATTTAGATGATACTCTGAAAATTAATGTTGCAATATGGTGGAAACACATAAAGGAAATATATCTCATTGGAATTCCTTGACCACACTATTAAAGACAAGATACTTAGAAAGCAAAGGATACTATGCAACCATACCTGAGTATATACGTGAAGGAGATCCACAAAATCACATCCAAGTATGTTAAAGTGCATTGGAAAATATGTGGGAAAATTCCCCTCTCGTGTGGATTCAATTATTCGTATGGACCTTAAGGACCTATACCTAGATCTTAGTACATGCATCAAGAAACAAGAAAGGAAACAAAAATTGGGAACAAATTATAAAGGATTTTTTTCCACACATTTAAATTTTGGGACATAGATCTCAACCCACTTCGGGAATTACAGAAGATACATACATTCTTATTCTTAACCCCTAGATGAGATAGGAAACCAATTTTCCTAGAAGAAATCAGACTACCAAAATCAAAAAAATCAAGAACAACCAAATAAAATTCTAGAGATGGCTTACTATTTTGTAGTGGAGAAACAAGAAAGAGAAGAAAACCTAAAAATTTAAAATACAAGACAATAGAAGGGGAAAGAGAAGTATTAGAGACCAAATTAGAAGAGGAAAAATACTATTATCAACCTCAAAAACTAAGGAACTGAAAATATTGGGATAAATGGGGAAGAAAATTTGCTAAGATTGGAGATTATTGGTCAGAGGAAGAAGTGGCCAAAGTAGTAGAACTTCTAAGAATTCTAGGATATATTCCCCAAATATTTTAAGGAATTGTAGGGGTATAAAATAAGAAGTTGGAACTATGAAAATTCAAATCAAGGATGGGATCAAACCATTAAAGAAGAGGCCTTACATATTAAACCCTAATCTAAAGGTTAAAGTGAAAATTGAAATAAATAGAAAAATGTTGAATGCAAACATCATCAAACCTTGTAGAAGACTCAGAATGGGTAAGCCCTATATTGATCTAAAACAAGAAAACAAGGGAAATTTGAATATGTGTGGATTATAGATAACTCAACAAAAAGCATGTGTGCATGACCCATTTCCCTACTCCATTCACATAAGAGGTTCTAGAAAATGTAGCAGGAAGAGAGGTCTATTCCTTCACTAATGGGTTTTCTAGTTACCATCAGGTCTAGATTTCCCTAGAAGATCAACCTAAAACCACATTTTCTATAGAATGGGGATACTTCATGTACACAGTAATGCCATTCAGATTAAAGAATGCACTAGTTGTATTTAGCATAATCATGATAAATGCATTTAAATACTTTATCCATGACTTTTTGGAAGTATACTTAGATGACTGGACCATCTATGGATTATTGAAGAATCATATTCAAGTATTGATGATGATGTTCTAGAGATGTAGAGCACTACAAATATCACTAAACTTGAAGAAATGCATATTTTTGACCCCATTCGGTACACTTTTGGGTCATGTGATTTGTAAATAAGGCTTATTAATAGATCCAATTAAAAATTTAGTAATTGTAAACTTACCACCTCCCAAGACACAAAAAGAGGTAAGGACAATCTTGGGTTATACAAAATACCATAGGAAGTTTATAAGAAAATATGTTGAAATCAGTGTGCCTTTAGAAGAACTTTTGAAGAAAAGGACAAACAAATAAATAGAATGGACTAAACCATGCACTGATGCTTTTGAGATTCTCAAGGATAAAATCCTACATGCACCCATTCTAATATTTATATATTGGAAATTCCCTTTCCATGTACATGTGGATGCATCAGAGTATTTCCATTGGTGTAGTGCTAACACAACCTAGAGAGAAAATGGACCACCCTATAGCTTTTACAAGCCAAAAATTGGCTAAGGCTAAAAGGAATTATTCCAATATAGAAAGAGAGGCATTAAGCATGGTCTATGCCTTACAAAAATTTAGAAATTATTTATTGGCTACAACATTTACCTTTTACACATACCATGAACCACTAAAATACTTTTTAAATAGACCAGCACTATAGGGAAGGATATAGCTCTGGTTGATCTTATCCTAGGAATTTGAATTTACTATTGTTATGAAGCTTGGTAAGCTCAATAATGGGCCAGATTATCTATCCATAATAGAAATAGGGGAAGATGAAGGACCTATTGATGATGACTTCCCGAGAAAATTTATTTAGAATTGAGGCCATACCAAAAGAATTTGATGAAATAACACAACTACTAACCACCAGAGAATTCCCTAATGAATACACAAAACAACAAAGGAGGAACCTACTAATCTAGGATTTTCCCTTCACCTTAATTAAAGATTAGTTATACAAGAAAGGACAGGATGATGTCCTTAGAAGGGTTTCTCTATATAATGAATGAAAGAACATGTTATAGAAGCTCATGAAGGCATAGTATGATGGACACAATGGAGGAGAAAAAAATAAGGAAAGTAATGATGGTAGGATGATGGTGTACTACACTATTCAGGGATACACATAAGCATTCTAGGTCTTGTGATATATGTCAACGGGTTGGAAAACCAAATTCAAGAGATTAAATGCCTCTTAAGACCAGTCAGTACTAGAACTAGACCCATTTGAGAAATGGGCCATAGATTTTATTGGGCCTATCAAACCAGCTATAAAACATTAAGATAGGTTTATCATCATTAAGAACAAAATATCTTAAAAGATGGGGCCATAATCCATTCTAAATAAAGAATGCACTACCAAAATAGTAACAAGATTCATTTATGAAAAATCATAACTAGGTTTGGATATCCCATCAATATTATAAGTGATCAAGGAAAGCATTTTGTAAATAATACTATTAAATAATTCCTATATAATTTCCTAATAAATCATAACCACAACACACCATACCATCCATAAGCCAATGGATAAATTGAAGCATTCAATAAGTTGTTAAAAGGTACTTATAAAAATATGTTCACTCCAAAAAGTAGATTGGGACCTGAAAATACCAACAACACTTGTGGGCTTACCGCACTACATATAATATATTGAACAAATATTCCCCATTCTAATTGGTGTATGGACTTGAAGCCGCAGTACCCATAAAATTTATCCTTCTAATTTTAAGGGTGGAAATGACATTCATACTTAATGAAGACTCTTAAGTACATGAAAGACTCATTGAATTAGAAAAATTGGATGAAAAAATATTCATAGCATCTTATAATCAAACTCAAGAGAAAAGGAGATAGAAAGCATGGCATGATCACCATATAAAAAGAAAGGAATTTAACATAGGGGAAGCAAGTACTACTATATGATAGATTATAGAAGAATCTTAGGAAGCAAAAATTTTAATGGTTAGGACCCTATATATTAAGGAGATATATTCAATTGGAGCTACAAAACTTCATCCTTTACAACACAAAGAATTGTCGGGCTATGTCAATGGAGCATGTTTAAAAAATATCATAATTAAGAAAAAGGGACTATAAAAAAATATAGCATATTTGAAAACCTACAATTCAGATTGTATGACGAGGAGCAGGATGAAAACTCACAAGGGAATCCTTTCTCTACTAAGAACAAAAATCAATGATAGAAATAAATTTCACAAAGGAGGAAGAATTCAAATCAAGACAAAAATAAAAAACAAAAATCCATGGATGGAAGGATACCTATGTAACAAAGAAACATCCATGGAGGAAAAATTCTACGGAGAAGAAAAAGAAAGGAAAGGATAGTGTGCGTAAAGAAGAAAACACCGTAGAGGAAAGGATACCCACATAACAAAGAAAAAATCCACATGGAGGAAATGATACCCGCGTAATGAAAAAAACACAAAGGAAAGGATACCCATATAATGAAGAAAATATGCAAAGTCAAGGATACCCACATAATGACGAAAATACATGATGGAGGAAATGATACACGTGTAATGAAGAAAATTTGAGAGGAAAGGATACCCGTGTAAAGAAGAAAAACATAGAGAAAAGGATACCCATGTAAAGAAGAAAAAGTTATAGAGTAAAGGATACTCACACAACAAAGTAAAACCTGTAGAACACTAAGAAAAATATGAAAAAAATGATCAAATCAAAGAAATAAAGAAGAAAGAATCCCGTGGAAGTAGGTAAATACTACATGACAAAGACAGTAGAGCCACATAACATAATAAAAAACTCTACAAACTAAAAAAGGCAACTGCAAACAAAGCTAACATATTTTCCCACCCAAATAACAATAAATGTGGTTGGTAGACACTTGAAAGATATAAAATAATAAAATTATAAGGGCATGATACATATAGGATAGCAAGGAAAAAAAAACCCCAAAGGGGAAACAAACTAGGGAACAAAAAGGAGAATCACATAAGATGAAGACTCAATTGTAGTCATACAAGAAGAGCTCCCACAACCCAAATTTAAGAATCATTCAATTAATTCCACTAAGCATGATCCCATGGGAGCATTTTCCCATATTCCATTCAAAGTTGCACATGCACGAGACATTCAAAAGTACATCCACTCTAATATTGTAGAATATGATCATACACTATTAGAGTTTGACAAAAATTTACTACTCCAACAAAACCCAGCTACAGGATAAATGGATTGCAAGGATACTAAAAAAGAAATAGTTGAGCTAAAAATAGATTCACGGAGCTGAATTCCTTATTTTAATAGCACCGATAATGAAATTAGGGTTCTCCTTATTCGACTACACAACCAAATTCTCTATCTGGATCAACCATATCTAATCGATGCAAAAATAATTTCAAGGATTACATCCTTATGGAAAAGAGGATGCTCAACAAAAAAAGAGGAAAACTCCCATGAAAGACACAACACGGTTGAAGGGGTTAACCATGACCAAAAGAGGAGTATGAATTGATGACATCAAAAATCATGCCCTTAGGTATGCCACCAAGGCCATTTGTTTAAAAATTTATCATACAAATCGTGAAGATGGAGCTCATGGACTTAGTGCCCAAATTACCCTAGATATGGTAAATTCATACTATGAATACAATCTATGTGAACTATTATCTTGAATTTCATGAGAACACTAGGAAAATCAAGGAAGGTAAACATACCTTCTATTATGGGTCTATTTTATTATGTTTGGCCATGTATTTCAACCAAAACCTCCTTGCCCAAACAAAACTAGTTGAATGGTGGCTAGATACACCTATTGCAGAATAAATTTCAGAATATATGAATAAAATGGATCCGGTAGTCCAAATTACATCTTGATAGGATGGAAAACAATATAGACAACTATTAGCAAACAAATAAATGATATCAGAACAAATAGTGGCAAGATATGAAAATGAAGTGATCTTCATTACAGACATAGATTATACATATATCAGACCCTTCATTCCATGCACTTCACACATAGCCTCATTTCCCTATGAAGCATCAGATGAATTGGTGGCTACAACCATATAAGCAATAAGAAACCTTGTAGTGGATCCAAGGAAGCCCTCACCTCCTAATATTAATGAGGTAATTACAGAAACTTGGGAGGAATTTTAGAAGAAAAATCTAAAACAATTGGAAAAAGTAGAAAAAGCAAGTATGGGGACTAAAACATATAAAAGAAGATCAACTAAAGATAAAATTCCTTGTGCCCAAGCCACAAAATGCAAAAATATAAAGGCTATAAGAAAATAGATAAAAGAGATAGAACTTAGTGAAGAAGAAGAAGATTCACAAGAAACAATATAACTATCTGAATCAAAAGAGGAAGAAACTCCCTCTCCCTTCATTTTCAGCATCAACCATACCACATGAAGCATCAAGGCCATAATTCTTAGGAGAATTTGAACCTCGGGAAGAGACAAAATTATCCAAACTTTCATATGGATATTATAAGACATGTTTAACTCTAGGTGGTGTCTCAAATGTGGCACAACAATATTTCGTAGGCACGGGAATGGAATAAGTGGAAATAGTAGAAGATAATATTTATTATATGAATAAGTTTGACTTGATAATATAAGATATCATTCAGCTCCTCCCACATGAATTACTTAAGGAAATTCAGGTACAACAAGATATGGAGGAAGAAAATAGACTACAATCTCTTTGGAAAGAACTAAAACAACTAAAACAAAGAAGAAGAGGACTAGTATAGATGAAACCTGCATGGAGGAGGTAGAAGAATTAATAAGGATCATTGGAAAAACATAACAAGAAAAATAAGATGAGGAAAGGAAAACCATAGTAACATCTAAAAATAAGGAACACGAGAAAGCCATTAAAAAATAGGCAATAAAGCCACAAAACAAAAAGAAAAAATAAGAGGTATCAAAGAAAGTAAAAAAGAAAATAAAATCAAAGAAGAGGAGTAATAGAAAGAAGAAAAACAAGACAAAATGGGAGGATGTAATCAGAAAAAAAAGCAAGATAGGGAAAGAAATTACAAGAATAAGAATAGAAGAAAAAGAGGAAGAAAAAACAATAGAATGAAAGAGAGGAAGAGAAAAAAATAAGGAAAGAGAGGAAGAAAAAAAAGAAAGAAAGAGAGGAGGAAAATCAAAAGAAGGGAAAAGAGGAAAAAAAGAAAGAAGTGGAGTGAAGGAAAGAAAGAAAAAGAAGAAGAAGAGGGAGCAAAGAAATATAAAAGAATAATAAGAGAATGAAAAAAAGAAAAAATAAAAAGAAGAAAAAGAAAGAAAGAAAGAAATAAGAAGAGAAAAGGAAAATGAGAAAGAAGAACAAGAAAAGAATCAGAACAAAAAAGAAGATGAAGCAAGAAGTAACTATGAAAAACATAAAATTAAAAGGAAGATAGAAAATAAAAATTAGAAAGGAAATAAAAACAAATATAGATGAAGGAAATAATAATAGGTACCACACAAGAACATCTAAAATCAAGCAAAAGTAAAGATATACTACCTATATAATCTCCTAGATATCCATTAATAAAAATCAAACAAGTCTCTCTAATAGATAATAAAATAACAATCTATACACTTAAATAAGGGGTTGTGGAACAAACAAGAAGGGTATATGGTACACATGCATAAACTCTCACCCCTATTAAAAACCACATGTAGCCAATTATTAGATCAAAGTGCACAGATAGGACTAGATGTAGAGATGTGTAGATATGGAAGAATCATGAATATAATACATAGAGTTTGGTATTCTAGAAGACATAACCACACATAAAAAGTATTCTAAATAAATAGAAACTAGCAGATGATAAGAAATACTAGTAGACAAGATACAAATCATGAGAATGAAGAAAAATATATGAGAAGAATCCTTATAGGGATATAAGGATAAAATTTTACAACCACAAGATTTGGAAAATCAGAAGTAGAGGAAGGACATGAAAACAAATCTAACCAAGTTAGAGACAAAATTCAGCAATGCCACAACATACTATACATATGTCATGGGGTGGCCAAGTGTGACTCAAAAGGATAAATTAGAATTAGAAACACTTGATAAATAGTTGTGTAAAGAATCTATAGTATATGATATAAATATTGACCTAGATGGGACTCAACATCGAAAACTTGCAGAAATTATAGAAAAATATTAGAATAAGGAACAACTATGAATAGAGAAGATAAAAAATATGCAAGAATGCAACACCACCATGGATAGGGAACTTATAAGGATGCAACAAGAATTAACAATAAAGTAATAGAGATTCAGTCAAAATCAATCAAATCCACCCCCTTCAAAAATCCTTCCTCTGATTCAATAAAACTCACATCTTCAGGAATGGATACAACAGATCAAATACCATTTAGAATTTGGTACTAGTTTGAAATAGAACATCATTGCATAGATCATAAAATACATCCCCCAAAACACACCATGAAGAAGCATTAGAGAAACAAAATTTAATAGGGAAACCATGATATATCCCATAAATCTATTCAGGTGAGTCAAGTGGGGAAACACTTCCTTATGCAAAACATCTAAGTTTTGGGGGTCGATGCTTGTGTTTTCCTAGAGTTATGGAAAAGAAAAACACTTTAGAATTTTTGGGTAAAAATATAGGGTTCTTCATTAGTTAGTTGTCTCGAGGACGAGACAATGTTTGAATTTTGGGGATGATGTTGATAGGGTTCTTCATCAAGTTTTGGAACAACGCCGAGTAGTAAAAAAACCCACGAGAAAAAGAAGGAATCCATGGATAAAGGAGGAAATTTGTTGAAGACTATAGGGACCCGTAAAAAATAGAGGAATCCGTTAAACACATAAGAAATCCGTGGAATCCTATCCAAATCCATGAATGAAAGGAAGCTCAAAATTGAGTAATGTAGAATCCGATAGAGTCACGACCAAAAGAAGTGTCTTTTGGCTCATTTTGTAAAAATATATTTATCATACTTAACCCAAAGAATACAATGTAGCAAAATAGATAAAATATGTGTGTGCCTTAGATAAGAGATATATGAGATATAGAATAGAGAAGAACTATGAGTGTGTATGAGACTAATGTAATCTATTTGGGATATGAATAAATATTGATGTTTGGAGCAAAGTTTTTATGTGATTTTACATTCTTTCTATTCACTAATTAGATGTAGATTACTCTTTTCCCTTGTACATCCTTAACAAAAGGATGAACTTCTTAACCCTCACACTATTGTTGAGGCTTAAGGCCAACATTGATCCTTGAGTAAATTAATATTTTCCATGGGTAATGTGCTAATGAAATTTGAATTCACTTTAACCCCATATGTTGTCTCAAACCCCAAAAATAGAGAAAACATTATCTTCACCCTTGCCCCCTCCCCTTTATTCACTCTCACATCCCCTATTACTTCTAGCATAACATTCTCACTCCCTAAGGATTGCATTACAAATCACATATTCCAAATAAGCCCCATCTTTTACAACATCCCCACCAGGTCATACACCATCTTTCATAACATCAACACAATTTTTAGCCTTTCCATCATTTCGTAGTAGCATTGTTATGATTAAAATTTCCTACACACCCCTAAGAGAAAGATAACAAATTCATGTATTCAATATACGTATTTTCATTAATTATTCAATCCTTTTCCAACACTATGAATCTCAAAAAAATTATACCTAAGCAAACAAAATTGATTACTAACTTGAATGAGTGTTTTTATTTTGTTAACACTTACCAAGGAATGCTTGGGCTTGCTTTGATGTTCCTTGGTGGTGTAATTCATTCCATCCTTGACTCATCTATATTTGTTACCCTCTGTAAGATGATAGAAATGTAAGAGCATCTAGGTTCGCTTGCAATCTTGCATCAACTAAAAAACATGGAGTGGGAAAATAAGATAAGTCCAACTATGTGTAGTTCTCTTTGGGCACAAAATCCTTTTCAATAGTTTTTTCACACCCCGTGAACACACATAAGTTATGTTGTTCTTTTGGGATGTTCTATTATGTATTTATACAATTTCTACAATAATGCATGTTTATGTGTGTGCGGCAATGAAATAATGCTCCAAAACTATTTGTGGTATTATTTTGTATTTAGAGAACCATTTAAATATGGAGCAAACCAATAGCCGAGTGGTGTGGAGAAATTAGATATGAGTTCATTGCAGAAGGTCTTGACAATCCTTAAAATTTCCAATAATGGAACAACCCCTATGTCATGCATGTACGCTTTTGTAAATGGCCCAAAGCTTCTAGGCCTTAACATGAAACTACAACATAGTGAAACCATTTTAAAATAAGGCACAAAATCAAGGAAATTTCAAATGAGTGTAGCATCACAAAAGACATTCCGATGGATCACATTAGAAAGGAGGACTTCCCTTGATGTTGCACATTCACATATGAAACCACAAAGTCGGTGGACCACCATGTAAGGTTCTTGGTTGCTTAAATGGCGAGATCCTAAGGGTCGACAAAAGATTATCAAACTTTCAAATTATGTTTGTTGGGAAGAATTACAATTGCATTGAGTTTATCTATATAATGGGTCATTGGGATTTATCTTCCATTTAATGTTTTGAATGTATTTAATTGCTTATGGTTAGAATGAATAAGGGAAAACATTGTGAATAGTTAATTGTGTGTCTATATAAAAAGTACACTTGTAAACGGGGCATTTAATTAGGGAGAGGGGATTAAATGTGGGTCGGTTCCATTTAGAAATCACATGGAATAACTACCTATGTGCAATCGATTACAAGGAATATTATAGTAAGATCTTTATATAAGTCCTGGGAAGATCTAAGAAAGATTGAATCTTTGAGTTGGATTTGTGATGTTAAAGTGTTTTCCCTTCACGTATTTGATATTGTAAGATTGTATTGTTGGTGATTGGTCTTTAGTGTAATCATCACTTGTTGCATAATAAAAAATCTTGTTGAGTAATTTTGTTATGTATTTTGAATATTGCATGGTCAAAGGTATCCTTTCATTTGGACCCTTAATCATGGTTGCACCAAACAACATCCCTAAGATACAAAGGACTTCCAAACACCACATCAAATGCATCAAGAGAAACTACATCTACCACATCAAGAAATTATGGGTTAGTTTGTACACCGTTCTTCACCTAACCCAAAGGATATTGATGGGGATGATCATATGTTTGGAAACCAGGATTTATAACAAATTTATTTGAAATAAAATTAGATTGAGACAAAGTATCAACAAGTATAGTTTCCTTCAATTTCTTGATCCGAAAATTTGTTTGAAACGACTTGTTTAGCTATTCCCTTTCTTGTTCCTTTGATTTTGTGTTGGTAGATGTGCAACACACCTTCTCATCCACAATGAAATTGTCCTCTATCTCTACCTCGATTTTTATTTCATATATGACATAAACTTGGCTTAGAGTTTTCTTTAGGAGATTTGTGGGATGTAATTATGGATGTAACCTACAAAACATAGTGTCAAGATGTACATTGATATCACAATGGTTACAATGATTTTCTAGATCCTTATGACTATTCACTAATAAAATTTCTCTTACCTTTCAACTTACAATTTTTATAAGGCATTTTTTTCTCTTTCTTCGATGGCTTAGGGGCTAATTTTTCTTTCAAGATTCTTCCAATCCTTGTTTTCTTTCTTCAAAAACATATGTGTTTGTGTGCATGCCTCATTTAGATCCTTTAGCATACTTGACATGACTCATCTCCTTAGGCCTTATATAGAGACTTCCCATGTATTTGGTCAAGTCATTTTCACCCTACAAGTCCAAGTTCATTGACATGGTTTGTCTTTGGAACTCCATGGTATAACTATGCACACTTCGACCACTTGCTTGCATGAAATAATGCCAAAGGTGTTTTGGTCATTTATATGCACAATAGGATGAATGGTTAACATAGTGAATCCTTAAATCCATCCCACCTAGTTACAATGGGCGTCTTCTTTTCCAAATATGCTAGATAACTTTCCCACTAAATTAGAGCATGACCTTCCATTTTGAGATGCAAAAGAGATCTTTTGTGCCCCAAGAATTCTATGCACACTAAAATATACTTCACTTTTTTATCTAACAATTCAACATTTACATATCCTTTAAAGTTTTTAATGTAAACCATGATTTCAACTTTGAAAAGGGCAGATTCTCGATTTTACCTTAGCTTTTGCTTCGCCTTTTATAGGCTACTCACTCTCATGCTCATTCATCAATTTTTCTCCTTCATGAGGCTCTTATCCTTCCCCTATCCTAAACTTCTTGGAAAAGAAAAAAACCACCACATCAAGGGATTCTTAATTCCTAGTTGGGAGCTTTTATTTTTAGTGAGGGTATTTAGAATTTATCACGTGATCCATGCATGGTTCTAATGTTGCAACTCGTGGG